>CM053583.1:262906515-262928753 GCA_028627135.1 Pseudochirops cupreus
AAATACAAGAAGCATGAGAAGGTAAACATGGAAAAGAAATCATAAGGAACTTATCAAAGTTGAAATATTTACATGCCAACATGGAAAAAAAAATGATAATTGTAACTTATGAAGCTTTTCTCAGTATGAGGATAGTTGAAGGGAATATAAATGTGTATGTATATATATAAAATATATATATATATATATATATATATATACACACACACACACATATATATACACATATACACACACATACATATATGTATATATATAAAATATCTATATATGTTTGTGTATATGTGTATATGTGTATGTATCTATGTATACATACAAAGATGTCTATATGGGACGTATATATGCATATGAATACATATATGAGTGTGTGTATATATGTGTAAAGGTATACATAGACAGAGGGTATGGGATCAATTGAATAGGAAGGATGAAATTTTAACAGGTGAAGTTGAGTGGTGGGAGAGGAATATAATGAGAAGAGACAGGGAGAGACACAATAGGATTAATTACCTCATATAGAAGAGGTAAGGGATAACTCTTATATTGGAGGCAAAGAAGAGGAATGCAAAATGGAATGGATCAACCTTACTCTCATTGAATTTGGCTTAAGAAGAGAATGACACACACTCTAAATTGGATATCATGCCCAAGAGGAGAGTAAGGGGGTAGGGGATGAGAGGGAGGATGATGGAGGGGACAGCAGTTTGCGGGGGGGTGGGGTGTTAGAAGCACACACTTTTGTAAAGGGACTGGGACAAAGTAAAGAATAGAACAAGTTGGTGATGAGATAGGAAGGAGGGAAATACAGTCAGTCTTTCACAATATGTCCATTGTGGAGATGTTTGGCATAACAACACATATATGGCCTGTATTGAATTGCTTGTCTTTCCAGTGGGGGTGGGTGATGTGGGAGGAAGGGAAAGGATCTAGAATTTAACATTTTAAAATAAAATGCTTAAAAAATATAGTAGTATTAATAATAATTATAATTATTGTTATTGTTATTATTATTATCTACATGCAACTGGGTAATAAGATATACAGGCACTGGGGTAGGGGGATCCATCTTGCCTTACCAGAAAGTCAGGGGAGTGCTGGGGGAGGATATAGGAGAGAGCAGATTGGGGGAGGAGATATACAGTGGGACTGCTGTTTTGGGGTGGTGGCTAGGGGAAAGATGGGGAGAAAATTTGTAGCTCAAAATCTCAAGAAAATGAATGGTGTAAACTAAAAGTAAGCAAAAGTTAATTTAAAAAAAAAAGAAACACTATACTTTGTGTTGCCCTTAATACGCCCAATGGAGTTTGGAAACCTTTCCTGCTCTTAATGGCCCTAAGGGAATTTGAAGACCTTCCCAGATTTTAATAAGCCTAATGTCATCACTTGGAACTTTTGGTGGGAGCATCTTACCAAAAGAGTAGAACAGGAAGGGTGGAACAGGAAGGAACAGAGCAAAATAAAACTCAAGCAGAGCTTGGACCAGGCAGAACAGAGAGAGAGAATGCTTGTGCATTTGGTGCTCTGTTGATTTGTATTACTTTCTGTGAACTGAGAGAGAGAATGTGATGTCAACACTAGGAGCACTCTGTCTCTTGGACTGTCAGACAAAAAAACACTGTCTATTGTTCTTGAACAGAAGTCCAGAAAGAGGACTTTACTGCTGGTTGCAGAAGCCCTGAAAGAGGACTTTACTGCTGTCATAGGAAGTCCTGGGACTTTACTGCTGATTTGTGTTTGATTTCTCAGACAGAAGGCTTGTCTGTTGATTTCTGATGCTTTGCCAGACTGAAAGGGAATTGAGATGATAAGTGTTGGCAACGTGTGTAAATATTTTTGTAGCTCAGTTAAGTTTTGTCTTCCTAGAAACAGAAACTTTGAAGAACTTATAGTGGAACTGTCCAATAAGCTGAGGGATTAAACAGGAGCAGAGAAGCGCCTATATGTGAATCAAGGCAAGAGTTGGTGAATCCAGACTGGAGCTGGTAGTGGTCAGTCCATGGAAGAGGAAGGTTTGGAAGAGTTTGGAAGTTAGACTTGAGTTAAGATGAAGGAGAACTTTACTTGGGTACTCTGTATTGACTGATGAAATTGTGACTTACTGTGACTTAGGGGTGGATGTTTAAGACTATGTGGCCACCTTGTAATAAGTTCCTTTGTTATATTGTTATGAATGTTGTGCTGTAGTTTCTTGAATGTTTTGTTTAGTTTATGGCTGAACAAATAGAGAGTTCACTATACTATGGTATTACATTCTTAAAGTTATTCACTGCAGCAGTCCTCAGGAGAGCTGCTTGTGATTGACTTTACAGAGAGAAAAAATGTTGGAGGGGAAGTGTGGAAAGAGTGAGACATTAATACACTGTTGGTGGAGATGTGAACTAATTCAACCATTCTGTAGAGCAATTTGGAACTATGCCCATAGTGCTATATAACTATGTATAACTATTAGACCTAGCAATAGGCCAATAGAAACTCTGTATCCCCAAAGAGATAAAAAAACAAAAAGGAAAAGGACCTTTATGTATCAAAATATTTATAGAAGCTCCTTCCTGGAAGCAAAGAATTAGAAATTGAGGGGATGCCCATAACTTGGGAAATGGGTGAACAAGTTGTGATATGTAATTCTGATGGAATACTATTGTACTATAAGAAATGATGAGCAGAATGCTCACAGAAAAACCTGGAAATTTGCTGTGAATGACTTAGCTATTTTCACAATACAATGATCCAAGGCAACTCTGAAGGACTTGGGATGAAAAATACTATCCTTACATAGAAAAAGAACAGATGATACCTGAATACAGAATGAAATATCCGTTCTGAAACTATTTTTCTTGGGTTTTTTTTTTTAATCTGTTTTCTTTCACAACATGGCTATTATTGATATATTTTGCATGGTTTCACATGTATAACCTCTATTAAATTGCTTGTCTTCACAATGGGGGAGGATAAAGAGAGGAAAAGAGAGAGAATTTGGAACTCAAAGTTTTAAAAAACAAAGGTTAAAGACTGTTTTTTTCTGATGTAACTGGGGGAAAATAAAACACAAAATGAATTTTAAAAAAATTAGCACTTATATAGAAATTTCAGGCAAGGTATTAAAAGGAAAGGTCAAAGTATATTTGTAAAGATATAAAGTCATCATCCACTGAATGCATCTTGGAAGCAAGTGATTTTTTTGGGGGGTGGGTTGATTAAAATGATGCAGTGTATATGGCACAATACAACTGGTTATCTGAGGAACTGATCCTGAGGTTGTGTACAATACATTTCAAATGATCCTTTTAATGTTCCTATAACATGAAATGACTGCATTTAAACAAATAAAACATTGAAAATAGTGATCATAATATTGCTTCTGGGTAAATTATGAAAAAGGAACTTAATAAAAAATCAAAACTCATAAGGGAAATTCTATATTGCAAATGGGATATCAGGATGGCTTAAAGAAAAGCTGCCTCTTAATTTCTAAATTATTTACCTTATAATTGCTGAAGAGGGTCTATATGACTTGGGATCAAAAATGTTTTGCATTTTCAATAGTTCATTAAAATTGTTCTTTTAGCTTTCTCTCTCTCCCCAAATAAAGGCCTCCTTAATGTGAAAATCTAATGTAAATTTCTATTCTGCTGCCATTGCAGAGAAAATCCCATCATGCAAAATAATGCAAAATCAAACAAAAAACAAAAACTATTAGTTTTAAAAAAGTCTCATCCCAGAGCATAAGGCTTCATTGTGCAATTCTCATTAATGCTGATGAGAAGCACAGAGACCATGAGGATTGGTGGTTATGAAACATTACTCCCAGAAAGCTGTTATAGTCACCAGGTCATTCAGTTAAAAGAATTCCTGTGTGGCTTTCTAACTCATACTACCCTCCCAAAACTTAACATATATTAAAAAATTATCAATGTGGGCTCAATTCATATAAAGATCCCAAAAGGGAAATAGATCTCAGTCATGCCTCAGTCATGACCAAATATTTGATCATCTTCTTTGGGGCATTCTTGGTAAAGATCCTGGAGTGTTTTGGCATTTCCTTCTATTGTTCATTTTACAAATGAAGAAACTGAGGCAAATGGACTTTAGTGCCTTGCCCAGGATTACACAGCTAGTGTCAATGGTTGGATTCAAACTCAGATCTTCCTTATTCTAAGCCTCATGCTCTATGCTCTGTTCTAACTAGCAGCCCCAAAACAACAAGAAAATGTGTTGTCATGTGTGTGCAAGCCAATGAATCATTAGGAAAGGGACTGCCAATTTAGAAATGACCATAAATTCTGAACCTGACAGCTAACTAAATACAGTTTGAGATTAAAGTGAAAGAGAGGAAGTGTGCATATACTTAGAGATTTTATAAGCAAGCCTTAAGTCAATATTAAGGACACGATAGCAACTAATACTCCATGTCTTAGCAAGGTGATTTCAAAAATATCTCATCTTGCCCTTCTCCATTCTTATGCACTTTTTGTTCAGATACTGATCACCTATTACCTATTAAAATAGGATGCTAATTGATCTGTTTGTTTCCACTCTCTCTCCAGTCTATCTTTCATGCCGCAGGAAAACTAATCTACCTACAGTATAAGTATGAGTATTCTCTCACTCAAATTTTTCAGTGACTTTTTAGTTACCTTTAGAATAAAATATACCACAGATTGTTTTTTCTCATATTTTTAATTTTTTAAATTAAATTTCATGTTTATTTTTGGTTTATATCATTAATTTCCACAAAATTTTGAGTTACATATTTCCTCCCCATCTTTCCCCTACCCACCAGCCCAAAACAGTGATCCCACTGCATAGCCCCTACCATACTGCAAAGAGCCAGAAAGAAAAAATTCTGAAGAGGGGGTATTCAGGACCACACAAAATTTAGCAACCACCATTATAAAAGAGCAGAGAACTTGGAATATAATATGTCAGAAGGCAAAGGTTGTGAGCTTACAGTCAAGAATAACATTCTGAGTATAATGCTATAGTATGGGGAAATGGGTCTTTCAACAGAGGATTTTGAAGCATGTCTAATGAAAAGATCAGAGCTGTGGAGAAATCTTGAAGTTATAAAAAACATAAACATGAATAATGATAATTGATTAAGCAAGAATAAACCATTCACAATTAAATATGGAGATATAATACATGTGTCCCCTCTGACCCCTATCATCATTAGGGGTCATAGACTGAATCTAATCAGAAAAGACTTCAGAGTGATTTTATTATGTCTCAAATGGCAAGAGAAGTGAAGAGGAATAATACATCAGGCATGGGGGTAGGGGCAGGAAGGGAAAGGAGGTTAGGTACGTAGAATGGTCAGGTAGACATTTACAAAAACAAGGAGGAGGGGATGAGGGGAGCAGCCAACAATTGAAATTTCAGTCTCACCTGAACCAGTCAAAGGAGGGAAGAATACACACATACACACACACACACACACACACACACAGACACACAGACACAAACAGTTGGATAGAGAAATACATTTCACTCAACAGGGAAATAATAGGGAAAGGGGAGAGTGGAGGAAGGGGAATTAGAGTGAAGGTAGATTAAGGGAAGGATTAGTCCTAAGAAAAATACTCTTAAGGATACACAAAAAATATTAACATCTCATTTTGATGTGGCAAAGAATGTGAGTCTGAGAGGTGGTCCTTAAATTGGGAATGGATAAGCAAGTTATGGTTTATAAATGTGATGGAATACTTTTTATACTGTAGGAAATGATGAATGGGATGGTTTCAGAGAAACCTGGGGAGATTTATATCAACAGATGCAGAATAAAAACCAGAAAAATTTATACAACAACAAAAAGAAATTCTCAACAAACAATTTCCTGATCTTTTAGAACCAAAGGGCAAAATAGAACTTGAAAGAATTCACGGTTCACTTCTTGAAAAAGATCCCCAAAAGGAAATTCATAGGAATATTATAGCCAGGTTCCAGAGCTGCTTGATCAAGGAGAAAATATTACAAGCAGTGAAGAAGAAACAATTCAAACATTGTGGAAAAACAATCAGGATAACACAGGGTCTAGTAGCTTCTACATTAATGGATAGAATGGATTAGGAATATGATATTCTGGAGATAAAAGGAGACAGGATTTTCTTTCTTTCTTTCTTTCTTTCTTTAAATAAACTTCTGTTTATTTTTAGTTTACATTATTCATTTCCATGAGATTTTGAGTTACAAGTTTTCTTCCTGTCTTTTCCCCACCCACCACAGCCAAACAGAGATACGACTGTATATACCTCCCCAATCTGCTCTCTCCCATACCCTTTCCTATCATCCCTCTGACTACTGAGTAGGGCAAGATGGATCTCCCCACCCCAGTGCCTGTATATCTATCTTATTATCCAGTTGCATGTAGATCATAACAATAACAACAATAGCAACAACAACAACAACAACAACAATAATAATAATAATAACAATAATATACATATATATTTTTAACGTGTGATTTTAGAACTTTAAATTCTAGATTCTTTCCCTTTCTCCCTCATCACCAACCCCCACTGGAAAGACAAGCAATTCAATACAGGCCATACATGTGTAGTTATGCAGAACATCTCCACAATGGACATATTGTGAAAGAATGACTATAATTCCCTCCTTCCTATGCTGCCCCTCACTTGTTCCATTCTCTACTTTATCCCTGTCCCTTTAAGGAAAGGTGTGCTTCTGACAACTCTCCCACCCAAACCTCCTTTCCCTTCCATCATCTGACATCTAATCCCCTTCTCCCCTACTCTCCTGTAGGGGAAGATACCCAATTTAGAGTGTATGTCATTCCTTCCCTAAGCCAAATTCAATGAGAGTGAGGTTGACCCATTCCCTTTTGCCTTCCTGTTCTTCCCCTCCATTGTAGCAGTTATCCCTTGCCTCTTCTATATGAGATGATAAACCCCATTATGTCTCTCCCTATCTTCTCTCATTCTATTCCTCTCCCACCTCTCCATTTTACCTTTTAAAATATCATCCCTTCCTATTTAAAGGATCCTGTGCCCTCTGCTATGTACACATATATATATATACACTCATATATGTATTCATACCCATATATACCTTCCTATATAGACACTTGTGTATGTATACACACATATCTATATCTTTCTATCTTTCTATCTATCTATCTATCTATCTATCTATCTATCTATCTATCTATCTATTCCCTTCATCTATCCTCATACTGAGAAAAGTTTCATAAGTTACAATTATCATTTTTCCATGTTGGCATGTAAATAGGTCAACTTTGATAAGTTCCTTATGTTTCTGTTTCCATGTTTACCTTCACATGCTTCTTGTATTTGGATGTCAATTTTTTTCTTCAGTTCTGCTTTTTTCATCAAGAATGCTTGAAAGTCTTCCACCTCATTGAATGACCTTATTTTCCACTGGAACATTATACTCAATTTTGCTGGGTATGTGATTCTTGGTTTTAACCCTAGCTTCCTTGATCTCTGGAATATCATATTCCAGGCCCTTTGATCCCTCAGCGTAGAAGCTGCCAGATCCTGCGTTATCCTAATTTTGTTTCCACAGTATTCAAATTGCTTCCTCTTGGCAGGCTTGATCGAGGGACTCTGGAACCTAGCTATAACATTCCTGGGAGTTTCCTTTTGGGGATCTTTTTCATGAGGTGATTGGTAAATTCTTTCAAGTTCTATTTTGCCCACTGGCCCTAAAATATCAGGGCAATTTTCCTTGAGAATTTCTTGAAGGATGATTTCTAGGTTCTTTTTCTGATCATGGCTTTCAGGTAGTCCAACAATTTTTAAATTTTCTCTCCTGGATCTATTTTACTGGTCAGTGGTTTTTCAAATAAGATATTTCACATTGCCTTCTATTTTTTCATTTGTTTGAATTTGTTTAGTAGTATGTTGATTTCTCATAAAGTCATTAGAAACCATTTGCTTCAATACAATTCTGAAGGAATTATTCTCTTCAGTGAAATTTGGAATTCTTTTTCCATCTGACAAATTTGGCTTTTTAAGGCATTCTTCTCCCCACTAGCTTTTTGGACCTCTTTTGCCTTTTGAGTTAATCTATTTTTTAAGGTGTTATTTTCTTCAGCCAGTTTGTTGACTCTCTTTTTATGATTTTCTTGCATCATCCTCATTTCTCTTCCCAATTTTTCCTCCACTTCTCTTTCTTGATTTTCAAAGTCTTTCTTCAACTCCTTCATGGCCTGTAACCAGTTTATATTTTTCTTAGAATTTTTTGGTGCAGGAATTCTGACTGTGTTGTCTCACTCCCATTCCATACTTAGATCATTTTTGTGCCCAAAAAAGTAATCTAAAGTTAGATTGCTGTGCTTGTTTTGCTTCCTTTGCCTTCTCATTTTGCCAGGCAATTATTTCACTCTTGAGATCTTTGCCACAGTAGAACTTGGCTTTCAGAGGGGAGAGTTTGGTCCCATATAGCTACCAGAGGTATTAGGAGGGTGCTGTCTCTACAGCCCCCACCAGCTCTGGCTCACTGGTCACATACCTCAAGACCACCACCCAATACCGCCATCCAGATTCAGGCAGGTTAAATCAAAATCAAGTACCCTCTGAATGGTCTGTTGGCCCCCCTATGATCTGCAGGCTGGGAGCTCTTAAGTAGCCAGTTGGAGGTGGCTGCACAGCTGCCATACCTCCACTGCTTCTTGCTTCAGGTGCAGAAGCCGGACCGTGCTTCCTTCCCTCCCCCAGTTCCAACAGAGTTCTACACTGACCTTTTTATTTTGTCTTTGGCATTTATGCATTGATATTTCTGGCATCCGCCACAGCTGCTGGTGATCCACTCTCCCAAAGTCCACTGCAGCTGTAAGTTGGGGCCATCTTGGGGCTAAAACCATGGCTCACTTGGGGTTGGGCTGGGCTTTAAACACACTACAGTGGACCCTTTCTGCCAGCCTGCTATGCTTCCTTCAGAGGGAGATTTGTTTCTCTCTGTCACTTTGTGGATTCTGTACCTCTAAAATGTGTTTAGAGACATATTTTATAGGTATTTGAGGTGGTTATGAGGGGAGCTCATGGAGTTTTCCTGCTTCTATGCTACCATCTTGGCTCCACCTATATGAAAGATTATTAACACAATATTTGAACACAATATTCCATCCTCTAACTCTGTATTTGCATAAAATGGCATCCATAATTAGAATACACTCTCCTTATACCGTGTAATCCTGATTTTCCTTCAAGGATCAGTTCATGTCTCTTCTCTTGAAAAACCTTTCCCCTATTTATCCCCTTGACTCTTCTCTTCCTCTTTACCTTATTTTTACATACATTATGATTATTAACCACCACCACCCAACTACCTCCTGAGTAGAATATAAATTCCTTGAAACCAGGGGCTTTTTAATTTTTCTCATGAAGTTAGAAATCATTATAATGCCTGAGAACTAGTAGGCAATTATTAAATGCTGAAACTGGATTTGTTTTGACTTTGTTGTCTTCTTCTGGTTGGATGTTTTGATCTTCTTTTTTCATTAAAATAACCTTCTATAGTCTGCTTTTCTTTAATCATGTTTGCTTATTTTCCAAACCAAATATTTGACTTTCTACATTTTTGTGAAGGTAGCACTCTGCTTCCAGTCAGTCAGGGAAGGTTTAGGACTGGGTGTACTGTCCCAAGCGCCAGGGGTTTTATATAGGTGTTTTCCAATATACTTGTAGGGACCTTTAAATTTTCAGCTTTTCTAAGTTGGTATGATGAAAGTAGAGGTGTTTTTTTCCTTTCCTGGCCTGTGGTCTAGTCTTTTCTTCCTTAGAATTGTGAGGAGGATTCCCTCTCCACCACAGCCACACGTTCTGCCTCACCATCACTTTTTGCACCAGGACCACCACACAAGACTGAGACCCAGATCCAAGCGAATCAAAGCAAGAGAATACTTCCTCAGCATCAGCAAAGAGATCCCTACAATTCCTTTCTGATCAGCCACTCAATCCCCTCACTATCTGTGGGCTGAGTCTCCTGAAGCATCCACTGCTGCTGCTGCTGCCTGCCACCCCCAGGGCCAGAGCCAGAATGCTCTATTCTCTCACCTAGGTCCTACAGAGTTTTCACATTGACCTTCCACACTGTCTTTGGTGCTTATGGGTTAAGAAGTTTAGAAAATGCCACAGCTGCCAGTGATTCAGTCCCCTGGGTCCTGCACTCTAGCACTGTCTATGTCAACAAGGCCCACACTGGGCTGCACTATGTTCCCAGCCCAATGCAATAGACCCTTCATGTTGACCTTCCAGGCTATCTTGGGCTGGAGATTTTTTTTCACACTGTCATTTTCTGGATTGTGTAGCTCTTGAATTTCTTTAGTCATTTTTTACGAGTATTTGGATATTTTGGGGGGAGGACTAAAGCAAGTCCCTATTTTTACTTCACCATCTTGCCTCTGCTTCCTCTGAAATGGAGTTTGTTGAACTACAGAATGGAGAAAATGAAGGTGTTTACAATATTTATGGAAGTTTTTCGGGTGAACTTTTTGCACTCAATGAAAGAGGCTGTTACTAATGATGGAGCAAATAGTATAAGATTCCCCAACCACCCAATAATAGACAACTATGTTATCCAAGGTCATTTGTCAAAAAGCATTGCTCAAATTTATTTTAAAGTAGGAATATTACTGTACCTTTCCATCTCTTGTTTAATTCCATATGCTGGCTGCGCCAAATTCTGGAGTTAGTCATTTATATTTGTTAAGCTTATTATTATTATTATTAATTCTTCCTATTTCCTGATGGATTTCTGAAGCATCAAATGTCTTCTTGAATAAAGAACAATTTTCTTGGTCCCCAGTATCTCTTTGCCTTTCTAGTATGTCAAACCAAAGAAAATTTAAATTCATAGGAAGAGCACTGGATTCAGAGTCTAAGTGATATGTTTGATCCCAGGTGTTTTACATACATAACTATTTCTACTTTGACCCTGATCCACAAAGTAGGAACAATAATAGTTGTATCACATACTTCACAGGACAGCTATGAGGTATGTACTTTGCAAACAATATATTACTATCAGGAAGATATCATTTTGTAATAATCTTGTTGTTTTTTAATTATTTTTTTTACTTATTTTGTCCTGTGTTTAATCTCTTAAAGGGATAGGTTCTCTACCATCTTTTTGGACTGCATACTTGTGGGACAAAAACTGAGGGCCCCTCGTCAGAATATTTTGAAAATTTATTTCTTTCTTTTTAGTTTACAACATTCAGTTCAACAAGCTTTTGAGTTTTAAATTATCTTTCCTTCTCTAACTTCCGTCCTCTTCAAGATGGCATGCAATATGAAATTGACTTTACAAATACATTCATACTAAACACATTTTCACATTAGTCATGTTGTAAAGAAGAATTATAACCACTGGAAGGAACCACAAGAAAGAAGAAAAATAGTATGATTCAATCTGCATTCAGACTCCATAATTCTTTCTCTGGATGTGGATAGCATTTTCCATAAGGGGTATGTGAAGTTGTCTTAGAACCTTGCATTACCGAGAAGAGCCAAATCTATCAAAATTATTCATTCTACAATATGGGTGTAACTGTGGACAATGTTCCGGTTCTGTCCACTTCACTCAGTACCAGTACATATAGGTCATTCAGGGTTTTGCTGAAGTCTACCTGTTCATCATTTCTTATAGCATAATAGTATTCCATTACATTCATATACCATAACTTTTTCAGTCATTCCCCAATTGACAGGCATTCCTTGAATTTCCAATTATTTACCATGATAAAAAGAGCTGCTATAAATATTTTGGACATATGGGTCTTTTCCCCATTTCTATGATCTCTTTGGGATACAGCCTAAGAAGTGGTATTTCTGAGGCCAAGGACATTCACTTTTTTATCATTCCTTTAGGCATAACTCCATATTGCTCTCCAAAATGGTTGGATCACTTCACAACTCCATCAACCATGGATTAGGGTTCCAATTCTTTACCAGTTTTCTGCTGCCCTCCTAATATGTGTTGCATTGACTTTGTTTGTACAAAAACTTTTCGACTTAATATAATCAAAATTATATATTTTGTATTTCATAATGTACTCTTTTCTCTTTGTTGGTCATAAATTCTTTCCTTCTTCTTAAATCTTACAGGTAAACGATTTCTTGCTCTCCCACTTTGCTTGCAGTATCACCTATAATGCTATTTATGTACACTATGTACCCATTTTGAATTTATCTTTAATATGCTGTAAGATTTTGCTCTATACCACATTTCTGCCATACTGTTTTCCAGTTTTCCCAGCAGTTTTTGTCAAATAGTGATTTCTCATCCCAGAAACTGGAGTGTTTGTGTTGCTCAAACAATAGATTATTGTATATGCAAGACATCTGAATGGCATGTTTTCCCATTATTTATTCTCCTAGATATTTAATTCAATAAACCAATTCAGAGCTAGGATCACATGCCACATAACTGCGAAGGAGGTTATTGAGGTGGTTATAGTAGTTTGGTGAATATGGAAAGACCTGGCATTTGAGTTGAATTTTGGAGGAAATTGGGAATTTAAAGAGCAAGTGATGAGGAGGGAGAACAAGTATGGAGAATAGCATATACAGAAGCAAAGAAATATTAGATGAGATGTATTACATGAGAAAACACAAATGTGATTACAGAGAGATCGTGTCCTATGTTTTCCCTTTCTTGACATTAGTAATAACAGTCCAACCCATCTGTAGTAACTACTTTCTCGACTTCCACTTGAATTGGCATATTAGGTACCTAGAAATCAAATTACTATCTGTATTATTATAATATTAATACTTATGGCTTGAGTTTCTAGTACTGTCACTAACAAAACTCCTGCCATTTTGCTTCTAAAAAGTCAGAAAATTATCTTTTTAGCAAAGTTATTTGATATGATGGTATAGCTAGAACAATACTTACAAACATTTCTTCCCCTCACTGTCCCTCACCACCCCCCAAAAAATAACAACTCTGCTCAACTTTCTTACAAATACATAGAGTACTCATGAAGAGAGTAGACACTTAAAGTACAAGAGCAGGGAAGGAGACACATGGAGAATACATGTTTTCATGGATATACAACTCCTGGTTATTGAAAGTCATTTTCTCCTGGCCCCAAATTGCCCCCAAATAATGAGAATATATCCCTGTCCAAAGTTTAAGTTATCTTGGGAATAATGGAGGAGGAGATAGAAAATTACACACAGATTTGGGCACTGAAAACCAATCCGGACAACAAAGCAAGATGACATCTTCATGAAAGCATTATTCAAATTAGTTCCAATTGTTGAAACGTCCAGGTCTGTTATAGAGCCATCTCAAAAGAATTAACTGACATAGACCATCTCCACATCAAGGAAAAGAATTGAGGATTGTGATTTCAGAAAGCAGGCTAAGCTCCTTAGAAGAACTAGTAGTTTAGCAAAATAAGAAAGGGATTCTTATAGAACTAATGATGCTAATTACATAACAGAATATATGAATATTAAAATGTAGGAGAGATTTGTTAATATGAGGAGGGGCCTCACCTTTGTTGAAGTGTGCATGTGATTACCCAGATTCCATACAGAAATGTCCACTAGATGGAGCATTAATATATGAAAATCAGTCCTGTCACATCAAAAGTTTACCTAAGGATAGCCCTTCACCATTACTGCACAGGTATCATCTTAGGGAAATCCCCTATTTTATTTCTGTGGTCACATCCTCTTGGTGTTTTTTCTTATTGGCTGGCTATTGTGATTCTGTCTGGGACTAAATGGATGTGGTTGACATTGTGGCCATGCCTGCTGTACTAGTGAAGCATTTAGCTATATGAGGAAATTGTAATATCTGGGGCCAGTGTTTAGGTACAGGCAGTGGGTAGGATTCCAGCATTCCTTCCCTCAAAGAGCTCGTGTCCAAATTCATTTTTGAAAAAGGATAAAGATCTCAGTTGCTATAGCTTCTTAAGCCTGACAAGAGGCATAGAGTTGTCCCTGACTCAATGGGTTCTCTTGGGGAGGGAGTAGATGAATGTAAACTGCAGATAAGCTACATTGAGGGAATGTATTATTGTAACCAGTGCCTCAGGAGTCCTTTGCTGTCCATCCTATAAGGTTATCTGGAAGCTGATGGAGGCCAGTCTGGAGGAGAAAAAGTAGGCCAAGACATTTAATATTCACAGGCAGACAGAAAAAGGAGGCATATAATAGAAGGGAAGTTAAAATGGGTGACAGAATGGAAAGTAACCAACAGCCCCAGGTGGTGATAATGCCAGCAGAGATTAGATCATGATGCAAATCTTTCATTCATTTTGCCTTCTCACATATTTGTTTAGCTCTGAGCTCAACTGGATGTAAGTTATTGATATGTAGACAAAAACATGTATTAGCAATAGCAAGACTCCTCCTTTGGAGGCCAGAAGGTAGTCTAGAGTCATTTGATTATCAAGGACCACATTGGTCAGAGAATTAAGAGATTCTTAAAGTGCAAGAAGTGACTGAGATGTCTCCCTGGCTAAATGTCCAAGTATCTGGGTAATATTGGCAAGTACCTCCTCATGATTTAGAAAAACAGCTATCAGTTCAAGGAAAACTTCAAGTCCTTTAAAGAAAGGTGGAATATTTTCAAAAATCCATCACTTATGGCATAAATTATGGGGTTTAGGAGAATTGAATATAGTGATGTCAAGGGAAAGATACCCTAAAGTACACTATCCATGATTAATATAAGGTGTTAGGCACTCAGAACTAAGAAAAGTGGAGCCCAGTGTGGTTTGGGGGGCATTGTCCATGATACAGAAAAAAAAGAATGTAACCCTGGAGGGTGCAGATAGTCAGGGAGTTGTTAAGGGCAGCCTTGACCATCTTACACCAGGGGTGAGGTTGGTCACATGCTGGTAAATTCCCTGGCTGATTGACTACCTAGAAAATGTTACTGAGGAGGGGAGAGGGAGTTGATGGGGGTAGTTTCATAAAGGGAATCTTCAAAGTGTCAAAGATTCTATTAAAGCATTGAATTGGCAGCTAATTTTGGAACATTTGGTACAATCTACATGAATAAGAGAAAGGAGGCTATGAATGGATATTTTTTGGTCACTGAAGAGTAAATTCTAATAACGCAAGAGTGGGAGACAAAGAAAGGTCACATGTCTCCATGATATTGTGAACTATGGAGCACATGTTCATTGATCTGGTGGGATCTCTGGGAATATCAGGATTCAATGTAAAATAGGGAGAAGTGGGCATTAACAAATCTTTAAGGGGGGTAAGAGAAGCTGTCCAGTGAGAGCAATTGGCCCTCTTTTATGCTTCCCATGGGTATGTTGGTGGCAAACCCAGCAATCCTGAATGCCCCCACAAAGAGCAGCCTCACCTATCCACAAGAGGGAATTCCTTGCCCGTGGTTTACTTACTCCAAAAGGGATGGGTACCAAGAAACCCCTGGGAAGGAGACCAGAAGGCCAGGTAGAGAAAAAGAAAATATATGAGAGTAAAGTGAAAATATTTTTAAGGGCAAAATGAAATATTCTAGGTAGGTGAGAGCAGGCAGTTTTGAGAAAAGAAGTAAAACAAGAAAGCAAGGAAGCAAATATAACAAGGAAAGGAAAAAGAGAAGTAGGATGACCTAAGGGATATCACCCTTTTCCATTTCTAGCCATTAATTTAGCAAGTACTTAGCCCTTAGTAACTAAGGGCTAAGTATATCTTTGAAAGAAACAGAAAGTGTGAACTCTATCTCCTGTTGCTAACATAATACGAAGGGGTTGGCTGAGAAAAGAAGCCAGTGTGTGTGTGTGTGTGTGTGTGTGTGTGTGTGTGTGTGTGTGTGTGTGTGTGTAGGAAAAACCAGAGAGAGAGGCAGTCAGAATCAAGAATTTTTCTTTTGGTGGAGGAAAGAGAATTGTCCCAGCATTTGGGAGCTGGGCTGCTACTGGACTGAGAACTGAGTTGGAGTTTTCTATGAGACCAGAATCAGGTGAGGGCTGAAGTTGCTGCCAAGAAGGCTGCCTGGAAGGCTGAGATTTCTTCTGGGTCTTAGGGATAGCCAAACTGCCAGAACCACAAGATAAGACTTTGTTTATTTGTGGCTTGGTTGATCCTTGAGTTCCCAGGCACAGAAGATGTGAAGGTTTTGAGATGTGCTAGACCCTGTGAACTTCAGTGTGTAGCAAGAATGGCCCAGAGGACTGGACAAGAACCTGGGAGCTGTCTGCCTCTGAATTCAGGTGACTGGTGGATTCAGGTAGGAGCTGGGACCATGGGAGTGGATCCAGTGAATCTCAGAGGCCACTCCCAGTCAAGATGAAGAAAAGGCCTCACCTTGGATATTGAATGCAGTGATGAAGTTGAAGTTTACTAGACACCAAGGAGTGGAGGGTTTGTATAATTTTCTAATGATTGTATTTAGTGATTAACAATACTTAGTGACTGATTGCTAGATAAGTGACTGAATAAGTTAATCTATAATTACCCCATGAGTGGAAGACTTACTTGTATTGTGAAAATGATTGATTGATTAAGTAAGGAGAGTTTCCCCCTTAGGGACACCAGATTATTGTTCTTTTGTTCTTTGTTCTAAATACTGTGACCACTCTGGTGAAAACTATGTGGCCATTCTAATGTTAAATTGCTGTGAACACTATATTGTGATTTTCTCTGATAAGATGTCTTGTCATGAATATCATATTGTGATTTGTTGTGAATGTTTGCCTTGATTTGTTATGGAATAAATGGAGTGTTCACTATACTGTGTAATTAGAACCTTAAAACTGTTCACAGTAGCATTCTTTTTGGAAGCTCCTTGTGTATGGCATAACACAGACCTATCAGGTGGCTCCTTCTGGAGCATCAATTTAAGGTCCTTAAGTGGCTCACAGATATATACAGGCATATCTGAAACACCTGAGGAAGTAAGAGAAGGTGCAGATTTAAAATGGGACATATGAGTCCAACTAAGGAGGCACTCAAGTTTTGTCATAGTGGCAGTTAGTGAAGTTTTTCTAATATGACCCCTTCCATCTTTTATTCAGGGGTTCACTCCTATGGACCTTCCAGGTCTAAGTATACCATGTTTCCTGGATGCGTGGGGGTGGAAGCCTCTCCTCAGTGTTTGGTTGGTTTCAGGAGATGTTCCTTAGCATATTCAATCAGAAGTGGGAGGTGAATTGTATCTGAAAATCCTCTCTTGAATAAATGCCTCTCCCCTGAACAGGTTTAAGAAGGGGAGGTGCCTTGACAACTCCTTTAGGATTCACTTGGGCTCACATGGGACATGAAAGGCAGACTTGCTAGTTTCTTCCAGCTTGTGGTCAGTGAAAATGTGTTTCACTAGAGACTGGAAGGTATTCTTTCCTAAGTGAGTGGCCAGGTGTAAGCCTGAAAGTAGTTTCCATTGGCTCTCTCCCAGGATGACAATTTGGCCTGAGGGTGTCTGAAACCACCCAGAGAGGGACAGAGTACATCCCTTTTCCCTGGCAAGAATCCATTCTTGGGGACTATAGGATTAGTTGGTTTGTTGGTTGTTTTTCTTTGTTCTTGAAGAGGAACAAAATGACATCACTATCTAAAAGCAAGTTTCAGTGTATACAACTGTGACTGATCAGACCATCATGAGCTTGGAATGCTCTACCACAGGTCGGAAACAAGTAGTCTGTGTGAACGTTTGTGGTGGATTCTCCAAATTTGGGCATCCTGAGTTTCCTTTGAGTTGTTTCAATTCTGCTTTGTTCATAGAGCACATCACCTTCTCTGATGTGGGCATTCCATGCTGAGCAGTCCTGTGTCAGTGTCTCCTATGTCATGCAATAAATTCCAAAGTTCATGAGAGAGACATTGAGAGTGTTCTTGTTTTGATTTTTCTGACCACCTTATGAATGCTTGCCCTTTGTGAGTTCTCCATAGCACTCTTTTTGTTAAGTACATGTTTTACATTCGAACAATGTGGTCAACCCATTGGAGTTGTGCTCTCTGAAGCAGAGTTTGAATGCTTATCATTTTAGTTCAAGTAAGGACCTTGGTGTCTGGTACCTTTTCTCGCCAGGTGATCTTCAGAATCTTCCTAAGACAATTCAAATGGGAGTGATTCAGTTTCCTGGCATGGTGCTGGTAGACTGTCCAGGTTTCACAGGTATTGTAGATTTTCAGTTTGGTAGGCGGTATAATACCTTTTCTCTCTCATACTTTCCTTTGGAGCCTCCCAAACACTCAACTAGCTCTGGCAATGGGTGCATCAACTTCATTATCAATGTATATATCCCTGGAAAGTACACTACGAAGGTAAGTGAACTTATTCATAGCATCCAAATCTTCCCCATTTGGTGTAATCAATAGTTCCACATATGAATGATGTGATAATGGCTGATGAGGCACCTGTGTTTTCTTGATGTTAATTATTAGGCCAAAATTAGCACAAGTAGAAGAGAATTTACCCATACATCATTGCAACTCAGCTTCAGAGGCTGCATCAAGTGCACAATCATCTGGAAAATGAAAATCATGCACCAATATTCCCTCTACTTTGGTCTCAGCTTGTAACCTTTTCAAATTGAAGAATTTTCCGTTGCTGTGATAGCTGACCTTGATGCTGTGTTCATCCTCACTGAAAGCATTTGACAACAAGACTGAAAACATCATGCTAAAAAGCATGGGAGCAAGCACATAGCCTTGTTTCACTCCACTGGTGACTGAGAAGGCATGAAAACATTGTCCATTATCTAGAACCTGGGCAAGCATGCCATCATGAAATTGAACTACAGTACTGATGAACTTCTCCAGGCAATGAAATTTTGACATAATTTTCCATAAGCACTTGCAAATAACATTATCAAAAGCCTTGGTCAGATCTACAAGCCATGTGTACAAACCTCTGATCTTCTCCTGGCATTACTCCTGGAGTTCTGGGGTAGCAAACACTACTGAATGTTCCTCTGCCCTTTCTGAAGCCACAAGCCACACTGACTCTTAGGTAGATGATCATATTCCAAGTGAAGGATCAATTTATTAGGGAAGATTCTCACAAGGATATTGCCAAAAATGACTAAGAGAGAATCCCTAAACCCCACCCCCCCATGATTGTCACAGGACAACATATTTCCTTTACCTTTATAGATGGACAGTGGTGGCATCCTTGAACTCCTGGGAGATAAACTCCTCTTGCTATATAACCTGGAAAATTTCAGGCAGCTTTTGTATGAGCAATGGACCCCTTACCTTATAAATCTCAGCTGCAATAGACTCAACACTAGGTGCATTCAAAACTTTGTTTTTCGTTGGAGCTTCAGCTAGGGAGATTGACTACAGCCTGAGGTAAATGGTCAGTGGGCTCGGCATTGGTTGATGATGGTCTGTTGGGAACATCATGGAAGTGTTCAGCCCATCTATCTAGCATCATGTCCTTATCACTTATCAATGTGGCTGAGTAGTAGTGAGTATAGGAAGGTGTAAGTTGAGTGACCAGACAAGACAGTGTTATGGCTTGTGCAGCCTCTTTTGCAGATGCAGCTACAAGCCAGTTCCAGATTGCCTGGTCTGATTCCCCTTTTTGGTGGCCTTTCTAAAATACGACAGATACTTCTTATGGTTTCTGAACAGCCTGGAGGACATGCAGAATTTTCTGTTCATGCTTACTAGGTTTTGGTTTGTTTTGGTTTGTTTTGGTTTTTTTTGCTGTTGAAATCTTCTTTCTTTCCAAATATGACCATGAGTATGTAAAACATGAAAGGTATATTTTGAATCAATAAAAATGTTTACCCTCTTATTTTCTCCTAATCCAGGACTCTGCTAAATTCTATAAGCTCAGCCTCATGGGTGTAGGTTCCAGAGGGCATAGGTTTTGCCTCAGTAGTATAGTGGAGACTAATTACTGCATATCCTGCTCATCTCACCCCTTCTTCAATAAAGCTGGACCCATCAATGCACCACTCTTCATCAGGATTAGTGAGGTAGGGTCTTGAAATAGACCAAGTTGGCTGGGATAGACCAAGTCTAGGGTCTCTTTATAGTAATGAATCAGATCATTAGTGTAGGCATTATTTGGAGAGGATTGCCATATTAAGGGTGTGACATACCTGGAAAGTCAATTCAAGAGTATCTAAAAGGAGGGTCTGATACTTAGTGAGGCTCCCACTAGCTTGTCATAAGCGGCCTTTGGCTTTTGGCTTTGATCTTCCTTAGCAGTTCTTTCAATTAATTCCCTTCATATTCTGGATCCAGATGACTTTTGATATTATTTTTTGTAGTTCCATATAATATTTTTGGGTAGTTGGCACCGAATAAATAAATTAATTTAAGTAGAATAGTCATTTCTTTTATTAGCTCGGCCTAACAATGAGCAACTGATGTTTTTTTCCAATATCTTAGATCTGATTTAACTCATGTGAAAATTGTTTTATAATTGTGTCCGTATAATCCCTGGGTTGGCTTTGGAAGATTTACTCCCCCAAATTTTATAAAGTCTACTGTAACTTTAAATTAAATTTCTCTTTCTTACTGTTGAGCTTTGATAGTAATATATAGAAATGCTGATGATTAATGTGAGGTATATCTCATACCCCACAACTTTGCTCAAGTTGTTTATTATTTCAAATAGCTTTTTACTTTATTCTCTAGGCTTTTCTAAATACTTCATCATATCATCTGCAAGGAGTGATGTTAGTTTCTTCTTTGCCTACTAAAATTTTGTCAATTTCTTTTTCTTTTCTTATTGCTAAATCTAACATTTCTAGTAAAAAATTTGAATAACAGTGGTGATAATGAACTTCTTTGTCTCACCCCCCAATCTTATTGGAAATACAACTAGCTTATCCCCATTGTATATAATACTTGCCGCTGATTTAAGATAGACATTACTTATCATTTTAAGGAAGGTTCCATTTATTTGCATGGTCTCTAATGTTTTTAATAGAAATAGATGTTGTATTTTGTCAAAAGCTTTTCTTGCATCTATTGAGAAGATCATTTGGTTCATATTCACATTGTTATTTCTGTAATCAAAAATGCTGATAGTTTTCCTAATATTGAACTAGCCCTGCAATCCCAGTGTAAATCCTACCTGATCAAAGTGTATTATTCTCATGATAAGTTTCTATATTCTTTTGGCTAATATTTTGTTTATAATATTTGCCTCTATACTCATTAGGTAAATTGAATTATACATTTCTTTTTCTGTTTTGGCTCTTCAAAGTTTAAGTAGAATATTTGTATCATAAAAATAATTTAGTAAGATTCCTTCTTCACCAATTTTCCCCAATAATCTATATAATATAGGAAATATTCCTTTTTTAAATATCCTGCTGAAGGTAGCTCAGCAGGAAGGGTTCATCACAGCATGCTGGGAGCCGAGCCAAGCACAGCCTGAAACCACAGCTTTGCCCTGGGGTGGCCAGGGCAAGCTGTGGCTGGAACCTTCAAGAGAGTGGATGCCCAGAAGCTGTGGCATTTTCAAGAATTGTCAGTCCATAAGAAACAAGGACAACCCGAAAGGTCAGTGGAACACAGCTAAATTTGGGGGAGAAAAGCAGTCTGGCCAAACTGCCTCCAAGGAAATGAAGCAGCACAAGTGGTGGCCCAGAAGCCTCATCCAAGTGGCTGCTTCAATAGCTCCAGGCCTGCAGATTGCAGAGGGGCCAAGAAATCATTCAGAGGCTAAGTGCTCTTGCATTGAGCTGCCCCAATCCAGATCGTGGTCTTGGGTGGTCATCCTGGGGTGTGTTTTCAGTGAGCTAAAGCTGGTGGGGGCAGCAGTGGCCTTCTAATAGCTCCAGCAGCTGCGAAAACCCCAGCAATTTGGGACAGAGCTTTCCCTCTGGAAGCAGAGTTCCACAGAGCTAAAAAATCAAGTAATTTACTGGCAACATGAGCAGGCAAAGGAAGCAAAGTAAGAATATTAATCAGATTTTAGATTCCTTCTTTGGAGACAGAAAGGATCAAAGCATGGAATGGGAGGAAAACAATGCAGTCAGAACTCCCACACCAAAAGCTTCCAAGGAACATGTAGATTTCCTACAAGCAGTGTAAGAAGGATTTTGAAAGCCAAATAAGAGAATTGGAGGAAAAATTGGGAAGAGAAATGAGAATGATGCAAGAAAATCATGATAAGAGAGTCAACAATCTTACTGAAGAAAATAACACTTTAAAAAAATAGATTAAATCAAATAGCAAAAGATGCCCAAAAAACTAATGAGGAAAAGAATGCCTTAAAAAAGTCAAATTTGTCAGATCGAAAAAGAATCTCACAAATTTTCTGAAGAGAATAATTCCTTCAGAATTAGAGGGGAGCAAATGGAAGCAAATGACTTT
>CM053583.1:262928853-262941728 GCA_028627135.1 Pseudochirops cupreus
GCCATGTTAAAAGAAAAGAACCTAGAAAGCATCCTTCAAGAAATTCTCAAGGAAAATTGCTCGATATTTTAGATCCAGAGGGCAAAATAGAATTGAAAGAATTCACCGATCACCTCTTGAAAAAGATCCCCAAAACAAAACTCCTAGGATTGTTACAGCCAGGTTCCAGAGTCCCCAGATCAAGGGGAAAATATTACCAACTGTCAAGAAGAAGCAATTTGAATACTGTGGAAACACAATTAGGACAACTCAGGATCTAGCAGCTTCAACATTAAGGGAATGAAGGGTCTGGAATATGATATTCTGGAGATCAAGGGAGCTAGTATTAAAACCAAGAATCACTTACCTAGAAAAATTGAGTATAATGATCCAGGGGAAAATATGGTCATTCAATGAGGTGCAGGACTTTCATGCATTCTTGCTGAAAAAACCAGAACTGAAAAGAAAATTTGACACTCAAATACAAGAAGCATGAGAATGTAAACATGGAAAAGAAATCATAAAGAACTTATCAAAGTTGAAATATTTACGTGCCAACAAGGAAAAATGGTCATTGTAACTTAGGAAACTTTTCTCAGTGTGAGTATAGATGAAGGGAATACAAATGAATATACATGTATACATACACATATGTCTATATAGGAGGGTTTATATATGCATATGAACACATATCTGAGTATGTGTATGTATGTGTACATAGAGGGCACAGGATCAATTGAATAGTAAAGGGCTATACTTTAAAAGAAGAAATTCTGAGGTGGGAGAGGATTAGAATGAGAGGAGACAGGAAGAGACAAAATGGGGTAATCATCTCATATAGAAGAGGCAAGGAATAATTGTTACAATGGATGGGAAGAATAGGAAGGCAAGACGGAAAGGGTCAACCTTACTCTTGTTGAATTTGTCTTAGGGAAGGAATGACATAAACTCTAAACTGGGTATCTTGCCACACAGGAGAAGAGGGGGTATGGGGATGAGAGGTGGGATAACAGAGGGGAGGGCAGGGTGGAGGGAGGATTACTGGAAGCACACACTTCTGTAAAGGGACAGGGACAAGGAAGAAAACAGAACAAGGTGGGGTAAGATTGGAAGGAGGGACATATAATCTGTCTCTCACAATATGTCCACTGTGGATATGTTCTGCATAATTACACATGTACAACCTATGTTGAATTGCTAGTCCTTCTAATGGGGGTGGGTAATGAGTGAGGAAGGGAAAGAATATAGAATTTAAAGTTCTATAATCAAATATTAAAAATATATATTTATATATAATAATAATAATAATAATTATTATTATTATTATTAACTGCATGCAACTGGGAACTAAGATTATACAGGCACCAGGGCAGGGAGATCCATCCTGCCCTACCAAAAAGTCAGAGAGATGATGGGGTAGGACACAGGAGAGGGCAGATTAGGGGAAGAGTTATACAGTAGTATGACTATTTTGAGGTGGTGGGTAGGGGAAAGATGGGGAGAAAATTTGTAACTCAAAATCTCATGGAAATGAATGATGTAAACAAGAAAATATATTAATTAATTTACTAAAACAAACAAACAAACAAATAAATAAATAAAAGAAAGCTTAGAAAAAGAGATGATCTTATGGGGGAAAAAAATAAAATAAAAATGTTTGATAGAATTCAGTTGTAAATCCATCTGGCCCTGGAGATTTTTTCCCAGGGAGTTCAGTGATGTCTTATTCAATTTCTTTTTTTTCTGAGATGTGGTTATTAAAGTATTTTATTTGCTCTCGTTTTAATACAGTAAATTTGTGTTTTTGTAAACATTCATTCATTTTCCTAAGATTGTCAAATTCATGGCCATTGTACTGGGCAAAATAATTCCTAATTATTAATTTCCTCTTTTACCATTGGTGGTTAATTCAATCTTTTCATTTTTGATACCAGTAACTGGTTTTCTTATTTCTTTTTTTAATTAAATTAACCAAAGGTTTATCTTTTCTTGTGTTTTTTTTATAAGACAACCTAGTAGTTTTATTTATCTGTTAAAAAGTTTTCTAAATTTCAATTTTATTAATCTCTCCTTTGCTTTTCAGTATTTCTAATTCTGTATTTAATTGAAGATTTTTAACTTGTTCTTTTTCTCACTTTTTTAGTTTTATGCCCAATTCATTGTTCTCCTCTTTCTCTATTTTATTCCTGTAAGCATTCTGAGGTATAAAACTTCCCCTAAGAACTGCTTTTGCTGAATCCCATAGGCTTCAATAAATTGTCTCATTATTGTCATTCTCTTGAATGAAGATATTTATTGCTTATATGACCTGTTGGACCCACTACTTCTTTAGGATTAGATTATTAAGTTTCCAATTAATCTTTAGTCTATCTTTCCATAGACTTTTATTACATATAATTTTCATTGAATCATAATCAGAAAATATGCATTTAATATTACTCCCTTCCTGCACTGCATTGTGATGTTTTTATGTTCTACAACATGGCCAATTTTTGTCTATATGCCAGGTACTACTGAGAAAAAGGTATATTCCTTTCTATCCCCATTCAGTTTTCTAAAAGGTCTACCATATCTATCTTTTCTAAAATTCTATTCATCTCCTTAACTTTCTTTTTCTTTTTTTTATTTTGAGGTTAGATATATCATGTTCAGAGAAGGGGAGATTGAGGTCCCCCACTTGCATAGTTTTGTTGTATTTTCTTCCTGCAACTCCCTTAACTTCTCCTCTAAGAATCTGGAATCTCTACCACTTAGTGCTTATATGTTTAGTAATGATTTTACTTCATTGTCTATGGAGTATTTTAGCAGGATATAGTTTCTTTCCTTATATCTTTTGATTAGATCTATTTTCCTTTGTCTGAGATTAGGATTGCTACCCATGCTATTTTCACTTCAGTTGAAACATAATATATTCTGCTCCAATTTTTCTCCTTTACCCTGTGTGTATCGCTGTTTCAAAATATGTTCCTTGTGAACAACAAATTGGAGGATTTGGAATTATGGTTTTAATCCATTCTACTATCCACTTCTGCTTTATAAGAGATTTCATCCCCTTCACATTCATGGTTATGGTTACTATCTGTGTCTTTCACTGCATCCTATCTCCCTCTCCTTTATTATTTTATCTCTACATTCTACCTTACCCTATTCAAAAAGTTTTACTTTTGACCACCATTTCCCTCAATCTTCCCTCACTTCAATCAGCCCCACCACCTTGCTTTCCCTTTACCCTTACTACTTCTTTCCTCCCTTCCAACCATCCCCTTTTTTTCTTTCTCTTTTCCCCTCCTACCCCCCTGTATGGGAAGTTAAATTCCTATACTTGAGTATATTATTTCCTCCTTAAATCAAATCTGATGAGAATAAAGTTCAAACAATTCTCATCTGCCTCCCTTCTTTGTTCTACTATAAAGCTTTTATATCTCTGTATAAGATATAATTTACCCCTTTCTGACTCTCCCTTTCCTCTGCTCCCATTACACTCTCTTTGCACTCCTTAATTAGGTTTTTTTTATCATCACATCAGTTAATTTATACCCATACCCTCTGTCTATGCTGATACTTCTTAAATGTCATAATAAAGATACAATTCTCAAGATTTACAAGTATCACCCTCCCTTCTATGGATGGAAACAGTTTGCCCTTATCAAATAACATATTTTTTCCCTCCTGTTTCCCTTGTTATGCCTTTATTGAGTTAGATATTTAGAGATAAAATTTTCCATTGAGCTCTGCCCTTTTTGTCAGGAGGGTCAGGAAGTTCCTTATTTCACTGAATGTCCATTTCCTTGCCTGAAATATTACACTCAATTTTGCTGGATGGTTGATCCTTGGTTATAGTCCAAAGTCCTTTGCCTTATGGAATACCATATTCCAATCCTTCTGATTTGCTAATGGAGAAGCTGCAAGGTCCTGTGTGATCCTAACTGTGCTTCTATGATATTTGAATTCTTTCCAGCTTATTGCAATATTTTCTTTTTGACCTGATAATTCTGGAATTTGACTTCAACATTCCTTATCATTTCCAATTTTGGATCTGTTTCAGGAGGTGATAAGTGGATTCCTTCAATGATTATTTCACCCTCTGGTTCTCAGACTTCAGGGAAGTTTTCCTTCATGAATTCTTGGAGATAATGTTCAGGCTCTTTTTATTTTTTTTCATCATGGCTCTCCATAGACCAATAATTCTTAAGTTATCTCTCTTGGATCTGTTTTACAGGTTGATTGTTTTTCCAATGTGATATTTTATGTTTTCTTCTATTTTTTTTCCTTCTTTTGATTTTATTTGACTGATTCTTGATGTTTCATAGAATAATTAGTTTCTACTTGCTCAGTTCTAATTTTTCATGACTTGTTTTCTTCAGTTAGCTTTTTGGACCTCCTTTTCCATTTGGTCAATTTTACTTTTTAAAGAGGTATTTTCTCTAGTTAGGTTTTTGTACCTCCTTATCCCTTTGTCCAATTTTACCTCTTCAGTGATTTCCCCCCAATTTTGTCAATTGTATTTTAAATAGAGTTGATCAATTTTTCTTCTACCTCTCTAATATGACTTTTAAATCCTTCTTGAACTCTTGCAAGAAAGGTTTTTGTGCTTGAGACCAACTCCTATTCCTTTTTGAGGTTTCAGATAGTGGTGTAGTGCCAGTGTTGCCCCCTTCTTAATTACTATTTTGATCTTCCCAGTCCCAATAGTGAGTATCTATGGTCTTTGCTTTTCTAAGTTGTTTCTTGTTCATTGTTATTGCCTTTTGTGTGACTGTTGAAGTGGATCTCTGCTTCTGGGGCACAGGGTTTTCTGTCCCACACTCCTTGTTTTAGGATATAGGGGTCTGGTTACTGACTTTCTGTGTTCTGATCTCTTGTTCTGGCAGCTTGAAAGTATGTAATATTGTACCTTACCTGCTACTGAGCTGGAACTGCCTGGTGTGTGCCAAGGCCAAGGGTTAAACTGCCTTTTCCTGGGATGACACTTAAGCTTGTAGCATAAAGTGTGGGGGAGGAATTGTCTGGATGCTGGAGGTCTCCTTCTCTCTCAGGGCTGCACGAGAGCACAGGTAGTCTTAGCCACTGGAGACTGCCAATTCCCCTGGTTTTGTGAAGGTATACCTGGGGTACTGGTGTTGGTGCTTGCTAGTTCTTCCTCCCTGTAGCTCAGGATCTCCCTTTGGTCTGCTAAGGTGGGGTTTGCTTCTGGTTTGTTGGGACTCCTTCCATCATGTACTGGCTCCCTCAGTCAGAGCAAAAGCGATCTTTCCCATTCATCCCCATATCCTCCTGTGCTAAAAGACTTTCTGTTGACTCCACTATTCCAGGCATTTTTTTTCTTGCCCTGGGGCAGTATTCTCTGCATTTTTCAAGTTCAGCAAGAGAGGGGAAAAGAACTTAAGGCCTATTCTACCATCTTGGTTCCTGGAAGTTTAAATAGCTTCCAGTGATTTAAGGAGGGAGAATCGGGACCCCAATTTTACCACTAGGCTTTGTCCTAGCAAAGGAAGTAGGTAGGAGGAGAGTATGAGGAAGTACAAGGAAAGAGTCATGAAGCAATATATACTCAAGCTGAGAAGGCAGAGACAAAGTCTCAAAGCACTTTTGAAAATTAACTTTGATTACCACAACCTGATGGTGTGAAGAAGTAATGGGACTGGAGTGCTGGGGTAAGGTAGAATACAAGGATCTCGTGTCAATAAGAAAGTTAATGACTTTGCCTGACACATCCAAAAGTATCCTGGCTTTAGCCATGGTGATGGAGAAGAAAGAAGTCTGGCCAAATCCCAGTCTCTATCACTCCACATCTTTTTTTTTTTTTTTTTTTGCCATGCAAATTGTTTTATTCCTGTTACACTTGATTGCAGTTTAACTTGCTTTCTTAATGGTCATTTAAATAAATGGACAGATTATTTGTTTTAAGTCCTTAAATGGCAGAATGGAACCAGGAAGCTTAGGTGATTGCCATGTTTTCTTTTGTTTTCTTTCCTTTTCTTTTTTAAATTGATTTGTTTATTTACTTTTAGTTCACAAGATTCAGTTCCACAATCCTTGAGTTTCAAATTTTCTTCTCTCCCTCTGCCTCTCCCTCCAACCCATGGTGTCATGCAATCAAGTATAGGATCTGCAAATATTTTCACATTGGACATTAGTCTAGTTGTATAGAAGTGTTGTAACCAATGAAGTGAACAATGGGAAAGAAGAAACAAAACCAAACACGGAAAAGAACAATAGCACGTAGATTTCTTCAGTCTCCATTTAAACTCTGTTCTTTCTCTGAATGTGGACATCTCCTTCCAACCTGAGACTTTTAGAGTTGTCTTATAACTGTGTGGTGCTGAGAAGAGTCCCGTTTGTCAAAGTTAGTTGTCATACATATGATGCGTCTGTGATTGTGTACAAATTTTTTCTGGTTCTGCTCTTCTCACTTAGCATCCCTTTGTATAAGCCTCTCCAGGTAAATATGAAGTCCATCTCCTCCTCATTTCTTAGAGCACAATAGTATTCCATTACATTCATATACCACAACTTGTTTAGCCATTCCCCAATTGATGGGCATCCCCTTAATTTCCAGTTTTTTGCCACCACAAGGAGAGCTGCAATAAATATTTTTGTAAATATGGGTTTTCCTCCCATTTCTATGATCTCTTTGGTATATAACCCCAAAAGTGGTATTGCTGGGTCAAAGGGTATGCAATTATTTATAGCCCTTTGGACATAGTTCCAGATTGCTTTCCAGAATGGTTGAATTAGTTCACAACTCCATCAACAATCCATTAGTGTTCCAATTTTTCCACATCCTCTCCAGCATTTGTCATTTTTGAGTATTGTCATCTTACCCAATCTGACTGGTGAGATGTGGTACCTCAAAGTTGTTTTGATTTGCATTTCTTGAATCAATAGTGATTTAGAGCATTTTTTCATATGCTTATAGATATCACTCCACATAGTAGTGGGAGGAGGCAGCTTTACATCATTGTTAGAAGTTTCTTCTCCAATGCCCCTCCTGTCTCAACTTAGGGGGCCAAAATATTGGGGTGTTCAGGTGTGTTATAAGGTCATCTCAAAAGAATTCACAGACTCAGACCATCTTCGAACCAAGTAAAGTCATTTGTTGAGGATTTTACTCTCATCAAATGGGCTAGGCTTAGAGGAAATAGCAGCTTAACAAAACAAGATGGAGATTCCTATTGAACTAATGATGCTAATTACATAACAGAATATGTGAATATTAAAATATTGTAGCAATTGGATAATATGAAGATAGGACCTCACCTTGGTAGAAGTGTGCATGCAGTTACTCAGAATGCATACAGAAAAGTTCACTGGGTGGGGAGAGGGCAATATTAATGTATAGAGATAAGCCCTATCACATCTAGAGTTCACCTAAGGATAACCCTTCACCATTGCTGCACAAGAGCCTCAAGGAAAGGCCCGTTGTGTTTTTTTGTGGTCAAACATCCTCCTCAGTATACTGCTGTTGCTGCTTTCTTATGGGCTGGCAGTTGTGGTCCCATATGAAACTAGAGAGATGTGGTTGAGGTCATGGGCAAGCCTGCTGTTCTAGTTAGGAAGCTGTGACATTAGGTCTGAGGTTAGTGGCAAACTAGGTTCAGGGGCTAGGATTCCATCACAAGTTTAGGGTAAGCATGAAACTATTTACTCACTTACTGGAATTTTTATCTATCAATTAAATCTAATCCACTTTTCCTTTCCTCTTAATGTGCACAAAATTGTTATATAATTAATAATTCCCTTGGGAATTAGGATCTTAATCTAATTCTGATTAAGTATTTCTAGATGTTATTTCAAACATATTTGGTTATACTATTTGAAATCTTCATACAAGAAATCTGAGTGTTATGTCTATTGGGAGAAACATTTGACTCATCTTGCCAGATACTTCATTGTGGAGTCCTTTGCAGCAGTTGGTGAAACTGTGTAACTGTTATCATTGCCCAACTAAAGCCAGACAAGATAAATGAATTTTGCTCATCTGGTTAGTTTGAAATCACATTCAAATAGTAGGAAACCAATTTATTCTTGATAAAGAATAGTTACAAAAAGCATTTGTTGTAATCCTTTTGTTTAAAATTTCTTATTAATTCTTAGTTTTCAGCATTCGCTTCAATGAAATTTTGAGTTCCAAATTTTTTCTCTATTTCTCCACTTCTCCTACTCCAGGAAAGCATGCATTCTGAATACCTTTTCTTCTAATCTACCCACTTTTCAATCATCACTCCCTTTCTTTTATCCCATTCCCCTTTTATTTTCATGTAGGGGAAGAGGGATTTCTATATCCCATTATCTGTATATCTTATTTCCAAGATGCATGTAAAAACAATTTTTAACATTCATTTGTAAAAATCTGAGTTCCAAATTCTATCAGCTCCTCTCTCCCTCCCCACTCTCATTGAGAATGCAAGCAATTTGATGTAGGTTATACAGGTGTAGTCATGCAAAACTTTTCCATAATAGTCACATTGTGAAAGACTAACTATATTTCCTTCCATCCTATCACCCCAACCCCATTTATTCTATTATCTCCTTTGACCATGTCCCTCCTCAAAAACTTGTTTGCTTCTGATTACCTCTTCCCCAATCTACTCCCATGTCTGTCATCCTACCCTCTTATCCTCTTCACCCCTACTTTCCTGTAGGATAAGAGATTTCCATAACAAAACTGAGTCTGTATGTTATTCCCTTCTTAAGCCAAATCTACTGAGAGTATGGTTTACTTATTCCCTCTCCCCTCTCCCCTCTTTCTCTATACTGGAAATGCTTTTTCTTACCTCTTTTGAGTAAGATAATCTAACCCATTCCACCTCTCCTCTTTTTCTTCTCCCGGTACATTCCTCTCTCATCCCCTAATTTTATTTTTTAGATAAAATTCCTCATATTCAACTCATGTTGTGCCCCCATTAACCAAGTAAGCCATCCCTCCAACTACCCTAATACTGAAGAAGGTCTCATGTGTTACCAATATCATCTTTTTATGTAGAAATATAATCAGTTCAACTTTAATAACACCTTATGTTTTCTCTTCCCTGTTTACTTCTTCATGCTTTCCTTGAGCTTGTATTTGAAAGTCAAATTTTCTACTCAGCTCTGGTCTTTTCATCAGGAATGCTTGGAAGACTGCTATTCAATATCCATTTTTTCACCTCATGGATCACACTCAGTTTTTCTGGGTAGGTGATTCTTGGTTTTAATACTAGCTCCTTTGTACACCAGCATATCATATTCCAAGTATTCTGATGCCTTAAAGTAGAAGCTGCTAAATTGTGCATAGTACTTATAATGTTTCCACAATTCTTAAGTTGTTTTTTTTCTGGCTGCTTGCAATAATTTCTCCTTGACCTGGGAACTCTGAAATTTGGCAACAGTACGCCTAGGAGTTTTCCTCTGGGGATCTCACTTAGGAGTTGAACAGTGGATTCTTTCAATTTTCATTTTTCCCTTTGGTTCTGAAATATCAGGTCAGTTTTATTTGATAATTTCTTGAAAGATAAGAACTAGGCTCTCTTTTTTGGTTGTGGTTATCAGATAGTCCAATAATTTTTAAATTATCTCTCTCGACTCTATTTTCAAGGTCAGTCCTTTTTCCAGTGAGATTTTTCACATTGTCTTCCTTTTTCATTCTTTTAGTTATCTTTTATGAATTTTTGATTTCTCATACAGTCATTAGTTTCTATTTGTTCTATTCTAATTTTTAGGGATTAATTTTCTCTAGGGAACTTTGGATGTCCTTTTCTCTTTGCTCTAATCTTTTTAAGGCATTCATCTCTTCATTGCCTTTTTGGACTTCTTTCACCATTTGGGTTAGTCGGTTTTTTAAGGAGTTATTTTATTCAGTACTTTTCAGGGTCTCCTTTTAACAAACTGTTGATTAACATTTCAAAATTTTCTTGTTATCACTCTCATTTCTCTTCCCAATTTACAATCTATTTCTCTTACTTGGTTTACTATTTTTTAAATTTATTTTTAGCTTTCAACATTCATTTATACAAGGTTTTGAGTTACAAAATTTGTTCCTCCTCTTTCCCCAACAACCAAACCCAAGATATCGAGCCTACTGAATACCCTTTCCCCCAATCTGCTCTCAATTATATCCTCTCCCATGCCCACTCTAACTTTCTCATAGGGCAAGATGGATTTCTATACCCCAGGGCCTATATATCTTATTTCCCAGTTGCATGTAAAAACAATTTTTTTAACATTTGTTTTTAAAACTTTGATTTCAAGATTCTTTCACTTCTTCCCTCCTCACCCAACCCCATTGGGAAGACAAGCAATTCAATACAGGTTGTATTTGTGCAGTCATGCAAAATATTTCCATAGCAGTTATATTGTAAGAGGCAAACTATATTTCCCTCCATCCTGTTCCATCACTGACTTATTCTGTTTTCTACTTAGACCCTGTCCCTTTTCAAAAGTATGTGCTTACTACACTCTCCCTCAATCTCCTCTTTCTTCTATCATCCCTCCTCTTATTCCCTCCCCCCTTGCTTTCCTGTAGGGTAAGATACCCACAGTAGTGTGTATGTTTTTGCCTCCTTAAAACAAATTTAATGAGAGTAAGTTGACCCATTCCCTTTCACTATCCTGCTCTTCCCCTCCATTGTAATAGTTTTCTCTTGCCTCATTTATAGGAGATAATTTTCCCTATTCTATCTCTCCTTTTCTTCACCTCTCATTATGTTCCTCTCTCACCTCTTAATTTTATTTTCTAGATTTAATTCCTTTCTGTTCAACAGATCCTGTGCCCTCTGTCTATGTGTACATGGACACACATCTACACACATATGTATTTATACACACATACTCCCTCCTATACATACATATCATGTATGCATACATATATATTCCTTTCAACTATCCTCACACAGAGAAAAGTATCATGTGTTACAATTATCATTTTTCATGTAGGAATATAAATAGTTAAACATTAACAAGTTCCTTATGATTTATTTTTCCTGTTTACCTTCTCATACTTCTCTGGCTTCCTGTATTTTAAATTCAAATTTTCAGTTCAACTCTGTTTGTTTTTTTTAATAAAGAATACTTGCAAGTGCTCAATTTCATTGAATGACCATATTTTTCCCTGAAGCATTATACTTAGTTTTGCTGGGTAGGTGATTCTTGACCTTTGATCCTTTGACCTCTGAAATATCATATTCCAAGCCCTGTGATCCCTTAGTGTAGAAGCTCCTAGATCTTGTGTTATCTTGATCGTGTTTCCACAATACCCAAATTGTTTCTTCCAGGCAACTTCTAATATTTTCTCCTTGACCTAGTAACTCTGGAATTTGGCTATGGTATTCCTAGGAGTTTTGTTTTGGGATCTTTTTCAAGAGGCAATCACTGAATTCTTTCAATTTCTATTTTGCCCTCTGGTTCTAGAATATCAGGGCAATTTTCCTTGAATATTTCTCTGCAGGATGATTTCTAAGCTATTTTTTTTTATCATGGCTTGCAGGTAGTGCAATAATTTTTAAATTCTCTTTCCTGGATTTATTTCCTGGGTCAGTGGTTTTTCCAATGAGGTATTTCACATTGCCTTCTATTTTTTTTTTCATTTTTAAAAATCTGTTTTATAGTATCTTGATTTTTCATAAAGTCATTGTCTTCCATTTGCTCTAATCTAATTTTGAAAGAATTATTCTCTTCAGTGAGTTTTTGAAATTCCTTTTCCATCTGCACATTTTGACTTTTTAAGGGATTCTTCTCATCATTGGCTTTTTGGGCTTCTTTTGCCAGTCTACTTTTAAGGTGTTATTTTCTTCAATATTTTTTGGTCTCCTTTAGCAGGCTTTTGACTTTCTTTTCATGATTTTCTCGCATCATTCTCCTTCCGCTTCCCAATTTTTCCTCCACTTCTCTTACTTGATTTTCAAAATCCTTCTTGAACTCCTCCATGGCCTGTAACCAGTTTATATTTTTCTTTAAGCTTTTGATGCAGGAGTTTTGACTTCATTAACTTCTTCTGGTATGGTCTGATTGTGTTTCCACTGCTTGCTCATCTTGCCAGCCACTTACTTGAATTTCGAGCTCTTTGCCATGGTAGAACTCTGCTTCCAGAATGAAGACAGATGTGTCCCAAATTGCTGGGGTTTTCACAAATGCTTTCAGAACTATGAGGAGGGTACCCTCTGCACAGACCCCACAAGCTCTGGCACACTGGCCATGCACCCCAGGACCACCACCCAAGTCAGCAATCCAGATCCAAGCAGGACAAAGCAAAAGTGATTACCCTCTGAATGATGGCTTGATTCCCCTGCCATCTGTAGGCCAGGAGCTCTATAGGAGCCACAGTGTAAGAGCCTCAGCTGCCCCACCTCCTTTACCTCTCACTCCGGGGGCAGGGGGCAGATAGCACTCTTTTGTCACGCAGTTCCAACAGAGTTCCCCACTGACCTTTAACTTTCTCTTTTAGGTTTATGGACTGAGAAGTCTGGAAACCACCATAGCTGCTGGTGATTCACTCTCCTGAAGTTTGCTCTGGCCAGTCTGTGCTACTGGTCATTGCTACCCTGGATCTGGGGCTATGCATCTCACATGAGACTGTGCTTGGCTCCCAGCCTGGTGTGATAAACCCTTCCTGTTGACCTGCTAGGCTACTTTCAGTGGGAGATTTGTTTCTCTCTGCCACTTTGTGGGTTCTATGGTTCTAAAATTTGTTGAGAGTCATATTTTACCGTTATTGGAGGTGGTTGGCCCAGAAACCCAAACAAGTCCCTGTTTTTACTCCTCTATCTTGGCTCATCCTCTTTTATTTTCCGATTGACTTATTTATTTACTTTTAGTTTACAAGATTCAGTTCCACAATCCCTTGATTTTCGAATTTTCTCCCCTTCCTTTCCCCCTCCCCCTGCCATGGTGGCATGCAATCATGTGTAGGATCTGCAAAT
>CM053583.1:262942228-262959037 GCA_028627135.1 Pseudochirops cupreus
ATTTGTATAAGCCTCTCCAGGTAATTATGAAGTCCATCTCCTTCCCAGTTCTTATAGCAAGATAGTATTCCATTACATTCATATACCATAACTTGTTCAGCCATTCCCCAATTGATGGACATCCCCTATATTTCCAGTTTTTTGCCACCACAAAGAGTTGGCTCATCCTTTTAATTGGTTTTCAAAATCATTTTTGAACTCTTCCATGGCCTTCAAAAAATTCATATTTTTCTTGGAATCTTTGTATGTAAGCAATTTGACTTTGTTGTCTCTTTCTGGTTGTATGTTTTCATCTAATTTGTCACCAAAGTAAGATACTGTAGTCTGAGATTTTTCCACTGTTTGCTCATTTTCCCTGTCAGTTATTTGACTTTTTAACTCTTTATTAGGGTAAGGCTCTACTTCCAGTATTGAGAGTATACTCTCCCAAGCTTCACTGGTTTTCTCAAACTATTTTTAGAGATATTTCTACAGACCTGAAAATCTTATTTTTTTTCCAAGTTGTTCCTAAAGGAGAGGTCTTTACTCCTCTACTGACGTGTTCTGGTCTGTGAGGGATCACAAACATTCTTTTCTGCCTTATATCTTCAAGGGGGATTCTCATTCCACTGCTGCTACAATCTTCTTATTGCTCTAGGACCTTTATCCAGATCCAAGCATGGACAAAGTAAGAGAATCCTTTCTCAGAACCAGCAATGAAATCTCTGTAAGTCACCACTGATCAGCTTTGTGATCCCAAGACCATCTGTGGGTCAAGAGATCCGGAAGTAGCTGCTGCTGTGATGTTACAGCTACCATTGCCCCAGGGGCTAGATACCTCATACCTCTCTCATCCAGGTGTGACAGACCTTTCTCACTGACTTTCTAAGCTGTCTTTGGCATTTCTGGATTGAGAAGTTTGGAAACTGCCACAGTTTCCAGTGATTCAGTTCCCTTAGGTTTGCTCCAGGTTTGCTGGGGCCTAGTCTGTGCTGGTGCATTTTGTACTGGACTGTGTTCCTCTTTAATACTGGTGCCACAGATCTTTCCTATTTACCTTCCAGGTTGTCTTAGACTGGAAATTTGTTTGACTGTCATTTTGTGGGTTTTTTGCTATAGAATTTGCTTAGAGTCATTTTTATATGTATTTGGAGGAGTTTGCAGGAGAGCTTAAACATACCCATGCTTTTACCCTCCTCCCACCAATCATCCTTTTTAATAGATTATTGAGCTTCTTGTAGGCACTGAAATAAAATGTCCAACAATGATAAAGATTTATCATTCATACTATAAATGTAACTGAGCATATCTGCTGATATTATCATTGTTGAACACTATTAAAGTCTTAGAATATTCACCAATTTCTCACCAAGAGATTTCATTTAGAGTATTTATGTGATATTAAGAATTTTCAAGTAATTTTAACATGATATAAAAATAGAATTTTAAAATCTTATTAAGCCTTGTTAAAATTGTAACAGTATTTATGCTGTTCATAAAAGAAAGTGCAAATTTCCATAAAGTTTATGTTAATTTTACTATAGAAAAATGACACTTTTGAATTTGTCCATATTGGGGCTGGATTGGCAGTTATCCATATACATGTTTATAAATATATTTGTGGCCAATGAGATTAATTTTTTTAAGCTGTTAAACCAGAATTCTAGGTGAAACTGGGTCATACTCTAGTCTCACACTACATGATTATTACTGGAATTCACCCATGATTTTGATGTCATGGTTTGGTGCTATAAAAACATTATTATGGAATAAAAAAAAAACCTACAAGCATGTCTTTAGAACAACTACCTTATTATTATTGACATAGAAATGTTCAAACCTAAAAATAAGCCTGTGGATGATTAAGTCCAGTGTACATTAATATAAATCATTGGATAATAGATTTAGAGCTGAAAAAGACCCCAGAGGACATTAAAACCACCCTGCATTTTTTTTTAAATGCGAAAACTGAAATTCAGAGAGATGAAGCAACTTGCAATGGATTGAGAATTGGACTTATATTCAGGGAGTTGTGTGGCCTGGGGCAAGGAACTTAATCTCTCTAGTCTTATTTTCTTCATTTATAAAATCAGGATAAATATAGTAACTACTTTATAAGATTGTTAAGGAAATCAAATGAGTTACTATGCACTTTGAAAACCTTAAATCACTGTATAAGTGATATTATTACTATTAAATAACCATTTATATACTTCCTTACTAGTTTTTCTTGTTCATACTTTGTTCTGGGAGAGGACCAATGACAATATGCTGGTGATGTCTTCACTTGTTGAACTGGATTTGAGTGAGGCAGAGCTATGCAAAGTTATCAGTTTTGCTTTCTCCTCCATAGTCATTAATTTACTGGAGCAAGGAAAAGGTCAAGATAATTAGCTGTGGCCCAATATGCCACTGCATACTGACCCTGGCCTTTCTAAATTAAGGTCTTTTCAGGTCTCAACCATGTCCATTCAATGGCTAAGGGTTAGGTAAGTATTAACATAAAGATGGTCCAATTTACTATGAAAAAGGTATCAGTCTAGGAGAAGAGCCTCTAAATTTCTATCTAGAATGGAAAATAGTTACTATTTACACTCATTCTAAGCCATTGAAAACTAAAGAATTAACCACAGAAGGTTGGCATTGGAATATTATTGGCAATGCAATGAAATTTAAAAAAAAAAAAAGAAAAGAAAAGAAAAACACCTGAAAACTGTGCTGGGCAAAAGACGTATTGTCTCAGCTTTTTGAAGAAAAGATAAAAATCTTCCTTTCCTATTGCTAAAAGATAGTCAATATCCTATGTTTCCTTTAAACTATAAAATCTCACATTTGCTTTTTTTTAAAATTTCTTTACCTGGAAAATGAGATGTTGATAAAAAAGAATATAAGAAAAAATTAAAAATGAGAGACTGAAGAAATTAATTCTGAACTCTTTTCTAGCTCTAATTCTATAGTGGTATGATCCTATACCTATTTCTTCCTAGTTACAGGTATTTTGCACCATTTTCTCCTTACTCCTGCTCTCATACATTCTTGTTTTCATCTTTGATCCCTTAGTTCATATAAAATAGTCTTCTTTCTTTCTCTTCTAACTTTCCATTTCCTGCACATACTTCTACCTTTATATATTCTTTCACTCTTCTACTCCATTTAAAAGCATATCATACTTCTTGTACTTTAAATAATCTTTAAGATTGAAGATATTCTGAGAAATTAATATCACGTGAATTTGGGATACTTCAAGGGAATTTAAATGAATAGTAAATATCACTGTCACATTACTTACAGCAACTGTTCTAACTTTTTTCTCTCTCCTGAAGTCACCAAGGCTTATTTCCTGTAATCTTCCCAGAACATTATTTCATCTTCTACTTTACTAAGATTAAGGCTTCCCCAAAGTAACTTCATCAAATTTCTTCTAAATCCCTTGATCAAGAAAGTTAAAAAAAAAATAAACAAACTATGCTTTGATCTTCATTGAGACTCCATCAGTATTTTCTCTGCAGATGGGTAGCATGTCTATCTTAAGTCCTTTGGAATAAGCCTGGGTCTTTGTATTGCTGTGAATAGATGCCATCCACAGTTGATCATCATACAATATTGCTCTTATGGAGTACAATATCCTCTTGGTTCTGCTCTTTTCACTTTGAATCAATTTATATAAGCCTGTCTGGTTTTTCTGTGAGTATCCTGAGATGTCACTTCTTGTAGTAAAATAGTATTCCATCACAATCATATGCCAAAACTTAGTCAGCTATTCCACAGTTGCTGGGCAGGCCCTTTAATTCCAATTATTTGACACCACAAAAAAGGTTTCTATAAATATTTTTGTAAATATAAGTATTTTTTCCTTTTTAAAAAATCTCTTTGGGATATAGATATAGTAATGGTATTACTAGGTCAAAAAGTATGCATGGTTTTAGAGATCTTTGGGCATAGTTTCAAATTGCTCTCCAGAGTGATTGAATCAGTTCACATCAGTGCATTAATGTTCAAATTTTCTCATATCTCCTCCAACATGTGCCATTTCCCTCTTCTGTCGTATTAGTCAATCTAATAGATGTCAGGTGGTACCTCGGAGTTCTTTCAGTTACAATCTTCTTATCAATAGTGATTTATACATTTTTTTAATATGTCTATAGAGAGTTTTAATTGGTTCATCTGAAAATGCCATGTTCATGTCCTTTTACCATTTGTCATAATAAATTTGACTCAGTTCTTTATATATTTGAAAAATGAGGCCTTTATCTGACAAGCTTGCTGTGATTTTCTTTTTCCAATTATGATTGTCCTCCATCCTATTTCCCCCCATTTATCCCACTCTCCATGTCCTTTCACCCTGTCCATTCTTCTGACTACCACCATTCCCAATCTGCACTTCTTTCAATCAGTCCCTTCCACCCTTATCTTATTCTCTTCCCACCCTACTTTTCTCTAGGGTAAGGTAGATTCTGATGCACAACTGAGTGTGTCCATTTTTCCTTCTTTGAGATAATTTCACTGAAAGTAAGTTTCAAGACTTTCCCCCTACCTTCCTTATCTTCCCCTCTAATGTAAAAAACAAACAAAAACCAAACAAAAACAACATTTCATGCCTCTTTTATCTGAGATAATAAATTATAAATGAAGAAGATAATTCCTTAAATATTAGAATTGAACAAGAAAGCATTATTTTAAGTTGTTCAGAGGTGAATTTTGTCATGCTAAGCTGAGTTCCCACCTTTTCTCTGCCATTCCCCAAGGGAACTCTTTAAGACTATTCATGAGACATGAGTTGTTAAATTACATTGGTGGCTAGACTTGCACACTGGGAACTACCCTACATAAATTAGTTTTGATGTCTCAAACAAAACAAATTTAAAAAACATTCACAAAGAAGTTTGCATCTTATTTTATTCTCACACAAATTAGAGAGATTTGTTTCAGTTCAGTACATTCACAGAGGCCTAAAAATGTGAATGAAATGATAGTTTTTGGTGGTTCAGAATCAAGTCAGAAGAACATTTCTGTTGGAATGTTTCTAGGATCACCATTTACTCCTGTGTTATATAACATTTTTATAAGTAATTCGAATGATAATGTCATTCTTATCAAATTTGAAGATGAAATAAGCCAGTGGTTCTCAACCTTCCTAATGCCACAATCCCTTAATACTCATACGTGAGTGTATCTGCATGTGGGTGGATCCACCTGAAGATGGAGAGAGAAGTGGTGTCTTGGTTCCTAAGACTATCAGAAATATGTGTTTTCTGATGGTCTTAGGTGACCCTGTTCGACACCCAAAGGGGTCGCAACCCGTAAGTTGAGAACCACTGAAATAAGCCATTATAGGATTAAAATTTATTTGGGGTTCCTTCCAAGTAATTCTCTGTTGTAAACTGACACTGCCTTTCTAATTTGTTTTTGAGCCAAACTTGAATTTTGATAAAAAGGCACTTTGTTGTTGTTATTATTATTTTTTTTAAATGGCAAACAATTAATTGCAATGCCTAAGGTAAAGATGTTCTCTGATTTTGTAGTATCTTGGTGGAGGCTTAAGAAAATGTAGAAGAAATTGGGAAGAAGTGAATTTTTCCACAGAGGCATTTCCTTCAACTACACACATTTAGAGAATTGAAATTTGAATCAACTTTCACTTCCACAAATTAATTTAATAACAGATTAAATCCCAGTGGGAAAGCATTAAACAGTGGAATCATTTCACTAAAAACAGTAATCTCCAGGAAAGTATAGGTTTTAACCTATCTGACTGTTAAGGTACATTCCAGTGGCTACATCCAAAGAAGAGCTCTTAAAATACTTAGGTAATGATATGCCATTGCAGTAAATTCACATAAATGAAAATCTTTAGACTCTGTTCTTCCTAGAGGAATAATACTTAGATACAAAAATGACATGAAGACTATTTTGTATACCTACAAGGTGATTCAAAATACCCAACACCTAAAGGTTCATGTTTTAATAATACAAAAATCACATTCATATGTAACATTTTTAAAAATAGACTAATTAAAATAAATGTTAATTAGAAAAGTAGCTCTAAGAAGCCATTTTATTAGTCCGAACCTTTCTTTACCAATAATTATGCTCTCTAATGAATTATAATTTGATACAAAATAATTAAAATCACATACATAGGATTAACTCCCTTGATTTACAGATAGGAAAACAGAAACAGAGAGGTAGTATATCTTGCTCTAGAATAAATAGATGGCTACTAAAAGAAATCTCAAAATAAAATGAGAACAATGCAAATAGTTTTAATCAAAGTCAAGCCAAACTGCAAATGAATATATTACTTCAAGAACACTTTTTAAGATCCATGATTTAACTGTTTATGTTATTACATCCACTGTTAGCATATAAAACACTGCTTTGCTCTACTTCCTAAATTTTCTGATATTTTTTTTTTCCAGCATGCCCCAGGAAACTCATTATTGGGAATTGGTCTTCTAGGTCCTTGGGTGTGACCTTTCAGAGTGAGTCCAAGTTTTACAGAACAAATCCTTTTTTTAAGGGGATTAATACTGTAATGTTTGACTTCAGTCAAAGGACCTTACTTGAAGACTTGGAGGACCACATGTGTTCCAGAGGCCACAGATTCCCCACTCCTAAACATAGCTCTCCACTTATCAGGTGTGATAGGACTTGTATTTATCAGGGTTTCCCATGCCTCATATATACACCCATAAAAAAGCTGGGCTTGCCCCTCCTCACAACAGACATAAGGATTTGGTTTTAATTTTCCCCAAAAAGCAATAAAATCCTAGGGAATGACTAGTCCTTGCTTCCTTAAAAAGCAACTTTATGCTGAGCAAACATATTTCCAAAAGGAGGTCAGGTAGTCCATAAGTACTAAAGCTGAGGCTAAGGGCATAATACTTGAGTGCCTATTTTTCTCCCATTTAATCTGAACTAACGATGTTGTCAACATTAATCCCACCCTTAACACCCCATCATGTTAACCAAAAAAGTTTTAAACAATGCATTAACAAATGGGGAAAAAAAAGTTGTGTGATCTTTTGGTTTCTTTTGGTTTTGTTACTGATATAGTCAGTTATGCTGATAGTTTCCTAATACTGAACTAGTCCTGCACTGCTGGTCTAAATACCACCTGGTTATAGTATGTGGTTTTTGTGATACGCAGTTTTCCCTTTCACAGCACAACTTTGCCCATCAAAGTTTCAATATAGCATGTGTCAGCATGAGAAATAAAATGAAAATTTGGAGAGTCTTTGGAAAGTTGCAGATGACATGCAAAGATCAGCAGATGTTCCAAAAAATAAGTAGCCTAAATTTTATGGTAAAATACTGTAAACACCCCATAAATAAAAGAGAAAAAAATTCAAATTTCTTCTCTGCTACAAAGGGTGGGCCATAAAATTTTACACAAATTTTCCAATGATAATTATTGCTAGTATATAAATTTTTTTCATTGATATTCATTTGGAAATTAGTCTATAATTCCAGCAAAATATCCCCTTTAATATTCTGACTAGTCATTTGACCCCATTAACCTTTTAGGATTGACATCTCTGTAGTTGTTTCCACTGTTCCTCATGCCCCAAAAGTCTGCTGCTGATTGGCTGGACAATTCCTGTGCTGAACTGCTTTCCATTTTCAATACAGTGAAGAAAATCTTTTCTGCTGACTTTTTGTGTTGGGCTAGAGAATAATTTTATTCCTCCTTTTTGTCCATTCTCACATTCTATAATTCTTTTTTTCTGAGGTATAATTTTAACATTGCTTTTAGGAGAATTTTGGAGAGCTCAGAGGAGTTCCTGCTTTTACTTCACCATCTTGGTTTTGCTCCCCTATCATTCACTTTCTCATTACTTATTTGATAACAAATATGTCCTTCTGGGACTGGATTATGAAGATGACTTAGCCCTAGATTTGGAGAATTTTTTTGTCTGCCTTTGGTGTAGAATTAGGCAGATTTTGGCAGATAATACCATCCCTATTACCATCCCATAACTGAATTCCAATCACCTTTTCTTTAGGCTCAAGTAGTTACTTACAATGAGCTATTATATTTATAATATTTATCATTACTTCTTTTCAGAATACTTGAATCTGTTTTAAATTTTTTTTGTCATTTTTATTTTTTATTTTTTTGCTAAATTGCTTACTTCCTTTCCAGGAGAAACGTTGGGGATGCAGTATCCCCAATAATGTCTACCTGCAATTTTTGTGCAATTCTCTATATTTTTTCTAATGGTTCCAAAATTGATGCAAGGCTATTTTCATTGAAATTCATTGTCTTTCTGGTTAAAATACAGCTAAGTAACAAATGATTACTACATAACAATAAGTGTAGGTCACTATGTGATTTTCTGTATAATAAGCCAGAAGTAATACGTACAATAATAGAATAAAGGAAAGTTCATGTAAAAGAGATATGAGGAAAGGATTATGTTGAACCATATTTGCGATTTGCCTCATTCTTTCATTAAATATACTCATCCAGAAACTCAATACCCTCAAACGTTTCTATTATCCTGCTGTCACCTAGAAAATTTTATTACTATTTCTTTTAAAAAGAAAAAAAAAAACAATGTAGTTTTCACCTGTGGAAGAAAGACCATAAGCAAGGAGATCAATTGATCAATTTGAGGCATGGGAGATGCAAATACATGGAAACATGAGAAAGAAAGAAATATAATTATATTATTATACAGGATACAATGAAGTAAAATGTCAGATTTTATACTCTTTAGCTCAAAGATCACTGCAGATGGTGACTATAGCCAGGAAATTAATTCTTCTTAGAAGGAAAGCTGTGACAAATCTGAACAGCATACTTAGAAGTAGAGAGATCATCTTTCACCTTGCATCAAGAAGTTATTGGAACTGAATCATAAAAAGGAGGTGAAAGAAGTTAGATTTGATTGTATAACCAAAAGAGAATTAAAATGTAGGAAGTTATCCTTAAATTGCAGAAAGTTAACTGAAGAATGATGGTCAATCAAAAGCATTTCACCTCCCATGCATTATACTGCAACCTAAGTTGCATTGTCAACCTGGACCACATATTGAAAAACAGAGACATCCCCTTGCCTGCAAAGGTCCATATAGTCAAAATTATGCTCTTTCGAGTAGCAACATACAGCTGTGAGAGTTGGACTATAAACAAGATGAGAGCCACAGAATTGGCAATTTTGAATTTTAGTACTGGAGAAGACTTTTGAGGGTTCTTTGGATATCAGGTACATCAAATCAGTCAATACTTAGAGAAATTAAATCAACCTATATCCAGGAAGGTCAAATATTGAAACTGAAGCTTAAATACTTTGATCATATAATGAGAAGTCACAACTCATTGAAAACACTCTTATGTTGGGAAATATTGAAGGCAAAAGAGAAGGGGAAGAAGAGGATTCCATGGATAGATAGTGTCATAGGAACAATGAACTCAACTTCATACTTGGAAATACTTTGAGACATAGCGTGGAATTGAAGGATTTAGCCTGCACAAGGTCACAAAGAGTTGAATGTAACTTTATGACTGAACAACAACAATACAATCAAGTAAGTGAGAACACAGTCCTAAAGAGTCCTCTGTTTACTTAGTCAACTGAAAATTATTTTATTTCCTGTAGTGATAGTGGATGGAATACTATACACGGAGTAGGGAATTTACACGTTTAATCCAATCTCTTCCTTTTACCAGTTGTATGCTAAATGCTAAAAGGCATTTAACCTCTTAGGTTCTGTTTCCTGATATGTAAATGAGAATGGTGACTATAGAATTGTGCCACAGAGTTGTTAAGAATTTTAAATAAGATGATTTCTACAGGCCACTTTGCAAACTTTAAAATGCTGTATGTCACTCATTGTTATTATTATTTACTAGCCTAGCATGTCCCTTTCAATTTTTTTTCCTGATGCTCCATGAATTCATACAAATGCCTTTTTAATTAAGACATGTCAAATGATCACAGTGCTTCTTTCTTTAATGTTGGGCCCCATGGGGCCTAGAGACATACATTCCTATTACAGGTAATTTCTCTATTAGCCAGTATTTATTGAAAATCTCAGGGACATTAATCTTGGGTTTTTCTCTGTTATTACATGTAACTTATGATAGCTCAGTGAAGGGCACATTCATTTAATCCTGACTCTCACAAGCCCAGAGAGGTCTCCTCAGATGAAGACTACACTGGAGGATGGGGGACCATGTAAGCACAGTTTTGCTGAAAGTTATGAAATTTCTCTTCCCGTCTGGAACACCCCAAATGCATTTCACAATGGGATCATAAGCAGAACTTTAAATTAGAAAGACCTTCTGCCTGCTCCTAGTAGGCCCGCATTCTTTCAGCCTATGGCAGAACTTAATTGCTCTTGGAAAACTTCAGTCTCTCTCCATAGTTCTGCAACAGGCATTCTAAATGCAAATTGGCCCTGAAAAAGAAAACTCATGCAGATGTGAGAAGGAAACTTACCTAAAATTCAAACCCAAACAATCAAAATAACACTAATTGTGCTGAGCAGTGGAGTGTACCTATTCACAGCTGTTACTAAAACAGAAGGGGTTTTCATGAGGTCAAATGAATATTCTGTCCTCCATAGAACATCATGATATTCACAGTTTCCTTATATGTTTTTATTTAATGATACATGTTTAATAAAAAGTTGAAAGCATCAATGGCAGTGCTTTACAGTCAAATAAATTGACCAAGTCAGAAAGTATAGAATTTGTTCAGAAACCACTGAATCCTTTGGAGAGTCTGATGTGGTGGGTTGAAGGATTCCAAGTGGTGTCTTGTATATTTTATTATTAACTAACATAAACTTACCTTGACTCAAACAGTGATCTGAATGAATAAGCCCCCATGAAAGATGCAAATATATGGCATATAAACACAAAAATGTAAACTATGTAGAGGTAGATCAAGCAGCTGTGTTATAGTGGGAAAAGACATGGATTCAAGTTCTATGCCACTTGTTATATGTGTACCATTGGATAAGATAATTCCATTTTTGTGTTGTCTTATATATTAAATGGGAGTTGGACTAATTATCTCATCATAATCATCAAGATTATTTTCAGTAGAGGATTCTGGGAAGATGGAGGAGCAGATTATAAAATTCCAGGCTCTCAAGATTTTCCACGAAAGAGTCAAAATAGAATCTTAGGACAATCAAAGTGTGGGTGGGGATGAATAAGAGTAGGTACATAACCTCAGTCTTCCCGGGACAATTTGAAGAGATCTGAAGAAAAATCTCAGGATGAGGTTTGGTCCCTCTAAAGAGTAAATACTTCCAAGCTAGCTTCCTTTTAAACAACAAGCAGGCCTCAGATTCAATCCAGAGGAGATTCAATCTGGCCAGTTTGTCAAAACAACCATCACTAATATTTAGGCTCCTTAAGAATCTACCCAATTTAGAGTCAAGATGGCAGCGGACAAGCAGAAGAACTCTGCAGCTCCTCCCATAACAACCTCAAATACCTACAAAATATGACTCTGATCAAATTTTAGAGCTCCAGAACCGACAAAATAACAGAAAAAATGCATCTCCTGCTGAAGGCAGCCCCACAGGCAGACAGGAAGGGCTCATCACAGAGTGCTGGGAGCTGAAACCAGCCGGGTCTGAAACACCGGCTGAGCGCACACCAAGGCGACCAAGGTAAGCCATGGCTGGAGCACTTGGGAGAGCGGATCACCAGCAGCTGTGGCAGATTCCAGAATTATCAACCCATAGGAGCCAAGGACAAAGTAAAAGGTTGATGGAACTCAGATAAATTTGGGGGAGATAAGTAGGTCCAGCCTCCAGCCCTCAGGGCAAGGAAGCAGAGGAGGTAAACCCAACAGCTGCCTCCATGTGACTCCTTCAGAACTCCTGGCCTGCAGATTGTGGGGAGGGAAGGCGGCAAGCAATCATTCATAGGCTAACTGCTCTTGCATTAACCTTCCTAGATTGGGAACATGATCTTGGGTGGTAGTCCTGAGATGTGTGACCAGTGAGCCAAGGCTGCTGAGGTGTGCAGAGATGGCAGTCTCCTAGTAGCTCTGGCAGCTGTGAAAACCACAGCAATTTGGGACAAAGCTCTCCCCCTGGAAAGCAGAGATCTCCTGTGGCTCAAAAATCAAGTTAATTGACTGGCAACATAAGCAGGCAAAGGAAGGAAAGCAAGATCAGCAATCCAACTTTAGATTCCTTTTTTGGGAACAAAAAGGATCAATGCATGGAACAGGAGGAAAACAATAAACTCAGAACTCCTATAGCAAAAGCTTCCAAGAAAAAGGTAAACTTGTTACAAGCCATAGAGCAGCTTAAGAAGGATTTTGAAAACCAAATAAAAAAAGTGTAGGAAAAATGGGTGGAGAAATGAGAATGATGCAAGAAAATCATGAAAAGAGAGTCAACAACCAGACTGAAGAAAATAACACCTTAAAAAATAGATTAACTCAAATGGCAAAAGAGGCCCAAAAACCAATGAAGAGAAGAATGCCTTAAAAAGTCGAATTTGCCAGATGAAAAAAGAATCTCAAAAACTGACTGAAGAGAATAATTCCTTCAGAATTAGAGTGGAGCAAATGGAAGCAAATGATTTTATGAGAAATCAAGATACTATAAAACAGATGCAAAGAAATGAAAAAAATAGAAAGCAATGTGGAATATCTCATTGGAGAAACCACTGACCTGGAAAATAGATCAAAGAGAGACAATTTAAAAATTATTGGACTACCTGAAAGCCATGATCAGAAAAAGAACCTAGAATCATCCTTCAAGAAATTTTCAAGCAAAATTGCCCTGATATTTTAGAATGAGAGGGCAAAATAGAACTTGAAAGAATTCACTGATCATGTCTTGAAAAAAATCCCAAAAAGAAAACCCCTAGGAATGTTATAGCCAGGTTCTGGAGTTCCCAGATCAAGGAGAAAATATTACAAGCTGCCAAGAAGAAACAATTTGAACATTGTGGAAACACGAGTAGGATAACCCAGGATCTAGCAGCTGCTACATTAAGGGATCAAAGGGCCTGGAATGTGATATTCCAGAGATCAAGGGAGCTAAGATTAAAACCAAGAATCACCTACCCAGCAAAACTGAGTATAATGTTACAGGGGAAAATATGATCATTCAATGAAGTGGAGGACTTTCAAGTATTCTTGCTGAAAAAACTGGAACTGAATAGAAAATCTGACATTCAAATACAAGAAGCATGAGAAGGTAAACACGGAAAATAAATCATAAGGAACTTAACAAAGTTGAGCCATTTACATGCCAACATGGAAAAACAATAATTGTAACTGATGAAACTCAGTATCTCAGTATGAGGATAGGTGAAGGAAATTGAAGTGTGTGTGTGTGTGTGTGTGTGTGTGTGTGTGTGTGTATGTATACATACACATATGTCTATATAGGAGGATGTGTATATATATATATATATATATATATATATATACATATACATACATACATATGCATATGAATGCAAACCTGAGTGTGTGAATATATGTGTACATAGACAGAGGGCACAGGATCAATTTAATAGGAAGGGATGATATTTTATAAGCTTTTTATGGCAACAATGAGACAATATACCAAAACCTATGGGTTTTGTAGCTGTTCATATAGCTGTTCTTTGAGGAAGGTTGATATCACTGAATGCTCACATGAATAAAAATAGAGAAAAAGGAGATCAGTAAATCTGGCATGTAACTGGAAAAGCTAGAAAAAGAACAAATGGAAAATCCACAATAAAATAATGAATTTTAAAAAAACTGAAAACCAAAGAAAAGATTAATAAAATTGCAATTAAGAAAACTATTGAACTAAAAAATAAAACTAAGAGCTAGTTTTATGGAAAAAAAATTGATAGACCTTTAGTCAACTTGATTTTAAAAAAAAACAGCAAAAAACCAGTATCAAAAATGGAAAGGTTAAATTTACCTTGAATGAAGATGAAATTCAAACAATATTTAGAAATTGTTCTATCCAATTGTTTGCACATAAATTTGACACTCAGTGAAAAGAATATGTATTTACAAAAATATAAGTTGTCCAGCTTAACTGAAGAAAAATTAAAAACTTAAAATCAATTCAGAAAAAGAAATTAATCAAGGCATCAATCAAATTCCTAGGAAAAAATCTCAAGGGTCAGATGGATTTACAAATGAATTCTGTCAAACATTTAACGAACAATTAATTCCAATACTTTATAGACCATTTGGGAAAATTGAAAAAGGAGGACTACCAAATTTTTTTTATGATACAAATATGGTACTGGTATCTAAATTGGGAAGATCCAAAACAGAGAAAGATAATTATAGACCAAATTCTCTCATGAATATAAATGCAAAAATTTTAAATAAAATGTTAACAAAAATATTAAAGCAACTTATCACAAAAATAATACACTTTGATGAGGTAGATTTTATTACAAGTATTCTAGGCTTGTTCAAAATTAGGAAACCTATAAGTATAATCAATCAAATCACTGATAAACTAGTAGAAACCATATGATAATTTCAATAGATGCAGAAAAATTTTAGACAAAATCTATGCTCATTCTTATTAAAAACATGAGAAACCATAAGAATAAATGCAGTATTCTTTAGAATAACAAGTAGTTTCTATCTAAAACAATCCACAAGTATTGTATGCAACGGGCATGAGATAGATGAATTTCCAATAAGATTATGGGTGGAATAAGGATGCCCATTTTCATCCCCATTATTCAATTTGGTACTAGAAATGTTAACTGTAAGAATAAGAGAAGAAAAAGGTATTGAGGAAATAAGATTAGGCAGGGAAGACACCAAGTTATCCTTCTTTGCAGATGATATGGTGTGATGGTACACTTCAGAATCCTAGAGAAACAAGTAAAAAACTACTTGAGATAATAAATAACTTTAGCAAAGTGGCATGACTTAAATAAATACATACAAATCCTCAACATTCATTTACATTTCTAAAAAAAAAGCCAAAGAGCAAGAAAAAGAGAAATTATATTTAAAGTTACTATAGACATTATAAAATATTTGGCAGTCTACCTGCCAAATCAAACCCAAGAACTATATGAACACAATTAGAAGACACTTTTTGTATGAATAAAATCAGATCCAAATAATTGGGGAAAACTTTGTTTCCTGTTGGTTAGAGCTAATATAATAAAAATGACAATGTTACCTAAATTTGTTTACTTATTTAGTGCCACACCAGTCAATCTACCAAAATATATTTTATTGAGCTGGAAAAAATAGTAACAAAATTCATCTGGAAGAACAAAAGGTCCAGAATATCGAGAGTTAACGAAAATAAATGCTAGGGAAAGTGGTCTTGCCATACCACATTTTAAACTGTACTATAAAATAGCAGTCATCAAAATGACTTGGTACTGGCTGAGGAATAGAGTAGTTGATCAGTGGAATAGATTGTGTACATGAGACACAGCAGGCAATGACTATAATAATCTACTGTTTGATAAACCCAAGGACTCCACCTACTGGGATAAGAACTCACCATTTGACAAAAACACTGGGGTAAACTGGAAAACGGTATGGGAGAAATTGGGCATATACCAGTATCTTACACCATACACCAAAATAAAGCCTAAATTGCTTCATGATCTAGATATGAAGGATGATACTGTAAGCAATCTGGGAGAATAAAGAATAGTATACCTGTCTGATTTATGGAGAAGGGAAGAATTTATGGCCAAAGAAGAGATAGAGAAAATTATGAAATGCAAAATGGATAATTTTGATTACATTAAATTGAAAAGTCTCTGAACAAACAAAGCCCATGAAACCAAGATTAAGAGGAAATTGGAAAATTGGGGGGAAAAAATTTACAACCAGTGTCTCTGATCTAAAATATGTAGAGAATTGAGTCAAATATATAAGAATACAAGTCATTCCCCAACTGGTATACGATTAATGGATATGAACAGACAGGTTTCAGAGGAAGAAATTAAAGATATCTATGAGCACATGGAAAAATACTCTAAATCTTTATTGATTAGAGAAATACAAATCAAAACAACTCCCGGGTACCACATCTCACCAGTCAGATTAGCTAACAAGACAAAATAGGAAAATGTTAAATGTTGGAGAAGATGTGAGAAGAGTGGAACACTAATGCATTTTTGATGGAGTTGTGAATTGATCAAACCATTTTGGAAAGCAATTTGGAACTATGCCCAAAGGGCTATAAAATGTGCATATCCTTTGATTCAGGAATACCACTTTTAGGCTGTATCCCAAAGAGATCATACAAGCTGAAAAATTACCCATATGTACAAAAAAATTTTTGTAGTGGCAGACTTGGAATGCCCATCAATTTGGGAATGGCTAAACAAGTTGTGATATATGATTTTAATGGAATACTATTGTGCTATAAGAAATGAGGAGCAGGCGGACCTCATAATAACCTGGAGAGACTTATATAAACCAATACTTATTGAGAGGAGCAGAACCAGGAGAACATTGTACATAATTATAGACACAACGTGTCTGTGATGACTGACTTTAATAGACTGGACTATTCTCAGCAATGCAAGGTTATAAGACAATCCCAAATGACTCATGATGGAAAAGGTTATCCACACCTAGAGAAAAATTTATGGAGTCTGAATGCAGAATGAAGCAAAGTACTTCCTCTTTCTCTCTATTTTTATTCAATTTTGTTCCTTCTTTCTCATTCATTGCATTGGTTGTAATCCTTCTTTACAACTTCACTAGTTTTTAATATTAAGTTATTTGTAGGAGCTATATCAGATTGCATGCTGCCTTCAGAGGGAAGGGGAGAGTAGAGGGAGTTGGAGAAGCTTTGGAACTCAAAAGCTTTTGGAACTGAATGTTCTAAACTGAAAGT
>CM053583.1:262959537-262974669 GCA_028627135.1 Pseudochirops cupreus
ATACAATTAAAAATGTGGTATAGCTAAACCATGTTCCCTAGCATTTCTTTTCATTAATTCCTTTGACTTTCTGCACCTTTTGTTATTCAAGATGAATTTTCATACTATTTTTTCAAGCTATTTAAAATATTTTAGCTAGTTTGATTAGCATAGCAGTCAAGAAGTAAATTGATTTAGGTAGAATTGTAATTTTTACTATATGAGCTCAGACTGCTTAAGAGCAACTGATGTTTTCCCAAGTATTTAGATAGGACTTTATTTGTGTGAAAAGTCTTGTAATTGTGTTCATATAGATCCTGGGTTTGTTTTGGCAGATTGACTCTTAAATACATTATAATGTCTACAGTAACTTTATTTTTTATTTTTATTTCTTTTGCTTTTTGGAGGGCAGTTGGGCTTAAGTGACTTGCTCAAGGTCAGACGGCTAGTTTTTGTGTCAAGTGTCTGAGGCCGCATTTGAACTCAGATCCTCCTGACTCCAGGGCCCGTGCTCTATTCACTGCACCACCTAGCCGCCCCTACAGTAACTTTAAATGGAAATTCTCTGTCTCTTGCTTTTGGACTTTATTAGTAATAAATAAAAACATGGATGATGTTTGCAGGTTTATTTTATATCTTACAATGTTAATTGATAATTGTTTCAAGGAGATTTTTGCCTGATTATCTAGGATTCTCTAAGTATATCATCATAACATGTACAAAGAGCAATAACTTAGTTTTTTCTTTGTCTATTCTAATTCCTTCAATTTCTTTTTCTTCTCTTATTGCTAAACCTAAGATTTCTAGTACCATATTGAATAACAGTGGTGATAATGGTCATCCTTGTTTCACTCCCTATCTTGTTGCATGTTGCTTATTCCCTTTCACATAATTCTTGTTGATGGTTTGGGTATAGATACTACTTATCATTATAAGGAAAACTTCATTTATTCCTGTGTTCTCTAGAGTTTTTTAATAGGAATGGGTGTTATATTTTGTCAAAAATTTTTTCTGCATCCATTGAGAAAATCATATGTTTTCTTTTGGTTTTGTTGTATATATGATAAATTACTCTGATAATTTCCCTAACATTGAATCAAGCCTGAACTCCTGGTGTAAATCCTAACTGATCAGCACATATTATTCTCATTATAAGGGACTGTAATCTTTTTGCTAATATTTTATTTAAAAATTTTGCATCTCTATCCATTTGGGAAATTGGTCTACAATTGTCTTTCTCTCTTCTGACTCTTATGGTTAAGCTATAAGTACCATATTTGCATCACAAAAAGAATTTGGTATGACTCTGCCTTCCCCACTTTTCACAAATAGTCTATATAGTATAAAAATTTATTTGTTCTTTAAATGTTTGATAGAATTTGCTTGTAAATCCGTCTACCCTGGAGATTTTTTTTTTCCCTAAAGAGTTGATTGATGGCTCATTCAACTTCTTTTGCTGAGATGGGTTGTTTAAGGTATTTTACTTCTTCTTGTGTTAATCTGGGAAATTTATACTTTTGTAAATATTATTCCCTTTCACTGACTGTGAAATTTATTGGTATAAAATTGGGCAAAATAATTCATAATTATTGTTTTAATTTCCTCTTCATTGGTGGTGAATTCACCCTGTTCATTTTTTATATTAGTAATTTTATTTTATTCTTTTTAAAAATCATATCAACTAAAGGTTTATGAATTTTACTTTTTTCCATAAAAACAGATCTTAGTTTTGTTTATTAGTATTACAGTTTTCTTAATTTCCATTTTATTATTTTCTCCTATGGCTTTCAGTATTTCTAATTTGATATTTAGTTGAGGATTTTTAAGTTGTCCTTTTTCTAGCTTTTTCAGTTACATGTTCAGTTCATTGATCTCTTCTTTCTCTATTTTATTTATGTAAGCATTCAGAGCTCTAAAACTTCCCTTAAAAACCACTTTTGCTCAATCCCCTAAATTTAGAATGTTGTCTCATTATTGTCATTCTCATGAATTAAGTTATTGATTGTTTCTATTATTAGTGGCTTGACCCACTCTTTCTTTAGGAGTAGATTAGTTTCCAATTATTTTTTAGTCATCTTTCCATGGTCCTTTGTTAAATATAATTTTTATTGCATTGTGATATGAAAAAGCTGCATTTAATATTTCTGCCTTTCTGCACTCGTGTGATGTTATTTATGTGCTAGTACATAGACAGTTTTGTGTATGTTCCATGTGATACTGAGAAAAAAATGTATATTCCTTTCTACATCCATTTAATTTTCTCCAGAGGTCTACCATATCTAACCTCTCTAAAATTCTATTCACCTTCTCAACTTCTTTCTTGTTTATTTCGAGGTTACATTTATCAATTTCAGAGACAGGGAGATTGAAATTGCCCACTAGTATAGTTTTGTTGTCTGTTTGTTCCTGTAACTCCCTTAACTTCTCTAAGCATTTGGGTCAATTTTTGCTTTTGCTTTGTCTGAAATTGGCAATGCTACCCCTGTCTTTTTTTTGCTCTACTGAAACACAATATATTCTATTCCAGGATCTTACCTTTATCCTTTGTATATCCCCCTGTTTCAAATTTGTTTCTTGTAAACTACTTATTGTAGGATTATTTTTTTTAATACATTCTGATATTCTATTTTATGGGATGGTTCATCCCATTCTCATTCAGAGTTATGATTACTGTCTGCATCTTTCTCTCCATCCTATCCCCATTCCTATTGATGCTTGTTTTCCCTCCCTTCTTGGTTTCCCTCCTCAAAAGAATTTTGCTTTTGACCACTGCCTCCCTTAATCTTCCCTCCCTTCTATCAGTTCCCCCTCCCTTTCCTTTCACTTTTCCCTTACTACTTTTTCCCTCCCTTTTAACTATCCCCATCCTTTTATTTCCCCTTTCCCTCCTACTGTCTACACGGAAAGTTAGATTCCTATACTTAACAGAGTATGATATTCCCTCCTTGAAAATAAAGTTCAAACAATGATCATATCCTGCTTTCTTTCCCTCTACTGTATTATGTTTTTGTGCCTCTTCATATGATGTAATATACCCTTTCTGCCTCCTATTCTCCTCTTCTCCTATTACCATCCCTTCGTACCGCTTAAGTTTTTTTTTTTTTTTAATCTCACTAGTTAATTTCTATTCACACCCTCTGTCTCTGGCTATCCCTTTCAAAGTGTCATAATAATGATACAGTTCTCAAGATTTACAAGCATCATCTTCCAATGTAGAAACATAAAAACTTTGCCCTTATTGAACAGCATGTTTTTGTTTGTTTTCTGCTTACCTTTTTATGCTTTTCTTGTGTCTTTTATTTGAAGATCATGTTTCCATTGAGGTCTTGTCTTTTCATTAGGAAGGTCTGGAAGTCCCTTATTTCACTGAATAACCATCCCCTTGCCTGAGGATTATGCTCAGTTTCACGGATATTTGATCCTTGTTTGTAATCCAATCTCCCTTGCCTTGCAAAATATCAAATTCCGGGGCGGAGCCAAGATGGCGGTGTAGCAGCAGCAACATATTGCAGCTCTCACATAGCCACCCCAAAATACCCATAAAACAGGACTCTAAACCAATCCTAGAACTCCAAAACGCACACAAAGATACTTCCCACTGAAGTCAGCTCAGCTACGAGGAACCATATTAGTACTGTGAACCGAAAGCAGCCTGCCCTGAAGCCCTGGCTGTGCCCCGGTGGCGACTGGATGGGAGGAGTGGAGGAGCCTCTCAGGTGAGTGGATTAGCAGCAGCTGAGAGTGGGATTTGTGAAAGGGAGAGATAAGCAGTCCAGCGAAAGGCCTCCAGAGCAGAAAAGCCAAAGGCAGAGGTTTTGTACCCGCCTCTGCTTTGTAGCTTCCCGCCTGTGGGAACTATGCTCAAAGGGCTGTATTCCAAAAGAGATTTTAAAAAGGCTAAGTACATTCAAAAATATTTATATCAACTCTTTTCTCAGGGCAAAGTATTCAAAATTAAGGGGATGCCCACCAGGTGGGGAATGGCTGAACAATTGTGGTGATTATGATGGAATACTCTTTTACTATAAGAAATGATCAGCAGGATGCTCTCAGAAAAACCTGAAAAGACTTACATGGACTGATGAAAAGCAAGGAAAAAGGCATTCTTGCTTTTTAGTTATTGCTCATTTATTTTTCAGTTATGTCTGACTTTGCAACCCATTTGAGGTTGTCTTGGCAAAAATATTGAAATGCTTTGACATTTCCTTTTCCAGATAATTTGCCGGATGAGGAAACTGAGGCAAACTGTTAAGTGATTTGCACAAGATCACAGCTAGGCAGTGCATGAGTTCAGATTTGAATTCACTAAGCTGAATCTTTGGGGCAGGTAGGTGGCACAATAAATAGAGCAAAGGACCTGAGTTCACATCTGGCCTCAGATACTTGACACACTCACTACCTATGTGATCTTGGTCAAGTCAGTTAACACCATTTACCTTGCCTTTCACCTTTCAGAAAAATAAAAAAAAAAGTTGAGTCTTCCTGACTCCAGGCTCAGTATTCTATCTACTATATCAACTAGCTGTTCTTTACTTCTTGCTTAACTCCTGTATCTATTTATTTTGAAACTTCTAGTAATGTATAATTCTACCTTTTTATTTCAAATGTATACATTTAAAATATATTTTATAAAAGGTTCTTTTATGCCTAATTATTGTAAGATTTTATAAATAGCTATATTTGGTACATTCCCAAATTTTTCCTTCACTTATTGATTTTTGAATCTCAATTTCTGTTACTTCTCCCCTCCCATTCCAGTGAAACAGAATCTGCCTGTTTTCTGCTAGGACTGCAACATAATAAATTTGCATGTTTGCATATACCATTTCAAGAACCTCCTCTAGGTTTATCTGAAAGGTATGTTCCTTCCTCAAAATCTAGCTCCAAACTTCCATGAAGACTTATGAAGAAATCCTCTTGAATTCCATGCCTCTATTCTTAGATACTCAAATTTTTACTCTATGAATTGGAACTTCTTTCATTGTTTCTTTCTTTTTGTTCTTTCTTCCTTCCTTTCTCTCTTTTTCTTTTTCTCTTTTCCTTTCTTTCCTTCTCCTCCTACTTTTCCTCCTCTTTCTCCTCCTCCTGCTTCTCTTTCTTATCCTTCTCCTCCTGCTCCTCCCACTCCTCTTGCTCCTCCTGCTCCTCCTCTTCCTCCTTCTCCTCCTTCTCCTCCTCCTCCTCCTCCTCCTCCTCCTCCTCCTCCTCCTCCTCCTCCTTCTTCTTCTTCTTCTTCTTCTTCTTCTTCTTCTTCTTCTTCTTCTTCTTCCTCTTCTCCTCTTCCTCCTTTGCTTCCCCCTCCTCCTCTTTTTCCTCCTCATCCTTCTTCATTTATTTATCTTTTATTATTTTTCTTTAAAAATTTATTTTGTCTTATATGGTTTTCATTTTTAATATACTGAAATATAGCTCTGAAAAGATAGGCTTTTACAAGCTCATTGTGTTTTAATATAGTTACTTGACTCTATTTTAAAACCCAAAGCATTCTGGCTTTCATTAAATGACCAATAATAAATCCATATCAAGTTATTGTGACTCATTGCTTAGACTCTGTTAACTTGGAGTGTAAATTAATAATTATTTTCTGTTCTAGCTAGAAACACTGAGGTTCTTCCCCTCCCAGGATAATAACTTTGTGATGGTAAATTGAGTCATCTTTTGTCTCAACTCTTACCCAACCCATAACCATTGAATTGTTGTGGCATCAGAGAAACTGAGATCTGGGAAAGACCTGAATTTTGAAAGATCAAGGTCACCTATTATGTTGGGAATCATAGTCAGTCATTTTGACCTTTGACTTTAATGACCCTGGAGGAGAGAACTGAGAAAACTGAGAGAATCCTGTGATTAGGATTAGCTTTGCCTAATGTCCAATGTACATGTAAATGATCCCATTGGTACTCTTCAAGAATGAAGGATAGGGGGCTCACTTTGAGAAGAGTTGTGTGATTTGCCCAGATGAGACTCTGGAAGCTGTTGAGCCCCCTGGCTTTGAAAAACTTAGATGCTGGTGCTTCCCTCTCTGGTAATGGTGTGGATGTATATGGTCAAACTCTGGAAGCCTGTCTGCTGATCTATTTTTTTGTTTGCTTGTAACTTGTGTTTGCATTCTCTGAAGTTCAGGGTGCTGACTTTTCCCCCTGAATTAGGTAAATTATATTTTTTTGATTGATTAAAGTAAGATTGTTAACCCATTTTGAGTTGCTTTCCTTTAGAAAAGCAGATCTAAGAACCTGTGTTAGCAGCTGCCCTGGGTATGCTAGGGTGCTTGCTGATACAAGGGCATAGGGGCTAGAAAAGGTTGAGGGAATCCTTGGAGTAGACAACGTCCAAGACACCCTATCAGCAATAAATTCTATTTTGCTAGAGCTAAAAGAAACATCCAGATTCTTTGTTCCAACTTCCTCTTTTGACAAAGAAATAAATTAAAGTATAGAGGATTTCAAGCACCCACAAAAACCCTCACCAAACAAAACTAACCCCACTACCCATTTGGTTTTTATGGGTTTAATAGAAGTGTAACTGCCTTTAGGCTTGTATTTAATGCAGTTCAGGGCAGTCTGGTTTAATGAATTATTAGAGAGATCACCAAGCGACTGTGAGAGAATAACCTCATGACTTACTTTGTTTTCAGGTTAGCATTTATCTTTAATTTTTTTTTCACCTCTGAATTTGTTTCAATAAAACCTGCACTAGTTCAGAGATACTTGTACAGCTCCTTCAATAAAAAAGTCACTGTGTATTATGCAATAACACTCAACAGACTCCAGACATGCTCTTATCTTAGATATACAGTAACACAGCATAACTCAAGCCTAGACGAGAAGCTAATGCATCTGCAACATTAGGTAACAATAGCCCCAGTAGCATGTTACTGGAGTAATCATTCTCCCATGTGGGATAACCCAGGATGGGTTTCATTGAATTCCGTTTATTTAACTTGGATAAACCCTTGAGATATGCATCTCATTTACAAGAAATGTGCCAGCAAGAGGGCAGATTATTACAAGCACATTGAGGAGATAAGAAAAAGAAAATTGAATAAAATCATAGATCTGGAAAGAACCAGAAGAGGTCAGTTGGTCTTTGCTCCTTGCTGCAGGCAGGGCTGTTCTTACTCCACTCAATCCAATCCAATCCAACAAGCATTTGTTACTCCATGCCTCTACTCATATTTTTAGAGATTTCCAAGGATGAAGAGTGTCTAACCTTTCTTAGAAACCAACGTCACTGCTAGCATCAAAAAAGTTCCTCTTTAAGTCTAAGTCTTCCCTTTCTTCAACATAAGCCTATTTCTCTCGTCTTCTGTGAAGACAGGGAATAATGGCTCAGTACATCTATCTTCATTTTTCTTTTACTCAGTCGAAGATATCCTGTCTTAAGTTCTTCTCCACCTACTTTTCCCTACTTCCTTCTCACTTCCCCCACCCCCCAAATCTAGCTAGAGCTCTGGGCTGGGAATCAGGAAGGACTGACTTCAGATCCTTCCTCAGACACTTACTAGTTGTGTAACCTTTGGCAGAAAAAAAAAGAAAAAGAATGAAGGATAAACAACAATTGCCATAACATAGTATGTGTGTGACCCAGAACCAAGAAGATTGAGAATCCCTGGAGAAGATAGAATTTGTCTTCTAATTTCATCCTTTAGCCTACTCTTCTCGAATCCCAAGATTGCCTAACAGAGTATTCTAAAAATAGATCTTCAGTGAATTGTTGAATGAGACCAGGAAAAGGATCAGGAAACATTGATGCAGAGGAAAAGGCTATCTTTTTCCATGTTTAGATTATAAAAATGTTCTCATTAATCTAAATAATGTTCTCTTTGCCATAATTTGAGGAGGGAAATTCTGTAGTAAGTAAACCTAAATAGTCAAAGGATTTTAATGAGACGTTCTTACATTATATATGAATATGATTCTGGAGAGTAAACTTCAGGGTATAATGAAATCCAACATGCCAAAGACTATTAAAACTCGTTATGAATTGATAATACAATAAATGAATGAACTCATCCCAAAGGCAGAAATGTATCTTGATTTTTATGTTCATAATTTATTTAGGAAAATATTTTTAAATGATTAAACAATAACTCATCTCTCTTGGATAGATAAGTATTTCACAACATATTCATAATTTTAAATCTAGGGATATATTTTGTGGTAAACTCATAAATAGTATTATATGAAGATACTATTACTATTTTCCTCTAAGTTTCTGAGACCTAAATAGAAGGGAGAAATAAATCTGTGGTATAGCAGTAAAGAATTGAAAGTTATTTTATGAAAATATTTCTTACATCCTCTTCCTCTCCTACAAATGATGTGAGTCTGTATCTGCATTTGTCAGCACTGGGGGCATCAGCATCAGTGGATTGTCATCAAGAGGAGAAGAGTCAGTCAACAGACTATTATTGTCAGTCAGACAAATCTCTTAATTCCTCATTATGTTTCTGGAGTCCCAGTAAGTGTGGCTTTCTTTAGAAAGGAAAAAATATAGTCATGGCCTTCAAGGAGTTCCCATTCCAATAGAAGAAATAATGTGATAAAAAATATATATATATACTTACAGGATATATACAGTATAAGTAAAAGGCAAATGGAAGGAAAACATTGGCATCAAGGTAAAAGAGAATAGGCCTTTTGAACAATGTGGGATTTGATCTGAGTCTTGAAGGTCATCATGGAAGGCTATAGGCAGAGGCAAGAAGGAAGAGCATTCCAGACATGAGGACAAAAAAGGTAAAGGTACTGAGCTGAAAGATAGTTGTGTCTGATGAAGAGTATGAAAGGCAGTATAACGATTTCAGAGTATGTAAATGGGAGTGAAGAATAGGAAAGATAGGAAGTGATTAAAATTCCATATAGAAGATGTTCTATTTGATTCTCATAGTAATAAAGAGTTATTAAGTTAAGTAAATATGGAGATGATATATTCAGAATTCCACTTTAGGAAAATTACTCTGGCAACTAGAGTATGGATTAAAATAAACCCTATGGCCTCTCTCTCTCTGACTGACTCCCTACCCCAAACCTACACTTAAAGAGATCTTCAGGCCAACCACTTTCATGTTTTTCAGAAGGCTATTGTTCTACCCTTGCGAGAGTAGAAGATGTTTCCTTTAAGTCCTAGGCAACACACATCACACACAGACAGGTACAGGCAAAAATGTGATGATGTGGAGACTGACAAGGTATCATGAAATGGTAATTTAGAGCATGTCTCACTCTGGAGGAAGCATTAAAATTGAAGGGACTACTGGCATGGGTATATCAGAGCTAATTTATCACTCCCATTATTATCCATAAATTGCTTTCATTATTGTCCAGCTTCAAAAATAGTAATGAAGCTCCACACCTTCCTCTACTATGGCATACAGAACATGTCTATTTGTACTACACAAGTATTGTACCAACATTTCTAATTAAAAAGATCCCACATCAAGATTATTATCTTTGCCCCCAAATTGTCTCCACATTTAGATTTCACTATTTGTGACTGTAGAATCACTCATTTTTCTTCCCAAGTTCAAAAATTTTAAAAGAGATTTGGGTCCTTCATCTCACTCCCTTCTCATGTCCAATCAACCACATAGATATAGAAAGAGAAGTGAGTGTGATAACCACATGTGTAGTGAAATCCATCTGTTGAAAAAAACATTATCCTTTGTATGGCTTCAAGGGAGGCCGAATAGCCATCTCTTGAATATTCTGCCTCCACCCTTTTCCAAGGGAGACTCATGTCTGTTGAGAGATAGCATCTGGAAGTTCCATGGCCTACAGAGCTATAAAGCAGGATGGATAATAAAACAAGGTGGATAAATTAAAACTCATTACACACAATTTTTAAACATAAATAACTGTTAAATTTGAAAACAAATTACTTTAATGAATAATACAATTCGTGAAGTGAGAAAATTATTTCTTGAATATATAAGAAATTAAAGTCGAAAGAAGAACAATCAGATCTTTTATTTACTTTTTGCTTTCTTCATTTACATTTTCCTTTTTTTTTCCCTTTTACAATTGTCTCAGGACCTAATAATTCTCACTTCTAAATTCATTACATAGCCTTCATTCAAATGCTGTTCTTACCTTTTAAAAGTGAAAATAATTTCATCTAAATATTCTGTTTGTTCCTTAAATAATAGTTCAATATTTGATTAGTGTTTATTTTTAATTCTACTCCTAAATCAGTACTGCTTCCTAGAAGCATAGAGGATTTCAGATAAAATGGGACACCTATGCCTTTTTCACTTTTTGGTTATCTCATTTTAATAACTTTAAGGCTTTTTTGTTTGTTTCTTTTGGATAGAATGCATTTTTTGAAATCAATCATTTCCAAGTTAAGAACAAATGTTGGGAAGGATGACTGAAAGATTCATCTGGCATGAAAAAAAGATATTTAGAATTTTCTCATTAGGAGTTTAATCCTTTATAATTGCCAGGTATATCCACACCATGTTGCATACCCTCTGGGCATCATCCCCATCTTTCCAACCTTCTTGGGCTGCCCTCCCAATATCCCCATCATAGACACAGTACAATCAGAAACTTAGCAGAGACCCGGACTGCCATGCTGCTTCCCAGCTATCTTCATACCTTGCTGCCTCCCCACTCTCACCACCTCTTTCTGACTCTTTTTTTATGTGTTATCTTCTCCAATTAGGACTGAAGCTCCTTCAGGGTACATACCATCCCAGAATTTACAATAGTGAAAGAAACATAAAAAATTGTTTTATTTTTCCATCTATGTTCAAGGTGTCCTCTGTTCTAGAAATACAGTCTTCCTTTCTCCCATATTCTTTATATGATAATTGCCTTGAATTGCAGATTCTGATTTTTCTGTCTATACATCTTGTTAGCCTTAGCATGCCTTTATTTTTTTCCAATTTAGCAACAAAGACATTTCTCTTGTTCCATGTTCCTCAATGAGTTGAAAATCTTCTAAATAATATTATTGTTGTAATTATTGTTTTCATCGTCATTCTCTTATTTTTTGATCCAAATTTTAGTTTGATATGTCTGTTCCCACAAATACCTCTTCATTCACTCCATGTTTCTCTGGGATATTGCATCATTTTTCTTTCTACCTTTGCAGATTAGCTATCTGATGGATGTATTGCTAGATCAGAAAAAAAAATCCCAACTTCACCATTTTCTCTTCAGTTAGCTGCAATGTCAATCAAAACTCAAATTCCAATTTAATTTTTTAAATAAGATTTGAGTTCTACAGTTAGTAAAAATAGACAAGAAAATGTTATACCTTTCATAGCTGTGTGTGTGTGTGAGAGAGAGGGAGAGACAGACAGACAGACAGAGACAGAGAGAGAGAATTCTTAATTGAACATGAATAGAGGCAAGTATAAAAGATAAAACAGATAATCTTGACCAAATGAAATTAAAATATATTAAAAAAAAGAAAAAATAAAGCAAAACAGCTATGATAAGAAAGAAAATGTTTAAGGGGAAAGCTCCATGCAAAATTAAGCATTTATACCACCTTTGTGCTTATATTTATATGTCTGTCTGTGTATGTGCGCAGATAATTTAAGGTAGATTTCAATGAAGTGAATGGCTAAGAAATTTGTTGTATATGAATGCAATTTAATATTACCACGCAACAAGTGATTATAGAAGTATGAAAAATTTAAATTAACTCATAAAAATTAAATAAGAAAAGACAATAAAACAATATAATCACCTCACTAATGTTTGATCAAAGTGTATTATTCTTATGATAAGTAGCTGTAATCTTTTTTGCTAATATCTTATTTACAATTTTTGCTATGTTTAGCAATGTTTAGGGATATTCATTAGGGATATTGGCCTATAATTTTCATTCTCTGTTTTTGCTCTTCTCCTATTTAGGTATCAGTACCAAATGTGTATCATAAAAATAATTTGGTAGGACTCCTTCTTCACTGATTTTCCCAAGTAGTTCATAAAGTATTGGAATTAATTGTTCTTTAAGCATTTGAGAGAATTCACTTGTAAATCTGTATGGCCTTGGAAATTTTTTCTTGAAGTTATTAAAGGCTTGTTCACTTTCTTTTTCCGAGATGGGGTTATGTAAGTGTTTCACTTCCTCTTCTGTTAATCTGAGCAATTTGTATTTTTGGAAATATTGATTTATTTAACTAAGATTGCCAAATTTATGAGCAAGTAACTGGCAAAATAATTCCTAATTATTGTTTTAATTTGCTCTTCATTGGAGGTAAGTTCACCCTTATTTTTTTTTATATTGGTAATTTGGTTTTGCTTCAGTCTTTCCTTTAAGCTAATTGACTAAAGGTTTACAGATTTTTTTTTCCATCAAACCAGTTTTTAATTTTATTTTATTAGCTCAACAGCTTTCTTAATTTCAATTTTATTCATCTCTCCTTTGTTTTTCAGTATTTTTAATTTAGCATTTAATTGGAGATTTTACATTTGTTCTTTTTCTATCTTTTTCATTTGCATGCCCAATTCATTGATCTCCTTTTTTTCTATTTTAGTCATGTAAGTATTCAGAGATATAAAACTTACCCTAAAACATCTTTCACTGCATTCCATAAGTTCTGGTATGTTATCACATTATTGCCATATCTTGAATCAAGTTACTGATTGTTTCTATGATCTGTTGTTTGATCCAGTCATTCTTTCTGATAAGATTATTTAGTTTCCAATTGGTTTTTAGTCTATCTTTCCATGGTCCTTTATTACATATACTTTTTATTGCATCATGATGTGAAAAAGATGCAATTAATATTTCTGCCTTTCTGCACTGGATTGTGAGGTTTTTATGCCCTAGTACATGGTCAATATTTTGTGTATGTGCCATATACCACTGAGAGGAAGGTATATTACTTTTTATCCCTATTCATTTTTTTCCCAGTTGTCTAATATCTACCTTCTCAAAAATTCTATTCACCTCCTAAACCTCTTTCTTTTTCATTTTTAGGTTAGATTTATCAAGTTCAGACAGAGGGAGGTTGGGGTCTTCCACTAGTATAATTTTGCTATCTATGTCTTCCTCTAACTCCCTTAATTTCTCCTTTTAGAGTTTGGTTGCTATACCACTTGGTGAATTTACATTTAGTAATGATATTACTTCATTGTCAATAGTACCTTTTAGCAGGATATAGATTATTTCCTTATCTCTTTTAATTAGATCTATTTTTGTTGTTGCTTTGTCAGTGATTAGGATTGCTACCCCTGTTTTGTTTTATTTTGTTTTACTTTAGTTGAAGAATAATGTATTCTACTCTAGCCTGGTGCTGAGTTGAAGCTGACTGGTAAGTGTTAAGACTGAAGGGGAAGCCAGGACTTTTGGCATTTCACCAAGTGTTACACTGAAGCTCACAGCATGAAGTGTGGGGTTGGGGTTGTCTGACTGCTACACATCTCTTCTTCAACCCTGGGCTCAGGGAGACTGCTCAGGTAGTCTCAGCCACTGGAGGCCAGCTCTGCACTCGTGTCAACCTATTCCCTTGGTTGCGTGAAGGTACACCTGGGGTTCTGGTGTTGGTGTTTGCTGGATGCATGGATCCATGCCCCCTGGCAATTAGGATCTCCCACTGAGGTGCCTCCTGTCATATACTGGTACCCTTAAGTCATAACAAATCCTCAGTCACACCATTCCTGTAGATCTCCCTTTCCTCTACTGTTTCAAGATTTTACTCTGGGTAAATTATTCTCTCCGTTTTTTTCTGAGTCAAATGGGGGTTGGGGGAGAAATGAAAGCAATTACAGTTTACTCTGCCATCCCTTGAAGTTCAGGTAAGTGATTTTTAAACATCTAGATTGTGGGCTGTTATTTCCAGGGGTAACTTCTGCACCTCCGACATGCCCTGTGCCTGTTTACTTAGTTCTGACAGACTCCTGCCCTGCAGAGAGAGATTTGGGAATCACCACCATGGTGGGTGAATCAGTTTGCTCAGGCTCGCTCCAGCTCTTCTATGGTCAGGTGAGCCAATGGATCATTTCCAAGAGATTTTTAAAAAAATGATAGCATAGGTAATATTAATAGATATTAAATAGCAGATTGTTAATACCCTACATTCTGGGTTAATATTCCTTTTTCCTCTTTATTCTACCTATCAGTTAGTCAGAAGAGAATTGAGAAAAAAGGGATTGACTCTGTTTTTTTTTTTTTAATTAGCACAAACTTCCTAACAAAGTTGTCTGTAAAGGCAGGAAAAAGAGAATGTACAGATTAGAATTCAACTTGCTTTCATTGATGGGAGCTCCAATTTTCTGTAGAGAAAATATGCTAAATATGCTAAAAATCCTTAAAGAAACACCATGCACAATTAGGCAAACCAGATTTCTACGTCTGCCTTGTTCAAAAGCTTCAGGTTTCATCTCTCTAGAATGATGATCATTAGGTTGAATAGAGTTCTTAAGTCTTTTTTTTAAAATATTGATCTTCATAGTGTTATTGTTTATAAATTGCTCTTCTGGAACTCCTTCACTATGTTAATAAAAATATATATTTTAAAGTTTTCTCTGAAAGTGTCCCTTTCATTACCCCTTATATCAATGTATTATTCCAATAATTATCACAGCAATATTTCTTCATACATTCTCCAATTAATAGACATTCCCTTAGTTCCCAGTTTATTTTCTGCCTCCTTCCTTATATAACCTCTATTCTACCCCATTATTTTTTAGTTCTGCCACTAATAAATGGTTGTTCAAAAAGATTTCAATTTTTTTTTTCATTTCCTTAATTGTGGTAGTATGAGGCCACACATCCCTCCTCTGTTCCCTGCAAAGTAGCAGAAAAAGCCTGGAGGTCATAGCACAACATCTTTCCCCTCCATTATCTCCCCCCATGATTGAATTTGAACAGGTGTCTCTAAGGACAAAAGTAATAGGAACCCTAGGACTCTGAAAAAATGACTAGGTGATGAGATTTCCCAGCTCACCAGTTTTTATGATTACTGGGAAGTAGTTTCTATTGTGAAGTCTTGGACTTTGGCTAGATTCTAAAATTTCAAAATACAGCCTTCTAAAGATTTCTGTACTATACCGGAAAAAGAATAACAAGGGTTAGGAAAGATAGAGCAGGACCATGGATTTAGAAAACTAGATGGCACCTTTAATAGCATCTAATACAATTCATTTATTTTTCAGATGAGGAAACTGAGTATCTAAGCGGCTACATGGTATG
>CM053583.1:262980937-263005054 GCA_028627135.1 Pseudochirops cupreus
TATTTAACTTTCTGTTCTTCTTTTTAATCTTGTATTTGGAAGTCAAAATTTGAATCCAGCTCTGGTCTTTTAATCAGAAATGCTGGGAAGTTTACTATTTTATTTGATATACTCCCCCTCCTCCCCCACTCATCCACTAAAAAATATATTGAGTTCACTGGGTGGGTGATTTTTTGTTATAATTCTAGTTCTTTTGCCTTCTGAAATATCATATTTCAAGCCCTCCACTCCTTTAATGTAGAAACTGCTAACTCTTGTGGTACTTTGCATGTGGCTCCTCAATATTTGGATTGTTTCTTTCTGATACCTTGCAATATTTTCTCTGTCACTTGGGACCTTTAGAATTTGTTTATTTTATTCCTGTAAGTTTTCTTTTAGGGATCTTTTTCAGGAAGTGATTGATGGATTCTTTCCATTTGAATTTTACCTACTGACTCTACAATATAGGGCAGTTTTCCTTGATAATTTCTTGAAAAAATTATGTTTGGGCTCTTCTTCATTCTTTCTTTCTTTTTTTCATTCTGGCTTTTAGGTAGTCCAATAACTTTAAAATGATCTATCCTGCATGTATTTTCTAGGTCAGCTGTTTTTGCAAAGAGATATTTCACATTTTCTTCCATTTTCCCATTCTTTTTTATTGTTTCTTGATGTGTCACAAAGTTATTAGCTTCCACTTGTCCAATTCCAATTTTTAAGGAATTATTTTCTTTAGTAAGTTTTTGTATATTTGTTCAATTCTGCTTTTCAAGACATTCTTCTCCTCATTGCATTTTTGTAGCTCTTTTACCATTTCAATGGAATACTAATAAAGCTGCCTGTAGCCCCAATATTCTAACTTCCTGATAAGCCCTACTGAAAAGCTGACCCACTGTTCCTACCTATCTACTCAACCCCCTCCTCTGCCTTACTCTCTAGCCTAACTTCTTCATCTGTGCCTCACTTCTCACTAGAGCAACAGGTACATCCATGAACTCATATTTCTCACAGAAACAGCAGGTGTGTTCATGCACTCTCAACCACAGTTGCATCCATCTGGTCTCAGACAGGAACACAATAGTGAGATCACATCACCACCAGGATGCCCAAGTAGGATTTGTACCCTAAAACAATAGAAGGGACTTTCCCTAAGTAGGCATCTGCACAATAATAGTAAGGAACTGACCTAGAGTGAACATATGATATAGAGAGGCATATTATAATATGATTACCATACATACATCTCTCCCCCCTCCCAATGCATTTTTCTATACATATTGTTGATAATTGCAGGCACAGTTCCTCTGTGACAGGGACCCCTCCATTATTACCTAATCCCTTAACAAACTCCTCTTGCCTTTTTAATATTAATAATTTCTGTCATGTAATTGCATTCTTAAACTATGAAAATCCATCTTGCTTTCCCTGACTTTGCTGGTTCCTCTTGTAACTTAACCTGCTTCAGAAGAGGTGTCAATCTCAATAAATGCCTATACTAGGATTAGAGGTGGTTTGACTCTGAATTTTTTGAGATAATTCCACCACAGCACATCATGAAACCACAACAGTCTTTGGCATCTCTGGTTGGTCAGAGAATAAATTCCAACAATTCAATCTATTTGGTCCTACAAGGTGTTATTTTCATCATTATTTTTCATTACCCCTTTGTTTCTCCTACCAAGCTAATTTTTTTCCATCATTTTCTTGCATTGCTCTCATTTACCTTCCCAATTTTTCCTGACTCTCTTACTTGATTTTCAAAATCCTTGTCCTTTTGTGGCCTGAGACCAATTCATATTTTTATTTTAGACTTTGGATTGTAGTGGTGTTAACTTTTTTGTCTTCTTTTGAGTATGTATTTTGATTTTCCTTGTCACCATAGTAATTGGGGTGTTTGTCAAGTTCAGTATGGCATTCCTTTCAAACTAATAAAGAGTTTGAAATGAAAACTACTGATTTACTCAAAGTTCTTTCATCTATTATACTAAGTTGTTGATTCAGAATACTAAGTAACTGGATATGGTTTCACGCCAAAAAGATGCATAGTTTGTTGAATATTAAGTGGAAATTTACTGCGGATGAATTTAACAGTGCAGAAAAAAAAACACATGGGAAGGATATGAGAAAAGGTAACAAAGAAAAACAATAATAGACTTGCCTAACTGGAACAAATAATATGACACAAGAAAGGGGGTGCTGAGAAATTGGATATTAGTAGGCACTGAGTGAAGTAAAATATTGAAAGGAAAGGAAACTTCAAGAGTGATCTCCTGTAGTGAAGCAGATAAGTATTTTCCTGAAAGGTCGGGAGATTTGGGTAACATTTACAGTCTGATGGGACATTTAAAGATAAACTTTGTCTACTGTTTGAGAAGAATAAAAGGCTAATAAACACACACATGCATGAAAACACACACATATGTTTGTTTCTAGAAAATAGATGATTTATTTATTTCATATCCTTTATACTTCCAATGATGTATGTGTATACATGTGTACACACATTATATAAGCTTTACACTTTGATTTTATTAGCACATAGTTTAGGACTTCATATAATTCAAAAGGGAAACCTGGTCCCTATGTGCGTATTTGTGTATCTATATACATGTTTGCATAATTTGAGCACATTTTACATATGCACATATATGTGCAAAATAATGTGTTCATATATGTATGCACATGCATTAGTGGTTACTGTCCTTTGTTCTCAAAGAGGGCCAAAATGGCATTACTATGCTAGAGGCAAGTTTCAGTGTGTCCCACTGTGGTTGATCAGACTGACATGAGCTTGAAATGCTCCACCATATGTCAGGCACAAATAGTTTGTATGAATATTTGGGGTGAACTCTCTAAATTTGCACATTCTGTGGTTCCTTTGAGTTGTTTTAATTCTGCTTTGCACCTAGAGCACAGTATGTTCTCTGATGTGGGCACATAATGCTGAGTGATTCTTTGCCAGTATCTTCCATGTCACACAATCAATTCCAAAGTTCTTAAGAGAGACTTTGAGAGTGTCCTTGTATTGATTCTTCTGACCCACCATGTGAACACTTGCCCTGTGAGAGTTCTCCATAAATTAGACTTTTTGGCAAACGTACGTTTTGTGTTGAAACAATGTGGCCGGCCCACTGGAGTTGCGCTCTCTGAAAAAGAGTTCAAATGCTTGGCAGTTTAGTTTAAGTAAGGACCTCATTGTCTGGTACCTTATCCTGCCAGGTGATCTTCAGAATATTCCTAAGATGATTCAAATGGAAATGATTCATTTTACTGGCATGGCACTGGTGTACTGTCTAGGTTTCACATACAAGATATGTATACAACAATGAGGTCAGCACAATGACTCTCTATACTTTCAGTTTGGTAGTCAGTCTAATACCTCTTCTCTCCTTTACTTTCCTTCAGAGCCTCCCAAACATTGAGCTAGCTCTGACAAAGCACGTATCAACCTCATCATCAATGTGTACATTCCTGGAAAGTACACTGCCAAGTAAGTGAACTTATACCCAGAATCCAAAACTTCTCTATTTTCTGTAACTGATGATTCCATCTGTGGATGGTGTTGTGGTGGCTGATGGAGCACCTGCGTTTTCTTGGTATTAATTGCTAGGTCAAAATCAGCAAAAGCAGCAAAGAATTGATTCATACTTTGTTGCATCTTATCTTCAAAGGCTGCCTTGAGTGCACAATTATCTACAAACATAAAATCATACACTGATACTCCTTCCACTTTGGTCTTGGCTTGTAGCCTTTTCAAGTTGAAGAATTTACCATCAGTGTGGTAACTGACCTTGGTGCCATTATCATCCTCATCTAAAGCCTTTCACAAAATGGCCGAAAGCATTAAATCCATTGGTGAATGGGAAAGCATGAGAGCATTGTCCATTATCTAGAACCTGGGGAAGTATGCTGTCAAAAATTGATGTACAATGCTGTTTAACTTCTCTGAAAAACCAAATTTTGACACAATTTTACATAAGCCCTCATGTTTCCTGCAAGGGTATATCCACAAAGTTTTATTGAGTTTAGGCAAATGGAAGACAGTGTTGGTAATGTGAAGGCCATAAGATGCACAAGTCTTCAGTAGTAAGTGACCGTTGATGTTGCTGTTCCCAATTCCATTCCTCCCTAGGACTCTCTACCAAGTCTGGTAGTCTGAGTTGACTCTAGTATTAAAGTCACCCAGGATTATAAATTTGTCATTTTTTGGCACATTGATGATAAGGGTCTCCAAGTCTTCATAGAAATTTTCTTTAACCTTATCAGGGTATATCATGGTGGGAGCATAGACACTGATGATGATGGCCTGATGTTTTCCTGTAAGTGGAACAATTATATTGTCATGATTCTGTTATTTGCTTCTTTTGGCAGGTAGACAGGTTTGTTGACTAGTTTAGTTTTGATTGCAAAACCTACACCAGCTCCATGATGCTCCTCTTCCCTGTGATCATTCCAGAAAAATGTGTATCTATCTCCAGCTTCAGTAAGTTAGCTGCCATTTGCCAGTCTTCTTTCATTCAGGCTTGCTATTTGGATTCAATACCTGCTTAGTTCTCTTGGAACAAGAGCAATTCATCTTTCAGGTCTACCGGATTTTGTGTTGTCTATTAGTGTGCTCACATTCCACATGATGATGGTAAGTGGAATTGTCTTTGCAAATGTTTTTGTACATTTTTTTTTTGTGGTTCAACCACAGAGTAGGATTCCCCACATGCCAAAATAATCAGGTCAGGATTGGGTAAGCAGACAATTTTAAAGTCACATTTTCTAGCCCCTTCCTCACACCAGGAGGCAAGCAGTGAAATCCTTAAAAGACTGCTCAGACACCCAGGGGGCTGCTTACAGTGAGAAATGACTGACTGTATGGCCTGGGCCAACTGTGTGCAGGTATGTGACTACAGCTCCTAGAATATCTATACCTTATGCTTTGTTGCTTCCCTGTCACCACAGGATTTTAAGATAGGTATGGGTGGTGTCTTTGATTTGTGTGTAAATTGAATTTAGCTGAGGCAGAGTTGCAGAAAGTTATTGGCCTCATTCCTCCAGAGTCATCATAGTCCAGTGACAGGACAGAATCATGCATATGCTTGTGTATGGATGTATGTGTATGTGTTGTTATGTAAAATATTTGTATTCATGGATGTGTATACATATATGTTTGCACACACATTATATATGTATAAAACGTAAGGCACTAGGTGCTGAGAAATTGAAGAAATGAAGCATTTTGAGTCATTAAATGAAAACAAATGTACCAATGTGAAATGTTATACTCTCTGTATCTTGTATAAAAACAGCAACCAAATTTGGCACCTACCATTCTACTATCAGAGCAGATTGTTGGAGCAATTTCACTCAAGTTCCTCAGAATGAATCACTTGGAAGTGGGGGCTAAGGATCAAAAGAGAGTCTATATTTCCTCCCCAATCCTTTGTGTCAAAACATTGTACTTCTCTTCAGAGCTGGTAGCACTGCCCTAGGATCTGCAATGAATTGAGGTAAAACTAGAGAAACTGAGAAAAGATAATTTCATTATTCCAAAAAAAAGCCCATCAGAGATCTATACATAAGGAAACTTCATAAGAACTTCATGAATGCAGAAAAAAGGACTTTCAACATTAAGAAACAAGTTACTATTTTGTAACAGTCTGCTTTCATGATATTGTTCTTTCAGTACTCAAATACTTAAATATTTCATTTGTAGCACTGTGCCCTATGATATTTCCAGTTCTCCTTGAATGAGAATAATCAATGATCAATAATCAGTTTTTTCATCTATACCTCAATGTAATGCAATATACAAGCAACTTCCCAAAAGAATGCTACTGTGAACAGCTCTGAGGTTCTGATTACATACTATAGTGAACACTTCATTTATTCCATTACAAACCAAGGCAAACATTCACAACAAATCACAATATAATATTCACAACATTACATCTTATCACAGAAAATCAAAATATAGTGTTCACAACAGCTTAACATTAGAATGGCCATATAGTTTTTATTAAAGTGGTCACAGTATTTAGAACAAAGAACAAAAGAATAATCATCTTATATCCCTAACGAGGTTTGTCAACTCACTCAGTCATTCAGTCATTTCACAGTACAATAGACCTCATTTCTAAAATATATAGAGAACTGGGTCAAATTTATAAGAATACAAGTCATTCCCCAATTCATAAATTGTATTGATGGCTTATTCAATTTCTTTTTCTAAGATTGGGTTATTCAAATATTTTACTTCCTCTTCTGTTAATCTGGCCAATTTATATTTTTAAAATATTCATCTATTTCACAAAGGTTGTCAAATTTATGGGCACACAGTTGGGAGAAAATAATTCCTAATTTTTGCTTTAATTTCTTCTTCATTGGTGGTGAATTTATCCTTTTTCTTGATACTCTTAATTTGGTTTTCTTATTTTTTTTTTATTAAATTGACTAAAGCTTTGATTTATCAGTTTTTTTATCTTTTTTTGCATTAAAGCAGTTCTTAGATTTATTTGTTAGTTTAAAAGTTTAATTAATTACAAATTTATTAATTTCTTGTTTGGTTTTCAGTTTTTCTAATTTGTATTTAAATGAGAATTTTCAGTTTGTTTATTTTCTATCTTTTATGGTTGCACACCCAATTATTCGACCTCATTTTTCTCTATTTTATTCACGTATTCATATATTCAGAGATATAAAACTTTCCCTTAGAAATGTTTTCACTGCATCCCATAAGTTTTGGTATGTTGTTTCAGTTTTGTCTTTCTCTTGAGTGAAGTTACTGATTATTTCTACTATTTGTTGTTTGACCCATTCATTCTTTAGGTTTAGATTATTTAGCTTCCTATTAATTTTTAGTTTATCTTTCTGTGGTCTTTTATTATACATAATTTTTATTTCAACATTATCTGAAAAGGATGCATTTATTATTTCGGCCTTTCTGCACTGGTTTCTGAAGTTCTTATGACCTAGTACATGGTCACTTTTTGTATATGTGCCAGTACCACTGAAAAGAATGTATACTCCTTTTTATCCTCATTAAATTTTCTCCAGAGGTCTATTCTATCTACCTGCTCTAAAATTTTATTTACTTCTGTATCTTCTTTGTTGTTTATTTTGAGATTAGATTCATCAAGTTCAGAGAGGGGGAGGTTTAGGTCCCCCACTAGTAGAGTTTTGCTATCTATTTCTTCCTTTAACTCCCTTTACGTCTTCTCTAAGATTCTGGATGCTATGTCACTTGGTGCATATATGTTTAGTAATAGTATTATTTCATTCTCTATGATGTCTTTTGGTAGGCACCTTTTAATTAGATCTAATTTTGCTTTTTTCTGAGATTAGGATTGCTACCACTGCTTTGTTTACTTTATCTGAAGAATATTATATTCTCCTCCAGTCTTTCACCTTTACCCTATTTTATATGTGTTTGTTGTGAACACCATATTGTATGATTACACTTTTTATTCCATTCTTCTATTCACCTCCATTTTATGGGAGAGTTCATCCCATTCACATTCACAGCTATAGTTACTATCTGTTTCTTTCTCTTCATCCTATTTCCCTGCCACTGATGCTTTCATTTCCCCCTCCTCAAAAGAGCTTTGCTTTTGAACTCCACCTCCTTCCATATTCCCTCCCTAGCAGCCTTGGCCCCTTTACTTACCCTTTTCCCTTACTCCTTCTTCTCTTCCTTCTAATCATGCCCCCCCCCTTCTTTTCTTTCCCCTTTCTGCTCCTACTGCCTGTAGGGCAAGTTATGTTTCTATACTTGATGGAGTATGTTATTCCCTCCTCAAAGAAAACCTGATGAGAGTAAATCTCAAACAATGCTCTTCTCCCTCTCTTCTTTCCTTCTACTATTATTAGTTTTGTGCCTCTTCATGTACTATAATTTACACTTTCCTGCCTCCACCTTTCCTCTTCTGCCATTATAATACCTTTGTATCCCTTAATTGGGTTTTCGTCATCACCTCAGTTAATTTATACTCACACTGTCTTTCAACGTATATTTATTTTATATTTCATAATAAATTTGCCATTCTCAAAATTAACAAGAATCAGCCATCCATATAGGTAGATGGACAATTTGTCCTTATTGAATAATAAGTTTCTTTTTCTTTTTTTCCTATTTACCATTTGTAATAGCAACCAAAGAAGTACTTACCACCTTGTTTCAATTATTTATTTAGCACCTTGTTTCAATTCAAGTGTCTTTGAGACTTGCCCTGATTATATCAAGTCTTTATTAAGAAACAGAACCTGTGAATCCCACAGTGGGAGGAACTTGCCAAAGACAGGTACAGGAAACTCATAAGAGGTTGGTGGAACAGAGAGGAACTAATGACAGATAAAAAACTGAGCACTGCCGGGACTGGCAGAACTAAGAAGGGAAACAGTTGTGGTGGCTGGCACTCTGTTTGGCTGTTCTGTCTTTGTTGATTTATATTTATGATACCTTCTATTTTTCAGGCTTTGTTTGTAGGTCTGTGTTGATTTCACAGGTATATAGTGAATTGATGACGGTACTAGAACTGTGTGAGAATATTGTTTTGGTTCTGTAAAGCTTTATCTTCCCAGAAACAGAAACTGCAAAAAATTTGAGGTAGATTGGACACTGTGAGCTTCAATATGGAATGGGAGCTGGACAAGGAACTGGATGAGCAGCTGGATGAGGATCTGAGAGCTCCATGCCTGTGAATCCAGATGGCAGTTGGGTAGATTCAGGGAGAAGCTGGACACATGGAATTCAGGAGCTAGTCTTGAGCCAAGATGAAAAGACCTCTCTTTGGGTACTTGGTGCTGACTGAGAAGATCATGATTTACTGTGGCCTAGGGGTGGGGGAACTTTGTACTTTTTACCTTGTACTCCTCAAAGATTATTGAGTTAAGGATGATTGGAAAGTAGTCTCCAATCAAGAAGGAAGAAGACTTTTTGACTGAGAGATTAAGACATTGTGACCTAGAGGTGGGGAAACTTTGGCCTTTGTACTTTGTGTCCCTTAAGGAGGATTGCTCCTTTCAGACAATTGAGGTAAGGATTTACTGAATGATATCTTTTGTGTAAAAGTATGTGGCCATTTTAGTGATAAGTTGTTATGTTATAGCTATATTTCATATTATATATTAATAACATAATATGTAGTGTTATATATATATATGTATATATATATATATATATTGCATTTTTAAAAAATAATTGGTCAATTTATCTTTTACCTCCCTAATTTATTTTTGAATCCTCCTGGAGCTCTTCCAAGAATGCTTTTTGTGCTTCAGACCAGTTCATATTCTCTTTCGAGGTTTCAGATGTGTGTATAATGTCAATATTGTCCTCTTGTTAATATACATTTTGCTCATTCCTTTGTCCATATTAGGATTCTATGGTCTTTCTTTTTCTAGTTTGCTTCTTCATTGTGATTGGCTTTTTTCCTGGCTTTTACAGTGGATCTCTACTTCTGTGGCACAGGAAAGAAACTGTCCCAAGCTTCTTGTTCTGGGAGCTAGGATCCTGGTTACTGGCTTTGTGTGCTGTGAACTCTGGTTCTGCCAGATAGAAGCTATATATTGTTGCAGTTCACCTGGTTCAGAGCTGGATCTAGCTGGTGTGTGCCAAGGATCATGGCCAGGTAATGTCTTTCTGAGTTTCCCTGGGATTACACTGAAGCTCTCAGCATCAGGTGTAGGGGGAGGATTGATCTGACCACTGGAAGTCTCCTCTTTCCCTTGGGCAACAATAAAGGATGGATACCCTCAGCTGTCACTTGCACTAGTGTCTGCCAATTCCCCTGGCTGTGTGAAGGCATGCCTTGGATCTTGCTCTTGCTGGCTCCCCCACCCCCCATTGTGGGTCAGTATCCCCTGCTGGTCTGTTGAAGTGGGGCTTGCTGGGATTCTTTCTGTGCTATACTGGACCCCTTTAACCACAGCAAGAACGACAAGCCTACCCATCAATATCCCTAGCCTCTCAATCTGAAAGACTGCTGTACCCCTTCTTCTTCTGGCTTTATTATTCCAGGATTTTTTGTGGGGCAATATTCTCCATGTTTTTGAGCTTGTCAAGGGGGAGAGGTGAAGAGAGCACTTGTCGTTTACCGTCTCCTGGAAGTTCAAGTAGGTGACTTTCAAGTATTTCGTCTGTGGATTGATAGCCCCAGGAGGAGCTGCTGCCACTACCACAGGCTCTGTGTTGATGTCTCACCCAACTCCAACAAACTCCATCCTACATTGAGAAGTTTAGGAATTACCACTGGCACCACTGCCAGAGCCTGCTCCTACTCTGCTATGGTTGGGTGTAGACCCCTGCTCTCTGTACTCTCCCAGTCTGGTGTAACAGGGTCTTCCCATCAATCAACTGGACTGTCCTGGGTTGGAAATTTGCTGCATTCTGTTCTGTAGTAGATTCTGTCACTCTCAAATTTGTTCAGATTCACTTTTTTAGAGGTGTATGAAAGAATTTGTGATAGAACTGAAGTATGTCCTTGCTTTCACTCCAACATCTTCACAGATTGATTCTTGAGGGAAGAAGTCAGGAAGGATTTTTTTTCCCCTTTACTGCCCATATCTCCTCTCAATAGTGACTTGTTTGTTCTCTGACTGACTTTCTTAAGGACTGACGTTTTTTCTGAAAATGCTTTAGAAATACTTGGAGTTTTAAATGAAAGATTATGAAAGAAATCTCTCTTCTCATGAGGAAGAATTAGTGCTTAATCTAGGACTCTTGCTAAAGTCAGAACATGGAAGCAGAGAATTCTATCACCACATGCCAGTGCAGCCATTCTAGGCAATAGCTAGGAGAAAACCCTGCACCAGTATGGCATCCCCCATCAGAAACCTTACACTTGCCAGAGATAGCAGGAAGAAAGACTATTTGGTGAGAGCTAAAGCTTCTGTATGTGAGAATACTGGTGACACATCTTTCTTATGAGTGTACCTCTCCATCATGTTTCCTGAATGATAATTATAGTTTATTAAAAGTCAAAACTCCTATTCATTACCTTGGGACTGGAGTCAAACTGCAAACTTAAGTTTGGGTGATGACTTCATAAGCCTTAAAAAAAGGGCAAGGGATAGATATTTACTCCAGATTCATCTTCCCTACTTTCTATATACATTCCCTAGGTTTCTCAATTATCCCCATTTATATTGTGTGTATTTGTTAAAGACTGTGCCTGAGGTTTATGAAAGAAATGTTTTATGGCTACTATTCTTACCTTACCACTTCAATAAATATTTTGCTTTTGACTAATTGTTCTCTTATCAACATGTTTACATTTAGTGGTGCCCATGTAAATAAGAGCATAAATGGGATAGGATAAGAGTGGAATGGGCTCACTGGCTCACTAGATATCAGGAACAGGATGCAATCTTTTTTTGGGGTTGCATTCTGTGAAATAGGGATCATAACTGCGTACTTCAGCAACATTTAATACATTTCTTCCTATCTGACAACATTCCTTTGACCTTGTGCATCATTCCCACAGGAACTTTATCATCCTGAAATACCAAATTAACATTGGCATGTATAGCCAATTATTACCCTCTACCTCTGGAAACCCACTTAAACTTCCATTTAAGGAAAACCCCCAGGACAACCACCTTTTCACTTTGCCTGCCCCTTTCAGTTTCCATTCAGCTCCCTACACCCACCCATTTGACTATAAGCAGGAACTGCCTTACTTTATTAGCATTTGTATCCCCATTGAGCTGGGAGACCAGAGTCTTCTGAAAACATGATTCTGCCATCAACTTGCTGGTATGATCCTAGAAAGGGATAGCATGCTGGATTCAGAGTGAGAAATCCTGGGTTCAAAGCCCACTTCTATTACTTAATTAGGTATTACTGGACAAAATACTAATCTTTTTAAAGTACCTCCCTTGGGTTTCTTTTCTATGTTTCAGTCCAAATAATGAGTCAGATCTGGGATTAGGGAGTTTTTAAAATAACAGTTAATTAAATCCTCACAATAACACTATGAGGAAAATGTTATTATCCACATTTTCTAGTTGAGGAAACTGAGGCAGAGTTTAAACAATGTGCGTAGCATCACGTAACTAGCAAATGTCTCACACAAGATTTGAATTCAGGTCTTTATCACTTCATTCCCAATACTCTATCCACTGAGCCACTTTCTCTGGGAAAGACAAATTATAAAAGCATAGTAAAAGTTAGCCATATAATTGACTCATATTAGTTTTGTGGCAATTTGGAAACAGATGTGACATGAACATATTTAGTCAAATGTTAACTTCTAAATTAAAATAAATGACATATGATCAGTCTATACACTACTTCATAGTTCCTAAAATTATGCATATCATTATTCGTAATAAACCCAGTATGTGTGAAAAACAACTCCCTATTAGCTAGGCAAAGTAATTAGGGCTACTTTTTTTTTTTTAGTTTGGGAAATGAACTGAAAGAGATAAAATTACCTGTCCAAAGTCACATAGTGTTTCTGGCAGTCACTTTCCAACACAGCTTTCTTTATTCCAACTCCTGTGTTCCTTTTACCAAAATACACTAGTTCTCAATTGATTACAGTATACTTATATCTCTCCACAATAAAATCAAAGCAATGGCATTTTTATTCCTTTATTTTTTAGAAACTGTTTCTAGTCAGGACATATGTATGAGGAGACAGCAGTCAAACAATACTTTCCATCCTTCCTTCCTTCCTTCCTTCCTTCCTTCTTTCCTTCCTTCCTTCCTCCTTCCTTCATTCCTTCCTATCTACCATCTCTCTATCTGGCATGTACTACAATTAACAAAATAAAATACTACTTAACTATAAATGAATGTTTGTAGACTTTCTGGAAAATTTATAACTGACCATTTTTTTAATGTTTCAAATATATTCTCCTTTATTCTCCTAGAGCAAGTTCGTCAGTGAACATTTAATATTTACTATATGCTTAATATCAATAATGATGAATTGACTTTTAGGAGGAAAAAAGTATGTATTTACAGGTACTCAAATGCTAATGCCATTGATTCTGCTATTTCAAGTCCTACTTTTAACTTCCTTAGCAAACTCAGGAACTTCAAAAACAGTGACCTTTATGGAGGCAGGGTATGCTTCTAACATTTGTCTTAAGTATGCCCTGCCACTTAAAGTGTAAAGTTGGAAAGAAAAAGACGCTGTAATTATCAAACATTAATTCTTTACTAGAAAGCACCATCATTTTGATTGGTTCTAGAAACTGAAGGCATTTTGCCCGAAAGGCAAACATAAGCTTCCATAAATTTTCACAAGAATATAGTTTATTCTGAAAATTTATAAAAGAGTAAAGTAAACATAAGTATAAATAGAAATGGGAAAAGGGTATAACAATGAGCATACAAGATGATATGGCAGATATCTGTCACAGTAGATGCATGGTCTTCATGTAAAGACTTTTGAATATTTCAGAAAATTTTAGAGAAAGTAAGAGGAGAGAAGGAAAAAGGGGAAAAAAATGAAAAAGATGAAAAGGGAACAAAAAAATTTGACTGTCATGTATATGATGTGTACATATTCTGTAATAATAGCTAATGGAAGGTGTTTGTAAATTTTCTAAGCACATTCTGTATAAAGTCACATTTGAACTTCACAATAGTCATATGAGAAAGATACCATTTTCCTAAATTCTGATACAAAGAAACTAAGGTTTAAAGAGATTCAAAGATTTGCATAGGGTCACACAGCTAATAACTACCTGAGCCTGTATTTGAACCAAGTTTCTTAACTCCACCAATCTATCTATTATATTACTTTGTCGTATCTGATGATTTTTTTTTTCAAAGAGGCAGATTCAAGCAGGGAAAAAAAAATCACTTTGTTTAAAATGAGATCACAGGGGCAGAAACTAGGTGGTTGAGTAAAAGCAGGGATTTGCTTGAGCTCTCCCCTAAACCCCTCCAAATACCTGTAAAAATGACTCTGAATAAATTCTAGAACTATGGAATCCATAAAATGAGAGAGTGAAATACATGTTGAGCCCAACACAACATGGAAGTCAGATGGTAAGGGTCTGTCACAAAAGGATGGAAGCAGAGTGCATGTCTGCTGTAGGCAGTACCAGCATAGAGAGGGTCAAAGCAAGACTTAAGGGGCTTAATTATTGGCAATTATGGCAATTTCTTGCCTTTTCAACCCATAAATGCCAAAGACAGCATAGAAGGGGTCAGTGGGAAAACTCTGTGGGTTGTGGGTGAAATAGGAGTGCAGTCCAGTGGGGTTCAGCCCCAGGCACAGGGCAGCAAAGGTGGCAGAAGCAGCTGTAGTAGCTGGAGCAGCAGCAGGGGTAGCAGCAGCTGCTGCCAGAGCTCTAGGGGCACAGATGGTGTAAGGGTTATTAATTTAGGAGGTCCTTATCCCTTAGTAACTAAGTACCTCTGTGAAAGAAACAGAAGGTGTGAACTCTGTCTCCTGTTTCTCACATAACAGGAAGGGGTTGACTGAGACAGGAAGCCAATCTGTGTATATGTGTGTGTGTGTGTGTGTGTGTGTGTGTGTGTGTGTGTGTGTGTGTGTGTGTATGTATAAGAAGAGTCCTTGAGACCTGACAGTCAGAATCAAGAATTTGAATTTTTGCTCCTCGTGGAGGAAACAGAATTGCCCTAGCATCTGAAAGCTGGGCTGCTACTTGCTGGACTGAGAACTGAGTTGGAGTTTTCTATGGGACCAGAATCTGATGAAGGCCAAAGTTGCTGCTGAGAAGACCACCTGGAAGGCTGAGATTTCTTCTGGGTCCTAGGGCCAGCCAAGCTGCTGGAGGACTGAAGAAGCATGACTGGGATAAGACTCTGTTGGTTTGTGGTTTGGTTGATCCTTGAGTTCCTAGCAATAGAAGTGGTAAAAGTTTTGAGATGTTCTGGACCCTGTAAACTTCAGTGTGTAGTAAGAACTTCCTGGAGGACTGAACAAGCATCCGGGAGCTGTCTGCCTCTGAATCCAGGTGACTGTTTGGTGGATTCACATAGGAGCTGGGACCATGGAAGTGGATCCATGGAATCTAAGAGACCACTCTGAGTCAAGATGAAGAAAAGGCCTCTCCTTGAATATTGCATGTTGTGATGAAATTGAAGTTTACTAGACACTGAAGGGTAGAAGGTTTGTGTAATTTTCTCATGATTGTGTTTAGTGATTGATGATACTTAGTGACTGATTGCTAGGTAAGTGACTGATTAAGTTAATCTATAATTGCCCCATGAGTGGAGTCCAGACTTTAGGATTTTGAGACAACTGAATGACTGAATAAGGAGGCAAACCTCCTTAGGGATACCAGATAATTATTCTTTTGTTCTTTGTTCTAAATACTGTGACCACTTTGGTGAAAACCATGTGGCTATTTTAATATTAAGCTCTTATGAACACTATATCATGATTTTCTGTGATAAGATGTGATGTGAATATTATGTTGTGATTTGTTGTGATTTGTTGCCTTGAATTGTTATGGAATAAATGGAGTGTTCACTATATTGTGTAATCAGAACTTTAAAAGCTGTTCACAGTAGCATTCTTTAGGGAAGCTGTTGGTGCATGGCCTTACAGATGGTTGGCAATCAAGTGGCTGAGACAAAACTCATAAAGCCTGGAACATTACGCTTACCACCACTTGAGGCAGAGTCCTATCTTGACAAAGATTTCAAAACTCAGGTATTTGACTGGGAAGATGAACAAAAAGCATGCAAAAACTCAGATTATAGAATCTTACATTGGTGACAAAGAAGATTAAAATACAACCAGAAGAAGATAACAAAGTTATAGCTCCCAAATCAAAAGCCTCCAAGAAAAATTATTAATTAGTTGCAGCCCATGCATGAGCTCAAAAAGGATTTTGAAAATCAGGTAAGAGAAGTAGAGGAAAAATTGGGCAAAGAAATGAGAGTGATGCATGAAAATCATGAAAAAGGAGTGTAACGGGAAGCAAAGAAGTACTTAGCCCCTTATTTCAGCTACTTAAGTATTTATTACCTTGTTTGAGCCCCTTGTGATCTGAAGGTGGGAGGAATTTGCTGATGCAACAGGAAAGGGAGGAACAGGAAGGAAGTGACCATATAAAAGCAGGAGCACAAACTGGGAGTTAACAGATGAGAAGGGAAACACTTGTCGTGGCCTGCACTCTGTCTCTTCTGTCTGTGTTGATTTGTGTTTGTGATACTTTGTATTTTTCAGAGCTTCTTTGAGGGTCTGTGTTAAACATGCAAGTGTTCAAATGTTATTTTGACTCTGTTAAGCTTTGTTGTCCTAGAAACAGAAACTTTGATGGACTTGAGGTAGACTGGGCACTGTGAGCTTCAATATCAAATGGGAGCTGGATGAGGAGCTGATAGCTGCCTGCCTGTGAATCCAGGTGACAGTTGGGTAGATTCAGGCAAGAGCTGCACCCACGGAAGAGGAACCACTGAATTTGGGAGCTAGCCTCAAGTCAAGATGAAAAGACCTCTCCCTGGGTATTTAGTGCTGAGTGACAAGATCATGATTTAATGTGGTTATGGTTGGGAGAACTTTGTACTTTGTACCTAATACCCATTAAGAATGATTAAGTTGAGGACGATTGGAAACTAATTTCCTATCAAGAAGGAAGAAGACTTTTTGACTGAGAGTTTAAGACAATGTGATCTCAGGGTGGGAAAACTTTGACTTTTGTTCTCTGTGTCCCTTAGGGTGGATTGCTCTCTAAGGACAATTGAGTTAAGGACTTACTGAATGATATCTTTGTTTAAAACTATGTGGCTACTTTAGTAATAACTTGTTACATAATTGTGATTTTTATTATATTAGCTTGCCTGTCCCATTAGCAGTTGATGTTTTTTTTTCACTTATTTAGATTTGACTTTATTTTTATGAAAAATGTTTTGTAATTGTTTTTATATAGTTCCTGGGTTTGTTTTGGCAGGTAGATTCCCAAATATTTAATTTCCATGGTAATTTTCAATAGATTTTCTCTTTTTACCTCTTGCTGTTTCACTTTATTAGAATATTTAAAAATGCTTGTGTAGGTTTATTTTATATTCTACAACTTTGCTAAAGCTGTTTATTATTTCAAGTAGTTTTTTTTACTTTATTCTCTAAGTAGACCATCATACCATCTGCAAAGAGTGATAACTTTATTTCTTCTTTTCCTGTTTCAATTCCTTCAATTTCTGTTGCTAAAGATGTCTTTGTTTCTCCTCCAATCTTATTGGAAATGCTTCTAGCTTATCCCACTACATGTAATGCTTGTTAATTGTTTTAGGTAGATCCTACTAATCATTTTAAATAAGACCTCATTTATTCTTGTGCTCTCAAGTGTTTTTTTTTAATAGAAATGGGTGTTGTGTTTTGGCAAAAGCTTTTTTCCATATCTATTAAGATAATCATAAGGTTTCTGTTAGATTTGTTTTTAATATGATCAATTATGCTGACAGTTTTCCTAATATTGAACCAGCCATGCATTCCAGGCATAGAACTTCTCTGGTAATACTGTATTTCCTTATGACAAGTTTCTATAATCTTTATGTGAATATTGTATTTAAATTGTTTTTTGCATCTATAGTCCTCAGAAAATTTCAGGGGACTCACTTTGGAAAGAGTTGTGTGATTTGGTCAGTTGAGACTCTGGGAAGTTGTGGAGCCCCCTGGCTTTGAAAAACCCAGATTCAATGCTTCCCTCTCTGGTAACTGACTAGGTATGGATGTAATGGTCAGACAGCTGGAAGCCCATTTGCTGATCTATGTTTTGTATTCTATTTGTATTCTCTGAAGTTAAGGGTGCTGACTTTTTCCCCTGAACTAGGTAAATGATATTTGTTTGACTGATTAAAGTAAGATTGTTAACACCCCTCCCTCCCAAGAAAAGAAAATTTTATCTGTGATTTTCATTATTTGTTTTGAATCTTCATTTTTTAAGTATTAGTACCATATATGTGTCATGAAAAGTAATTTGGTAGGACTCCTTCATTGCCTATTTTTCCAAATCACTTATATAATATTGGAAATAATCGTTTTTCTGATGATTGATAGAATTCACTTGGAGCTCCATCTGGCCCTGGAGATTTTTTGCTAGGGACTCATTGCTGGCTTGTTCAATTTCTTTTTCTGACATGGTGTTATTTAAGTATGTTATATCCACTTCAGCTAATCTGAGCAATTTATACTTTTGTAAATACTTATTCATTTTGCTGTGATTGTTATTGTTTTAATCTCTTCTTCTTTGGTGGTGAATTCACCCTTTTCATTGTTGATACTGGAAATTTGGTTTTCTTCTTTCTTTTTTTTAAATCAAATTAACCAAAGAGTTATCTATTTTATTGTTTCTTTCATAAAATCAGTTCCTAGATTATTTTTTTATTGATTCAATATTTTTTTCTTAATTTCAATTTTGTTAATGTCTCCTTTGGTTTTCATTAATTCTAATTTTCTATTTAATTAGGGGCTTTCCATTTTTTCCTGAGCTTTTTCAGTTGCGTGCCCAATTCATTGATCTCCTATTTCTCTATTTTATTCATGTAAATATTGAACAGATATAAAATTTCCCCTCAGAACTGCTTTTTCTGCATCCCATAAGTTTTGGTATGCTGTCAGCATGAAGGTATTTATAGTTACTATGATTTGCTATTTGACCCACTCATTCTTTAGGATTATATTATGTAATTCCCAATTAATTTTTAATCTATCTTTCCATGATCTTTTATTATCTACAGTTTTATTGCATCCTGATCTGAAAAGTGTGCATTGAATATTTCTGCCTTTCTGCATGTCCTTGTGAAGTTTTCATGACCCTGTACATGGTCAATTTTTGAGTAGGTGCCATTTACCACTGGCAACAAGGTTTATTCCTTTCTATCTTTATTCAGTTTTTTTTTCCAGAAGTCTACCATATCTTATTTTTTTCTAAAATTATATTTCCCTCCTTAAATATTTTATTATTTATTTTGTTGTTAGATGTATATAGTTCAGAGAGGTGAAGGTTAAGGTCCCCCTCTACTATAGTTTTGCTGTGAATTTCTTCCTATAACTTCCTTAAATTCTCTAAGAATTTATATGCTGTACTTCTTGGTGCATGTATGTTTATTAATGATGTGACTTCCTTGTCATTGTTGCATTTTAACAGGATATAGTTTCCTTCCTTATCTAGTTTAATTAGATCTATTTTTATTTTTGTTTCATGTAAAGCCAAGCATGAGCAACTCTTCAGAGGACTGCTGCTGTGAATAGCTTTAAGGTACAGATCACATAGTATAGTGAACTCTTTATTTATTCAGCAATAAGCTAAGGCAAAACATTCACAGAAACCAACAACTTATCACCAAAGTGGCCACATAGTTTTAAGCAAAAGATAACATTCATTAAGTCTTTAACTCAATCGTCATTAAGAGGAAGTGTGTAACACATAGGGCTGGCAGTGTTGCATAGCCCACCATGGGCCATGTCTGCACAGACTGGGCTGGAGTGGGCCTCAGGGCACTGAATCACTGGAAACTGTTGGTTTACAGACTTCTTTACCCACAAATGCCAAAGACAGCTTTGAAGCTCAGTGGGAAGGGTCTCTCACCCGAGTGAGAGAAGAGGGTGGTCTAGCCCCAGGCCATCAGCAGCCACTGCCACAGTGAGGGCTGCTTCTGGAACTCTGAGGATACAGACATCAGGAGAATTGAGTAGCTGGTCAGAGGAGGACTGGAGAGAACTCATTGCTGGCTATAAGACAGCATTTTCTTGCTTTGTCCATGCTTGGACCTGGCTCACAATCCTGGGTCGCAGTCCTGGGGAAAGGAGGAGCACTGCCATGGTGGAACTTGTGGTGGCAGTGGAGAGGAAAACCCTTTCACAACTCTAAGGCAGAAAACAGTGCTTGTTGTTGCTCAGAAAACAGGACACAGATTAGGAGAGGAGTAAACACGTCTTCTTTGATCATACCACCTTGGAAGAACTGAAAAGTAACAGTTTCCTAGAAATATCTGTGAAAACAGCTGCACAAAACACCTACAGCTTGGGGCAGTGCACACCCCACTTAGCAAAGAGCTCTAAAGTCATGTATTTGACTGGGAAAATTATCAAATGAGGAAAAATCAGGGTATAGAAGTTTACTTTTTGGTGCAATGGTATTTTTTTATGTCCTTGGTGACAAGGATCATCAAAACATACAACCAGAAGGAAAAAAAAAGTCAAATCTCCTATATCAAAGGCCTCTAAGAAAAATATGAATTGGTCTCCTTTCATGGAAGAGCTCAAAAAAGATTTTGAAAATCAAGTAAGAGATGAAGAGGAAAATTTTGATGAGAAATGAGTGATGCAAAAAAATCATGAAAAACAAGTCACCAACTTGCTGAAGGAGCCCCAAAAACATGCTAAAGAAAAAAAAATCTTAAAAATAGACTAATCCTAATAGCAACAGAGGTCCAAATACCAATGAGGAGAAGAAGCCTTAAAAATCAGAATGGCATAAATGAAAAAGGAGATCCAAAAGCTCACTGAAGAAAATATTTCCTTCAAAATTAGAATGGAACTGATGGAAGCTAATGACTCTATGAGAAGTCAAAAAGATATAAAACAGAGTCAAAAGAATGAAAAAATAGAAGACAATGTGAAATATTTTGTTGGAAAAAACAACTGACCCGGAAAATAGAAAACTTCCTTGATATTCTTGAACCAGAGGGTAAAATAGAAATGGAAAGAAACCACTGATTGCCTCTTTAAAAAGATCCCCAAAAGAAAACTCCTAGGAATATTGTACCCAAATTCCAGAGTTCCCAGGTCAAGGAGAAAGTGTTGCAAGCAGCCATGAAGAAACAATTCGAGTATTGTGGAAACACAATCAGGATAACACAAGATTTAGCAGCTTCTACAGTAAGGAATTGGAGGGCTTTTAATATGATATTCTGGAGGTCAAAGGAAGTAAGATTACAACGAAGAATCACTTACCCAGCAAATCTTACTACAATATTTGTGGGGGAAAAACTGAAGTTCAATGAAAGAGAAGACTTCCAACCATTTTTGTTGAAAAGATAAGAGCTGAATAAAAATTTTGATTTTTAAAATACAAGAATCAAGAGAAGCATGTAAAGGTAAACAGGAAAGAGAAAACATAAGGAACTTTTATCTGGAAATATTCCTATCATGATTAAAAAACATTCCTTAATTATATTAGTATCATCAAAATCCCTCAAATTCATTCCGATTATGAATCCTTTGCTTTGGTCTTCACAATTCTACCTTCACAATACCTTTTCACATATACCTCCTTCTCTCCCCTCACACTGTCATCACTGTGATGCAGGGCCTATGATCTCAGGCCAATAACATTCTGCTTTGTCTCCCTGCCTCAAGTCTTTCTCCACTTTAGTCCATCATCTACTCTGCTGTGAAACTGATCTTCCTAAAATGTATCTGACCCAAAGAACCCTGTCTTATTTACTATGTAAACACAAGTAACTTCTCATAATCTCCAAGATCTAATATGAAATCTTATGTTTGACTCCTAAATACCCTCAAAATCTGGATCTTTCTTGAATTTTCAGTCTTCTTATACTCCTCATACTCCATCAACCAGTGATAGTGGCCTCCTTACTATTGCTTGAAATTCATCCCATAATTTTGTGTATTTGCTGCTTCCCATGCCTAGAATGACCTTCTTATTTTTCCACACTACCCAAATTCCCTGGTTTCCTTCAAGTCTCAGGAAAAATTTCACATTCTGTAAGATTCCTTTCCTGGTCCTTCTTAATGCTAATGACCGCTTCCAAGATTTTCTTTTTCTAATTTTCTATGTACATTTATTTTGCTCATTGTTGTTTACTAGTTTTCTCTCCCATTAAATTGAGAGCTCATTGAGGGCAGGGATCATTTTTTTCCTCCCTCCAAATCACCAGAGTTTAGGGTAGTGACTGACATTTTGGTGCTTAATAATATTAATAATAATGCTTGTTGAATTGACTTCAGGTTTGTATAGTTTTTCTTCCTTTTCTTTCCACCTGTACCTTGTATCATTTATATAGAATTTATTATGCATTTATTATTACCCAAACACTGTACTAATTGCTTCAGAAAAAAGGGAATAGGAGGAAGTCCCTGCTCTCAGGGAACTCACAGTCTAATATCAGAGAAAATATGGGAAAAAAAAAACTATACATTAGAAAGTTTTAATAGCATCAAGATTTCCCATAAAAGGTGGGATGTGGTCTGAGATTTGAAGAAAGCCAGGGAAAACAGGAGACGGTGATGAGGAGAGAGAATATTCTAGGCATGGCAGATAAGCAGTGAAAATACCAGAAATCAGGAGATGAAATGTATTTTTTGAGGAACAGCAAAGAGACCAATGTCACTGACATGCTTGATATGAGAAAGAGAGGTCTAAGAAGACTGGAAAGTTGAATGCCAAATAGATGATTTAATATTTGGTTCAGGAGGTTATAAGAATCATTGGAATTTACTGAATGGTCAGGGGATGACATTGTGAGACCAACTCTTTAGAAAGATTACTGACCACTGAATGGAGGGAGTATAGACTAGAATAAGAAAAGACTTGTGGCAGTCAGAACAACCAAATGGCCTATTGCAGAGGTCTAGTTGTGAAGTGAGAAGGGCTTAAACTAGTATGATGGGAGTGTCAGAAGAGAGAATGGGTCATAAAAGAGAGCTTTTATGAAGGTAGAAATGACAGGATTTGACAAATAATTGAATATAGGACAGAGAGAATGAGGGGCTGAGAATTACATCAAAGTTTTGAGACTGGGTAACTGGAAGCATGGTGATATCCTCAATAGCCCTAAGGAAGTTAGTAGTCCTTGATATAATATTAGAAGAAAAATACGACTCAGGAAAAATTAACTATATTCTCCCTTGGTCAAATAGTCATGTATGCAGTTTCCCCTCATGGTATTTCTTTAGCCTTTCTCTTTGCTGTCATTGTTTCCTTGTTCATTTGTACATACAAGACAACCTGGGCCTAGGAGTCAATGAAGTTTGATAAAAATAGCTAGCAACCTCAATTTCATACTTTGCCCTGCACATGACATTATATTTTTATTTCTTCCTTTTTTCTTTCTTTTTCTTTCTCTTTCTTCCTTTTTTTCTTTTTTGTCTCCCTCCTTCCCTCCCTCCTTACCTTCTTCCCTTCCTTCCTACATTCCTTCCTTCCTTTCTCCCTTTCTTTCTCCCTCCCTTCCTTTCCTCCTTCCTTCCTTATTTTTTCTTTCTCTCTCTCTCTTTCCTTCTAACCTTCTTTCCTTCTTTCTTTCATTTCTTTTCCACTTTTTTGACTAATGCAATTTCATCATCTGATTTTCGTAATTTAATGGTGTGAAAAACTTTGGGGACAAGGACATTCTTTTCTAGATTTTCAATAGATGTTTTTATAGAACTTACTGGTGTTGTTTCCCAAGATGATAATTTCAGGTACATGCATGGTAGTTTTAGAGTGATGTATTTGAGGCATGTTTTTTTTTTTATTTGTTAATCCTTCTGAGAGCCCTCGAGATCAAAACTTTAGATATGTAAGGGAACTTAGGAGTCAACATTTCAAATCAATGACTTTTATAATCAAGGAAACTGAGGTTCAAAGAGGTTAATTGATTTGACCAACATTACAAAAGAAGTAAATAGAAAAGCTAGGATTTATGCTCAGTCTTACTGATACCAAATCCAACATGTTTTTCCTCAATATACAGTCATGTAACGTATTAAAGGAACTAAATAATAAACATGACACAATAAAGATTTATCTCGCTAAAATTATCTTCCAAACAATTTCTGAATTCGGATTCCAAAAGTTGTTGTTATAAGGAAAAAGTTATGTCAGAAATACAGCAAAACATCCATTTTTTATCTTTCTCAGTTTTTTAATCAAATATTGAGTTAGCAGGTTTCTGAAACTACAAGTGTCTGAGGAGGATGATAGATGCTAGAGTTAGAGCAGCTATGTAAATTTCCCTGTGGGACAACTATCCTTCTTGCCTTCCTGCCTTATTTTTTCTTTCTCTCTCTGTCTCTGTCTCTTCAGCATCTTTCCCCTTTACGTGTAAAGATGCACACAGAGACACAGATACACAACCTCTCTGTCTATCTATATCTATTTATCTATAGCCATTATCTCTACCTAAGAACAGCATTAAATTTAACATTTTTCCCTGAGATTACCAAGTAAAGAATGTAGCAACATGAACTTCTCTTGCTTTTTTTCTTATATAGG
>CM053583.1:263005554-263022117 GCA_028627135.1 Pseudochirops cupreus
TTTGCTTCTAACTGCCCTCCCCCCCATTTGCCTTCCCTTCTATTATCCCCCCTCTTATCCTCTTCCCTCCTATTTTCCTGTAGGGTAACATATCTAATAGAGTGTATATGTTATTCCCTCCTTAAACCAAATTCAATGAGAGGAAGGTTGACCCATTCCCTTTCACCTTCCTGCTCTTCCCCTCCACTGTAACAGTTTTCTCTAGCCTCTTTTATATGAGATAATTTACCCTAATCTATCTCTCTCTTCCTCTTTCTCCCAATATATTCCTCTCTCACCTCTTAATTTTATTTTTTTAGATATCATCACTTCATATTCAAATCATCCTGTGCCATCTGTCTATGTATACATGTACATACATATGCACACACTCACATATATATTTATACACACATACACCCTCCTATAATACATATATGTGTATACATATATAACACACATACATGTACACATATGCAAACATACACATACTTATACCTATACATATACAGGTACATGTACATATGCACAAACACATACACATACACACATACACATACATATATGTGTATGTATACGTACACATATATATTCCCTACAACTATCCTTGCACTGAAAAAAGTTTTATGAGTTACAATTATCATTATTCCATGTAGGAATGTAAATAGTTCTACTTTAATGAGTTCCTTATGATTTATTATTCCTGTTTACTTTCTCATGCTTCTCTTGCTCTTGTAGTTGAAAGTTAAATTTTCTGTTCAGTTCTGGCTTATTCACCAAGAATGTTTGAAAATCTTCTATTTCATTCCATGATCATATTTTCCCCTGAAACATTATACTCAATTTTGCTGGGTAAGTGATTCTTAGTTTTAATCCTCGCTCCTTTGACCTCCAGAATATTATATTCCAAGCACTTCAATCCCTTAAAGTAGAAGGTGCTAAGTCTTGTGTTATCCTGATTGCATTTCCACAATTCTCAAATTGTTTCTTCCTGACTGCTTGCAGTATTTTTCTCCTTGACCTGGGAACTCTGTAAATTGGCTATAATATTCCTAGAAGTTTTCTTTTAGAGATCTTTTTCAAGAGGAGATTGGTGAATTCTTTCAATGTCTATTTTGCTTGCTGGTTCTACAATATCGGAGCAATTTTGCTTGAAAATTTCTTTTTCTTTTTTTCTTTTGTCTTGCTTTTTGGAGGGCAATTGAGGTTAAGCAACTTGCCCAAGGTCACATGGCAAGTAAGTGTGAAGCATCAGAGGTCAGATTTGAACTCAAATCCTCCTGACACCAAGGCTGTGCTCTATTCACTGTGCCACCTAGCCACCCTGCTAGAAAATTTATTGTTTTTTCTTAATATGTTTTGTCTTTAAAATTATGTTTGTTTAGTTTTATTTTATAAGATTCAGATCCACAATCCTTTGAGTTTCAAAATTTATCCCGCCCCTCCCCTGCCCCCATGGTGGTATGCCGTGAAGTACAGACTAAGCAAATACTTTCACATTAGACATTACTCAGGTTGGAAAGAAGGATTATAACATGCTTTTCGGTGGGTGGTGTCAAGATGCAGGAGAACTCTTTGAGCTCCTCCATAACCACCTCAAATACCTATAAAATATGATTCTAAACACATTTTACCTTTCCAGAACTCATAAAATGACAGAGAAACAAAGCTCCTCGTGAAGGCAGCCCAGCAGGCAGAGGGGAAGGGCTCATCATAGCACACTGGAAGCCAAGCCCAGCCTGGCCTGAAATCACAGCTGTAGCCCCAGGGCAGTTAGGACCAGCCTCTGCTGGACTACTCAGGAGAGTGGGTCACCAGTAGCTGTGGTAGTTTCCAGAATTATCAACATGTAAGAGCCAAGGACAAGGGGAATTTGGCAATATTTGGGGGAAAGAAGAGGGTGTGGCAATCTGCCCCAAGGGCAAGAAAGTGGAAGAAGTGGCAGCCCTGCTGCCACCTCCATGTGGTTGCTTCAGAGCTCCCAGCATGCATATTGCAGTGGGGCCAAGCAATCATTCAGAGGCTAAGCCCTTTTGCCTTAAACTGCCTGGAGCTGGATCACAGTCTTAGGGGGTAGTCCTAAGGTGAATGACCAGTGAGCCAAAGCTGGAGGGGGCTGCAGAGATGATGGCATCCTAATAACTCCAGCAGCTGTGAAAACACCTGCAATTTGGGACAAAGCTCTCCCCTTGGAAAGCAGAGTTCTACTGAGCCCAAAAGTCATGTAATTGACTGGCAACATAAGCAGGCAAGGGAAGCAAAGCAAGAACAGCCATCCAATTTTAGATTACTTCTTTTGGGGACAAAAAGGATAAAAGCATGGAACAGGAGGAAGACAACACAGTCAGAACACCCACACCAAAAGCTGCCAAGAAAAACATAAACTGATTACAAGCCATAGAAGAGCTTAAGAAGAATTTTGAAAACCAAATAAAAGAAGTGGACAAGAAATTGTGAAGAGAAATGAGAATGATGTAAGACAATCATGAAGAGAGAATCAACAACCTGATTGAAGAAAATAACACCTTAAAAATAGATTCACTCAAATGGCAAAGGAGGTGCAAAAAGCCAACAACAAGAAGAATCCCTCAAAAAGCCAAATGTGCCAGATGGAAAAAGAATCTTGAAAGCTTTCTGAAGAGAATAATTACTTCAGAATTAGAGTGGAGCTAATGGAAGCAAATGACTTTATGAGAAATCAAGATACTATTAAACAGATCCAAACAAATGAAAAAATAGAAGGCAATGTCAAATATCTCATTAAAAAAACACCTGACCTGGAAAATAGATCCAGGAGAGACAATTTAAAAATTATTGGACCTGAAAGCCATGATAAAAAAAAAAGGACCTAGAAATCATCCTTCAAGAAATTCTGAAGTAAAATTGCCCTGACATTTTAGAACCAAGTGCAAAATAGAACTTGAAAGAATTCACCAATAACGTCTTTAAAAAATCCCCAAAAGAAAACTCCTAGGAATGTTAAAGCCGTATTCTGGAGCTCCCAGATCATGGAGAAAATATTACAAGCTGCCATGAAGAAATACTTTCAATACTGTGGAAACACAATCAGGATAACCCAGGACCTAGCAGCTTCTATATTAAGGGATTGAAGGGCCTGGAATATGATATTCCAGAGATTAAGGGAGCTAGGTTTAAAACCGAGAATCACCTACCCCGCAAAATTGAATATAATGTTCCAGGGGAAAATATGGTCATTCAATGAGATGGAGGACTTCCAAGTATTGTTGATGAAAAAAACAGAAGTGAACAGAAAATTTGACATTCAAATACAGGAAGCTTGAGAAGGTCAGCATGAAAAAGAATTCAAACAGAACTTATCAAAGTTGTGCTATGTACATGTCAACATGGAAATATGATAATTGTAACTTATGAAACATTTCTCAGTAAGAGGATAAGTGAAGGGAATAGAAAAAATATATATGTATATATATGTATGTATATGTATATGTATGTATGTATACATACACATATGTCTATATAGGAGGATATATATTCATAGGAATATATATGTGAGTGTACATATGTGTACATAGATAGAGGACACAGGATGAAATGAATAGGGAGAGATGATATTTTAAAAGGTGAAATTAAGAGTTGGGAGAGGAATAGAATGAGAGTAGTCAAGGAGAGACAGATTGGGGTTAATCATCTCATATAGAAGAGGCAAGGAATGACTGTTACAATGGAGGGGCAGAACAGGGAGGCAAAAGGGAATGTGGTCAACATTACTCTCATTGAATTTGGCTTAGGGAAGGAATGACATACACTCTAAATTGGGTATTGTGCCCTACAGTAATTCACTAGTAAATCCATCGGGCCCTGGAGATTTTTGCCTAGGGAGTTCACTGATGGGTTGTTCAATTTCTTTTTGTGAGATGGGGTTATTTAAGTAATTTAATTCCTCTTCAGTTAATCCTTCCTTTCTTTCCTCTCTGCTGGAATCACTCTTCCTGTCCCCATTGTAAAGCCACTGGGACATCAATATCCTTGTCACATGTTTCAAACCAAAGATGGAGTCCTTTGGGGGCAACCTTTCTCCACAGAAAATGAATATATAGACATTCCAACAATCCAAGAAAAAGTATCATATCAAAGACGCATCAATGTATATCTTTGGTATAAGCATTTATTTAAGTACCAACTATGTGCTAATCACTGGGGATTGAAAAAAAGGCAAAAGATAGTCTCTGCCCTCAAGGAGATCAAAATTTAATGGAAGAGACAACAAACAAACAAATATGTGCAAACAAACTATCTATAGGAGTAGAAAATAAATGAGAGTAAAGTCATTAGAAATAAGAGAGATTAGAAAAGACTTCCTATAAAAGATGGGTCATTAATTGAGACTTAAGGGAAGGAAGTAGGTGTAGTTGAGGAGAAAGAACGTTTCAGGCACTGGAGACAGAGGAAGCACACAAACTTAGAGATGGGATTTTTTTTTTCTGTGCAATAGCTACAAGGTCAGTATCACAATCTATGGAGAGTAAGGTATTAAAAAGGTGTTAAGAAGACTGAAAACATAAAAAGAGATTTGAATGTCAAAGAGAAGACTTCGTATTTGATCCTGAAGATGATAGAGAGTCACTGGAATTCAACCATCCCAGAGAGAAAAAAAAGTATGTCTTTTGTGATCTACAATGGTGGAAAGGGTACCTACATCAGGTGACTGAACCAATTTTTTGTGTCCTGGGCCCTCTTTGGTAGTCTGGTGAAGTCTATGGACTCCTGAATAATTTGAAAAGCATAAAATAAAATACATATTATGGCAAAGGAAGACAATTATATAGGAATACTATTGTCATTATATGGCAAAATCAAGTTCACAGACTTCAGGCAAAAAACCCCTGATTTTACATGTAGAAGAGCACAGATCCATCAAAATAAAGTCAGTGCCATTCCTTGCACATACGAGGCAACCAATATTTATTTACTGATTGAATGAATATTGATAATTTGGTTTTTGAATGAAGTATTCAGTAGCAAGCCTGACAAATTTACTTCCAACTTCTGGTATTAATTTGGTGGTAGACAAAGAATGTGTGTGGGGAGTGGAGAAGGAGGGGAAATTCAAGAGATTTCAAGATTTTCCCTTTATTCTTGTATCCAAAAGAGCTATGATGCACTTAATTTGCTTCATTTAATTAACATACAAGGATATAGACATCAGTAAAGTCAAAAGCTATGAGGGTGAAACTATCCCAACAAGTTTTAGTCAGCATAGCAATGATTCTTTTCCCCTTGGTTTATGTGTCTTGAAGCATTACTTGCAGGAAGATACACGTCCATGTGAAGGCATTTTGAACTCAAGGCATCTTGTAGATTTTCTCAGTTATGAATTATAAATCGGGAGATTCAATGTGAAATAAAGTTAATAATTGGACATATATTTGCTTTCTCAATTTCTCACCTTTTTCATAAAATGTGCAAGCAGGTAAGATGTAGATGGAGATAAATGAGAACAAGCTTAGTCCCTTAAAAACTGAATTAAAACAGATTTTGAGAAGCTGTCTGGGTAAAGCATGGAATGCTTCATTTCTGGGCACAAAATTTCTTTGCAAATGACAAACCGACTCTGATTTATTAGCTTAATACAAGTGGTAACAGGGGTTTGAAGGGATTAAATTTTTAGTGCTCATTAGCTTTGTTATTTATTATCATCATGGATCACTTGTTTTATGGAGTCATGTTTTCATCTTTTGGGCTTGTACTATTGTACACTGATTGGGTACAACATTCTGATTCTGAACTGCTTAGTCTTTCCAGTTGCAACGTTTATTTTCTGAGTCACTTCATGTTCAGATACAGATGAATTACTTTGTATAAAAATATCCTGAAAAGGGATTTTTTTTTTTTTGCAAAATAACAGTCTGCCCTTCATTGAGTGTGTATTTTGGAAATAAAAAAAAAAACATAAGCTGATATTTACAAAACTGCATAATTACTGTCATTCTCTATTTCATATTTTACCACTGTCAAACCATATTGGCATGGATAGTTCAAAGGCATGAAAAGACAATTACAATAAGAAACTATCGAAAAACCTTCTAGTGTGCAAGACTTTGACCTATCCTACTTCTTACTATTCCTCACATAGGCAGCTAAGTAAAGATTTTAAGGATAGAACACTAGAGTCTGCAAGGCCTCAGTTCAAATTCCATCTCAGTTACTAATCATGTGATGCTAAGGAAATCAGTTACCTTTTTTTTTTTTCCTGTCTCAGCTTCCTCATATATAAAATTTGGATAATAGTACCTACATTATTGTGAAGATAAAATGAGATCATATTTGTAAAACAATATGCAAACCTTAAAGTTTGCTATTATTATTAAGATAGCTAGGTGTTACAGTGGAAAGAGCACTGGGTAGGAATCAGGAAGACTCAATTTCTTGGAACCAAATTTGGCCTCATATGCTTACTAGCTATTTGTCCCAGGGTAAGTCATTTAACCCTGTTTGACTTAGTTAGATGAGCTGGAGAAGGAGATTTTTAAAAAATGCCAACATTTTAATATTTTTGCCAAGAAAACCTCAAAGAGTTGAGTACAACTTAGAAACAACTCAATAACAGTAATACCTTTTCTTTTCACCGGCTGTCCTTATTGCCTAGAAAGCATTCTGTCCTAATCTATACCCCTCAGAATCTCTTACTTCCTTCAAAACTTCATTCAAATGCCACATTTTATACAAAGTCTTTACTTCTTAGCTACAGCCCTTAGTACCAGACTTCATAAAATAATAACACACATTAAAAAACCCTTTGATTTTAACTTGTACGTATTTTATATATTCCTATCTAACGTTGTATAACTTGATGGTACTCTTTTGAGATCATGCTCTTTCCTACAGGTAATGTTCAACAGGGGCAAAGAACCTGTCTCTGTGGACATGTGTTAGATTTTATGCTGATTTTAAATTAGGCACATGGATGAACCACTTCCAATTTATTTTTTGGAACTGGAGAAATAACCACACAACAGCTATTATGGTATCATTCCTATGTGAATGTGCATATTTACCTGATAACATTTTTTCCAGATATGTCTTTGCCTACTGAAATTGAAAAATCTAAACAATGATTACCCGGTGGGAGATATTTGAAATGTAAAGATAACTTCCTCCTTGGGCAAATCATTTGCCTTCTTTTTTCTTTAATTTTCTTACCTTAAAATGAAAGGGAGCTACCAGATAATGTCTGCATTTCCTTCTAGGTCTAAATTTTTGATCCTATGATCTTTTGAATTGGAAACATGTATCCCCTTAATACAAATATAATGTGATTTTTTTTTTACTGTAGTTAGATGAATTCTGGTATTTTTTTTAAAAAGAATATGTAGTAATAATAAGATCACCAGCTAACCATAAATTACATTTTTTTATCCCTTAAGGAACTAGCAGAATTATCTTTTCAAAGCCCATTTAGAGAAATGAGTTCAAAGCATAGCATGAGCAAGTATTTCTGCTGTCTGATATCCTTTGCTATGATAGTTGATCAATGTAAATTCATATTAAATTTTCATGTTAATATTTTAAGAGTAAAGTTTCCTATTATCTCTGCAAATAATATTTATTATTATTATTATTATTAAGGAATATTTTTAATTTGGTAATGAAAATACATTGTTTAGTACTGCATGAAGAGAACTAATGTTACACTAAGGAGTGCCAATATTAAAATATAAGGACAAGTTTGGGGAAAAAACAAACAAAAAATAATCTTGTTTTTCAAATAAACTTCCAGACAGAACACTTGGATAAAATAATGAATTCATTTCTTTAGGCCAATTAGTAGAAAAGATTTTGTTGCTTATAATTAACAAAGCTAAATTTTATCATTTTTTTTACTTCAAATTGTTTTCCATAAATTTTGTTGGTAAAGAAAATGAAGCTATATAGTTATTTTGTTGTTAAAATTAAAATGATTGATGTATAATTAACCTAATCATTGAATTTTTTTGGGAGTTACTTACATTCATTTTGATGCCTCTATATTTATAATACAAAATTTTTTATTAAAAATTGTACATGTCTTATTGCTGTGTGATGTCTTTACATAGGAAGCCCATTATGTACATTTTCAAAGGAAGAAAAAAGGGAAACAAGATTGTTCTTGGCATAAGGAGGGACAATAATAATGATACATGCATTCTTTTCCTAAAGACAGTAGCAATGGACAAAGGACTAGTTTTGTAAAGTGGCAAGAAATTGTACTTCTTAAACTTGCTAGTGTGGAGAAAAAAGATGATTCCTACACATTTATCTCATTAGTGGAATGAATTTTCTTTGAAAATTACTGGCTGTGGTAGAGGTTGTTGGACCAGGTCCTAGAGAGCCCACGCTAACCAAGCAAATAGAATTCTACAATATGAGGTGCACAAGAGACACACTTGGAACAGAGAGATGGATACTGAACTGAAATGATGGGCTGCAACAGAATCTATTATGCTTCAGTTAATATGAAGAGGGAAAGAGTGGCAATCATGATTTCAGATAAAAAAGCAAAAGCAAAAATAGACCTAATTGAAAGAGATAATCAGGGAAACTCCATTTTACTAAAAGGTACCATAGACAATGAACAGTATAATATTTTTTACAGCAAGTTTCTCTAATAAAAGTCTCATTTCTCTAAATATGTTGATAACTGAGTGAAATTTATTTTTTAAAAAAATAGAGCAGTTCTCCAGTTGAAAAATGTTCAAAGGCAGGTGGAGCAAAGATGGCAGAGTAAAAGCAAGATCTTGATTGAGATCCAGCTTCAATCACCTTCAATACCTGTAAAAAATTACTCTAAACAAATTTTAGAGCTACGGAACCCACAAAGTGACAGAGAAGGTATCCTGGAAGGTGGACAAGAGGGGCCTATTGTACCAAACTGGAAGTGAAGCTTATTCCCACGTGAGCTGAACTGGTCCAGAACAGCAGCACAGACTGGACAGAGCAGACTTCAGGAGACTGAATCACTGGCATTTGTGGATGTTTGCAGAGTTCTTAACCCATAAACGCCAAAGAGAAAGTAAAAGTTCAGTGGGGACCTCTGTTGATCCTGGGTGAGAGAAGAGCAAGTCCAGCCCCTCTCTACCCAGGAGGAGGAGATGGCAGTGGCTGCAGCAGCTGCCACAGAGCCTGAGGTCCATTCTTGCAGATCATAGGAGGACCAAGCAACTGTACAGAGGACAATTGCAGGAATGTCTTTGCTGGATTGTCTTGCTTTGCTCTGTTTGAATCTGGATTGCAGTCTTGGGTGCCAGTCCTGAGGTGAGGAGAGCTAGTGAGGCAAACCTTGTTGAGGCTGTGTGGAGAGGCATTCCTCACATTTCTGAGGCGGGTGCCCAGAATAAGCTCTGACAACAGCTGCACAAAACCCCAGAAAGTTGGGACACAGGACTCTCCACTCTGGAAGCAGAGTTCTTCCATGGCAATGGGCCCAAAAGTCAAATAATTGACTGGGAAGATGAGAAAAGGAAGTGTAATCAAACTATAGAATCATGTTTTGGTGACAAAGATGATCAAATCATAGAACCAGAAGAAGAAAGAAAAGTTAAAACTCCTGTAGCAAAAGCCTCCAAGAAAAATATCAATTGGTTGCAGGCCATGGAGGAGTGCAAGATGGATTTTGAAAATCAAGTAAGAGAAGTAGAGGAAAAATTGGGAAGAGAAATGAGAATGATGCAAGAAAATCATGAAAAGTGACTCAACAGCTTAGTAATGGAGACCCCCAAAACACTGAAGAGAATAGTACTCTAAAAAATAGATTAACTGGAATGACAAAAGAGGCCCAAAAAGCCAAATGAGGAGAAGAATGCCTTTAAGGCAAATATGGCCAGATGGAAAAGAAATTTCAAAAACTCACTGAAGAAAATAATTTCTTTAAAATTAGATTGGAGCAAATGGAAGCTTATGAGAAATCAAGACACTATGAAACTTATCCAAAAGAATGAAAATATAGAAGACAATGTGAAATATCTTCCCACCACAGGCCACGTGATTACATTTAGCCTATTAGAGGGGCAGAGTTTATTTTCAAAGCAGGGAAGATCTTCAAATTCCCTTGGGCTTATTTAGGGGCAGGGAAGATCTTCAAGTTCTCATCATTACAGATGTCAACTTGGGTCTTCCTGACTCCAAGTGTGGTGCTCAATTCAGTGAGCTAACTAGTCACCATTACATGATATTTTCCCCAAAACATTTCCATCTTTCAAAGTTGCCTCTTACTTTGAACAACACTACCATCCTTCCAATCATACAGATTTTTACAAGTTTAGTGTAATATTCAACTGTTCACTCTCTTCTACACAGGCAGTTGTCCAAATTCATAGGTCTCTTACATCTGTCCCCTTTATTCACACAAGCATCAGTCTGGATTAAGGCTTTGTTACTTCTAACCTGGACTAATAAAATAGTTTTATTTTATTCATTTGTCTTCCTCAAATCTCCCCCTTCTCCAATCCATCCTCTATATAACAACCAAAGTGATTAGCATAAAAGTACTTATTTGATCACGTCTCTTCCATACTCATTTGACTCCAGTGCTCCTGTATTGACTATAGGATAAAACAATTCATTTTTATATGATCTTTTCAAATCCTTTCCTGTGAGTTTAATACATACACACTCACACACACACATATACATATACATATATATAAATATACACACACATGCATACATATATACATACATACACACATACATATATATTTATGTGTGTGTATATATATGTATGTATATATATACATATATATACATATATATACATACATACATATATATATGCATATATATATATATGTATATATCCTTGAAAAATATGAATTGGATCAGTCAGAGCTGGGCAAGAGACAGGTACAACCCTATGCAGGACCTGCAACAAAGGCAGCAACTACTTTTGGGGCTATCAACCTACAGATTGAATGTTTGAAAGTCACCTATTTAAACTTCCAGGAGCCAAGATGGTGGAGTAAATAATAAATCACTCTCACCCTCTTTGTTGACCTTGACAAATCCAGAGAATATTGCCCTAGGAAAAGTCCAGGAACAGTGGAACAAGTAAAAAGATGGTTACAACAGTCTTTTAGCTCAGGAGGCTGGGGGATTAATGGGAAATATGATTTCTAATGTGGCTGAAGGGAACTAGAATATGATAGAAAGGGTGGTGGAGCCAGCAAGTGCCAATACAAGACCCACCTTTGTGCCTTTTCAAAGCCAGGGGAATCAGAAGACACCAGAGTGGACAGGAGTTTAGCATCAGCATCTGAGTTTACCTATGCTCTAGGGTAGCGTAGGGGAGAAGACTTCCAGTATCCAGACCACTCCTCCCCCATGCCCCATGCAGCAAGCTTCACTATAGGCCCAGAGTAACATAGAAAGGCCTCACCTGACCTTGGTACACACCAGCTTGCTCTAGTTCAGCATCAGGTAAGCTACAGCATTATACACCTTTCAGCTGCCAGAACCAGAGGTCATGGCATACAAAGCCAGTAACCAGTACCGTGGCCTCCAGCACAAGGAAACTGGGACGGAGCATCTTGTGCCCCAGAAGCAGAGATCCACTTTAAAAGCCAGGAAAAAGACAATCACAATAAGCAAAAAGCATCTTAGAAAGTAAAAAACAAAAAAACAAAAAAACAAAAACATAGATTCTTACTACAGGGACAGGGAAGATCAAAATATGAATATAAAAGAGGACATCATTAACACTATACCCGCATCTATAACCTCAAAAGGAACATGAACTGGTTCTGAAGCTCAAAAAGCCTTCTTGGAAGACCTCAAGAAGGATTTCAAAAGTCAAATTAGAGAGGCAGAAGAAAAATTGATAAATTCTTGTAAATATACAATTGACAAAAAGGAAAAAAAAATAAGGCAAGATATCAACTCCTTAAACAGAAAAATGGGCCAAATGGATAAGGAGGTACAAAATCTAATTTTTTTTCTTTTTTTCATTTTTTGTCTTTATTAATTTGTTCACTTTTAATTTACAAGATTCAGTTCCACAATCCCTTGAATTTTAAATTTTCTACCCCTCCCTCTTCCACTGATGCAATCAAGTATAGGATCTGCAAATACTTTGCATTAGACATAAGTCAGGTTAAAAGAAGGATTGTAATGGATGGAATGAACAATGGGAAAGAGGAAATAAAACTAAACAAGAAAAAGGACATGAGCAGATAGTTTGCTTCAATCTACATTCAAACTCTGTTCTTTCCATTCAGTTCTTTCTAGCTCTTTCTCTGAATGTAGACATATCTCTTCATCACTACTCTTTTGGAGTTGTCTTATAACACTGCATTGTTGAGAAGAGTCCAGTCTATCAAAGTTGGTCCTCAAACAAATGTTGCATCTGGGATAGTGTACAAATTTCTCCTGGTTCTGCTTTTCTCACTCAGCATCACTTTGTATAAGCCTCTCCAGGTAAATATGAAGTCCTTCTTCTCCTCATTTCTTATAACCCAATAGTATTCAATTACATTCATATACCACAACTTTTTTAACCATTTCCCAATTGATGGACATCCTCTTAATTTCCAATTCTTTGCCACCACAAAAAGAGCTGCTATAAATATTTTTGTACACATGGGTCTTCCTCTCAATTCTATGATCTCTTTGGCATATAACTCTAGAAGTGGTGTTACTGAATATGGGCATATTTATAACCTTTTGGGTGTAGTTTATTGCTCTCCAGAATGATTAAATCAGTTGACAACTCCACCAACAATGCATTACTGTTCAAATTTTTCCACATCCTCTCCAGCATTAGTCATTTTCCTCTTTTGTCTGCTTAGCCAATCTGACAGGTGAGATGTGGTACCTCAGAGTTCTTTTTATTTGCATATCTCTAATCAATAGTGATTTAGAGCATTTTTCATATGCTTATAGATATCTTTGATTTCTTCACAAAACCTAATTGAAGAAAGCAACTCCTTAAAAACACAAAAATGGCCAAATGGAAAAGGAGATACCAATGTTAACTGAAGAAAATAATTAATTAAAAATTAGAATTGGGAAAATAGAAGCTAATGATTCAATGAGGTATCATGAATTAGTCAAACACAATCAAAAGAATGAAAAAAATAAGAGAAAACATGAAATATCTCACTGGAAGAACAACTGATCTCTAAAATAGTTTCTGAGGATAAAATTTAATATTTATTGGTCTACCAGAAAGCCATGACAAAAAAAAATAGGCCTGGACAGTATCATCCAAGAAATCATGGAAAACTTCCTTTAATTCCTAAAACCCCAGGGTAAAACAGTTATTTAACAAACCCCTGATTACCTCTTGAAAGCAATCCAAAATAAAAGAAAAAACAAGGAATATCATACCCAGATTACAGAAACATCAAATCAAGGAGAAAATGCTGGAAGCAGCCAGAAAAAAAAAAAAGAAAAAAATTCAAATATCATGGAACTACTGTCAGGATCACAAAGGACATTGCAACTTCTACATTTAAATATTGGAAGGTTTGGAATATGATATCCAAGGATCAACAACCTAGCAGAATTGAGCATAAATTTTCAGTCAAGGAGATGGACATTCAATGAAATAAGGGACTTTCAAAACTTCATGATGAAAAGGCTAGAGTTCAATGGAAAATTTGATCTTCAAATACAAGACTCAAGAAAGGAATAAAAAAGTAAACAGGAAAAAAAAGGGGAGGATGACATTATTAAATAAGGGCAATCTGTTTTTCATTTCTGTATGGGAAGATGATACTTGTAAATCTATAGAATTGCATCTTTATTATAACACTTAAAAGACATGTACCAAGACAGAGCATATGGGTCGAAATTAACTGATATGCCAAAAAAAAAAAACCACCAAATATAATTAATGGGTGCAAAGAGATTGTGATGGGAGAAAAGGAAAGGAGGAAGATATCAACAACAAAACTATACTAGTGTGGGACTTCAAAAAAGAGAACCAAAATACATGCTAATTAGTTGCAAGTCATTGAAGAGCTCAAAAAGATTTTGAAAATCAAGTAAGAGAAATCAAAGGAAAATTGGGGATAGAAAGGAGAGTGATGCAAGAAAATAATGAAAATTGAGTAAATAGCTTGCTAAAGGAGATCCAAAAACAGTGAGTAAAATAATACCTTAAAAAATAGTCTAAGCAAATGGCAAAAGAGATCCAAAAAGACAATGAGAAAAAAAAAAACAACGCCTTAAAAAGCAGAATTGACAAAATGGAAAAGGAGATACAAAAGCTCACATAATGAAATCCATTCCTTAAAAATAAGAATGGAGCAAATGGAAGTTAATGACACTATGAGAATTAAGAAACAATCAAACAAACTCAAAAGAATGAAAAAAAATAAGAAACAATTTGAAATATCTCATTGAAAAAACAACTGACCTGGAAAAGAGAACCAGGAGAAATAATATAAAAATTAAAAGCCAGGATAAAAAAAAGATCTTATTTATCATCATTCAAGAACTTATCAAGGAAAGCTGCCCTGATTCACTAGCACCAGAGGTTAAGATAGAAACTGAATGAATCTACCAATCATCTCCTGAAACAGATCCCAAAAGGAATGGCCTTCAGAAAATTATAGCTAAATTCTAGAATTCCTATGTCAAGAAGAAAATATTGCAGGCAGCCAGAAAGAAACAGTTGAAATATTATAGAATCACAATCAGGATAACAACAGATTTATCAATTCTATATTATGTAATTGCAGGACTTCCAATATGATATTCCAGAGGTTAATGGAGGTAGGATTAAAACCAAGAATCATTTATTGAGCTCAATTGAGTATATTCCTTCAGAGGAAAATGGACATTCAATGGAACAGAAGATTTCCAAGCATTCTTATTTGTTTGTTTGTTTGTTTGTTTTTAAATTTATTTTTAGATTTCAATATTAATTTCTACAAGATTTTGAATTACAAATTTTCTCCCTGCCTTTCCCATAACCCCCACCCCAAGCCTACCGAATATCCCTTCCCTCCATCTGTTCTCTCTTGTATCCTCCCCCATCCTCTGCAAACTTTCTAGTAGGGCAAATGGATTTATATACTTCAGTGCCTGTATATCATATTTGCCAGTTGCTTAAAAAAAACAATTTTAAAAAAACATTTATTTTTTAAACTTTAGTTTTCTGATTCTTTCCTTTGTTCCATCCTCACCCTCCTCCACTGGGAAGGCAAGCAATTTAATATAGTTTGTACATGTCTAGTTATGCAAAACATTTCCATAGTAGTTATATTGTGAAAGACTAACTATATTTCCATCCATCCTATTCCACCTCCCACTTATTGTATTTTCTACTTTGACCATGACACATTTCAAGAGTTTCTAACTACTGCTTCTAACTACCCTCTGCCCCAATCTGCCCTCCCTTCTATCACCCCAATCTTATCCCCTTACCCACTACTTTCCTATAGGGTTAGATACCCAATTGAACGTATATGTTATTCCCTCCTTAAGCCAAATTCAATGAGAGTAAGGTTCACTCATTCCTTTTCACCTTCCTGCTCTTCCCCTCCTTTGTAACAGGTTTCTTTTGCCTCTTTTATATGAGATAATTTACACTAATCTATCTCTCCCTTTCTCCTCCTGCCAATATATTCCTCTCTCACCTTTTTATTTTATTTTTGAGATGTCATCTCATTGTACTCAACTGATCCTTTGCCCTCTGTCTATGTATACATGTACATACATATGCACATCCTCACATATATAATTATACACACCTACACCTTCCTATACATATACACGAGAGACAGAGAGAGAGAGAAAGAGAGAGAGAGAGAGAGAGAGAGAGAGAGAGAGAGAGAGAGAGAGAAGTCTCATGAGTTACAATTATCACTTTTCTATGTAGGAATGTCAATAGTTCAACTTTAATAAGTTACTTATGATTTCTGTTCCCTGTTTAGCTTCTCATGCTTCTCTTTATTCTTGTCAAATTTTTTGCTCAGTTCCATTTTTTTTCATCAAGAATACTTGAAAGTCGTCTATTTCATTGAATGACATATTTTTCACTGAAATGTCATATTCAGTTTTGCTGGGTATGTGAGTCTTCATTTTAATCCTAGCTTTTTGAACTCCAGAATATCATATTCAAAGCCCGTTGATCCCTTAATGTAAAATGTGCTAGATATTGCGTTATAGTGATTGTGTTTCCACAGCACTCAAATTGTTTCTTCCTGACTGCTTATAATATTTTCTCCTTGACCAGGGAACTCTGGAATTTGGCTATAATACTTCTAGCAGTTTTCTTTTTGGGATCTTTTTCAAGAGGTGATCTGTGAATTCTTTCAATTTCTATTTTGCCCTCTGGTACTAAAATATCAGGGCAATATTCCTTGAGAATTTCTTTTTTTTTTTCAATTTATTTTATTAAATTTTTTTTGAGTTACATATTTTCTCCCTGTCTTTCCCCCGCCCACCACCCAAAAACAGCCATCCCAGTGTTTCCCCCTTCCCCCAGTCTATTTTCTCCTATGTCACTTTTTGGTAGGGCAGGATGGATCTCCCAACCACAGTGCCTGTGTATCTCAAGTTCCAGTTGGATGTAGTCAATAATAATAATAATAATTGCATATATATATATATATATATATA
>CM053583.1:263022617-263046669 GCA_028627135.1 Pseudochirops cupreus
CCGAAACATTATACTCAGTTATGCTGTGTATGGCTGATTCTTGGTTTTAATCCTAGCTCCTTTGACCTCTGGAATATCATATTCCAAGTTCTTACAACCTTTAACATAGAAACTACAAGATCTGTGTTATGTTGATTGTGTTTCCACAGTTCTCAAATTGTTTCTTCCTTACTGCCTGTAATATTTTCACCTTGACCTGGTAACTCTGCAGTTTTTGCTATAATATTCCTAGTTTTCTTTCTGGGGTCTTTTTAAAGAAGTAATTGGTGAATTCTTTTGTTTTCTATTTTACCTTCTGGTTCTAGAAAATTAGGACAGTTTTCTTTAATTTTTTTAAAAAAATTATTTATTTTTAATTTTCAATATTCATTTCCACAAAATTTTGGGTTACACTTTTTTTCTTTCCTAGTTCTTCCCCTACCCTCAACCCCAAAATAGCAAGACTACTGAACACCCCTTCCCCCACTCTGTTCCCTCTTATATCCTCCCCCTTCACCACCCTGTTTCTTACAAGAGTTTGTATGTCACAGTACCTGTACATCTTATTTCCTAGTTACAAGTAAAAAAACAATTTTTAAACATTTGTTTTTAAAATTTTGAGTTCCACATTTTTTCCCCTACTTCCCTTTACACTCAGCCCCACTCAGAAGATAAGCAATTTAATATAGTTTGTACATGTCTAGTTATGCAAAACATTTCCATAGTAATTATATTGTGAAAGACTAACTATATTTAGCTCCATCCTATCCTACCCCCCCACTTATTTTATTTTCTCCTTTGACCCTATCCCTTTTCAAAAAATGTTTACTTCTAACTATCCTGCCCCCATCCTGCCCTCCCTTCTATCCTCTCCCATCTAACAATTTACCCCACTATTTTGCTGTAGGGTAAGATGCTCAATTGAGTGTTTATGTTATTTCCCTCTTAGGCCAAATTCATTGAGAATCACGTTGTCCCATTGACTTTCACCTTCTTTGTCATCACCTCCATTGTAAAAGTTTCCTCTTGCCTTTTTCATATGAGGTAATTTACTCTAACCTATTGCTCCCTTTCTTCTTCTCCCAATAAATTCCTCTCTCACCATTTATTTTTTTTATATCATCCCTTCATATTCAACTCATCCTGCACCCTCTCTCTATGTATACATGAACATACAGATGCCCACACTCACATTTATATTTATAGACACATACAACCTCCTATTCATACATATATATGTATACATACATACATAGTCTCTTCATCTGTTCTCATACTGAGAAAAATCTTGGGAGTTGCAATTATCATTTTTTCATGTAGGAATGGAAATACTTCAACTGTAATATGTTCCTTATGATTTCTTTTTCCTGTATACCATTTCATGCTTCTCTTGCTTCATGTACTTCAAAGTCAAATTTTATGTTGAGCTCTGTTTTTTAATCAAGAATACTTGAACATCCCCTATTTCATTGAATGACAATATTTTTCTTTATAGCATTATGCTCAGTTTTGCTGGGTAGTTGATTCTTGTTTTTAGTGCTAGCTCCTTTGGCATAACACATTCCAAGCCCTTCTGTCCCTTAATGTAGAAGGTGCTAGGTCTTATGGTATCCTGATTGTGTTTCCACAACTTTTAAATTGTTTCTTCCTGACTGCTTGCAGTATTTTCTCCTTGACCTGGGAACTCTGGAATTTGGCTATAATATTCCTAGGAGTTTTCTTTTTGGGGTTTTTTCAAGAGGTGGCCAGTGAAGTCTTTCAATTTCTATTTAGCCCTCTGATTCTATAATATCAAGGTGATTTTGTTTGTTTTATTTTTATTTTTATTTATTTTATTTTATTTTGTCTATAATATTGAGGATTCATTTAAGATCATGGACAAGATGTATACAAGATGAGATATGAGTGATAAACCAGTCAGTAACTTATGACAATTCTTTGCCTCCACTTCTTTTTTTGTTTGATTCCCTTTTCTAAAAATTAATTTATTTATTTTCTTGTTCACATGATTCATTTCCACAAAATTCTGAGTTACAGATTTTCTCCACTTCTTTCCCCCAGCCAGCACCACAAAACAGCCATTCCACTGTGAAACCCCTCATCCAATCTGTTCTCTCCTATGATCTCCCCTATTAGCCCTCTGACTTTCCAGTAGGGCAAGATGGATCTCCCTACCCCAATGCCTGTATATCCTAATTTCCAGTTGCATGTAGTTCATAATAATAATAATTATACACACACACACACATATACATTAATATTTGATTATAGAACTTCAGATTTTAGATTATTTCCCTTCCTCCCTCATCACTCACCCCACTGGATAGACAAGCAATTAAATACAGGCCATACGTGTGTAGTTACACAGAACATGTCCACAATGGACATATTGTGAGAGAATGATTATATGCCCCTCCTTCCTATCCCACCATTGTGCTATTGTCTAGGATATCCCTATCGTTTTACAGAAGTATGTGCTTCCAGCAACCCTCCCTCCTACCCTGCCTTCCCTTCCATCATCCTCCCTCTCTTCCCTATCCCCCTTACTCTCCTGTGTGGCAAGATACCCAGTTTAGAGTTTATGCCATTCCTTCCTTAAGACAAATTCAATGAGAGTAAGGTTAACTCTTTCTCTTTTGCCTTCCTGCTGTTTTCCCCTCCATTGTAAGTTATCAATTGCCTCTTATATATGAGATGATTAACCCCCTTCTGTCTCTCCCTGTCTCCTCTCATTCTATTCCTCTTCCACCTCACAATTTCACCTTTTAAAGTATCATCCCTTGCTATTCAATTGATTCTGTGCCCTCTATGTACACCTATATACACATACTCAGATATGTATTCATATGCATATATATATATATCTACCCTACTATATAGACATGTGTGAATGTATATATATATATATACATTTGCATTTCCTTCAACTATCCTCATACTGAGAAAAGTTTAATAACTTACAGTGATAGTTTTTCCATGTAGGCATGGAAATAGTTAAACTTTTTAAAGTTACTTATGATTTATTTTCCATGTTTATCTTCTCACGCTTCTTGTATTTGAGTGTCAAATTTTCTTTTCAGTTCTGGTTTTTGCAGCAAGAATTCTTGAAAGATCTCCACCTCATTGAATGACTGTATTTTCCCCTGGAACATTATACTCAGTTTTGCTGGGTAGGTGATTCTTGGTTTTAAACCTAGCTCCTTAGATCTCTGGAATACCATATTCCAGCCCCTTTGATCCCTTAAAATAAAAGCTGCTAGATCCTGGGTTATCCTGATTGTGTTCGCACAGTATTCAAATTGTTTCTTCTTGGGAGTTTGTAATATTTTCTCCTTGATCTGGGGACTCTGGAACCTGCCTATAACATTCCTAGGAGTTTTCTTTTTGGAATCTTTTTCAAGAGCTGATTGGTGAATTCTTTCAAGTTCTATTTTGCCCTCTGGTTCTAAAATATCAAGGCAGTTTTCCTTGAGAATTTCTTGAAGGATGATTTCTAGGTTCTTTTTCTGATCATGGCTTTCATGTAGTCCAATAATTTTTAAATAGTGTCTCCTGGATCTATTTTCCAGGTCAGTGATTTTTCAAGGAGATATTTCACATTGCCTTCTGTTTTTTCATTTGTTTGCATTTGTTTGATAGTATCTTGATTCCTCATAATGTCATTTGCCTCCCTTTGCTCCACTCTAATTCTGAAGAAATTATTCTCTTCAGCAAGCTTTTGAGATTCTTTTTCCATCTGTCAAATTAGACTTTTAAAGGCATTCTTCTCCTCATTGGCTTTTTAAGCCTCTTTTGCCATTTGAGTTAAACTATTTTTTAAGGTGTTATTTGCTTCATTCAGGTTGTTGACTCTTTTCATGATTTTCTTCCTTCATTCTCATTTATCTTCCAAATTTTTCCTCTACTTCTCTTATTTGGTTTTCAAAATCCTTCTAAAGCTGCTCTATGGCTTGTAACAAGTCTACATTTTTCTTGGAAACTTTTGGTGTGTGAGTTCTGATTGTGTTGTCTTCCTCCCATTCCTTGCTTTGATCCTTTTTGTCCCTAAGAAAGGAATGCAAAGTTAGACTGCTGATCTTACTTTGCTTCCTTTGCCTGCTCATATTGCCAGTCAATTACTTGACTTTTAGGTTCTGTGGATCTCTACTTCCAGGGGGAGCTCTTTATCACAAATTCCTGGGTTTTTTGCCACTGCTGGAGCTATTAGGAGTCCACTGTAGCCCCACCAGCTTTGGCTCACTCAAAACACACCCCAGGACCACTATCCAACACCACAATCCCAATCTAGGCAGCTTAAGGCAAGAGCACTTAGCCTCTGAATGATTGCTTGTTTCTGCTGCAATCTGCAGTCTGGCACTTTCTGAAGCAGCCACGTGGAAGCAGTGGCAGGGCCACCACTTCTGTTGCTTCCTTGCCCTGGAGGCAGTTCTGCCAGAGCCTCTCCTCCAAATTTAGCCGAGTTCCACTAATCTTTCACTTAATCCTTGTTTCTTATGGCTTGATAATTCTGGAAATTACCATAGCTGTTGCCCATCCACTGTCCTGAAGGCTCCAGCTGCAGCTTGTCCTGACCTCCCCAGGATCAAGCCACAGTTTCAGGCCGGGCTGGTTTCGGGTCCCACTGTGCTGTGATAAGCCCTTCCTATCCCACCCCCTGAGCTGCCTTCAGCAGAAGATGTGTTTTTGTGTAATTTTGTGAGTTCTGCAGCCCTAAAATTTGTTTGGAGTCACATTTTATGGGTATTTGAGGGGATTATGTGAGAGCTGCAGAATGTTCCTGCTTCTATGCCTCCATCTTAGCTCCACCTTATCATGGCGATTTTGCTTGAGAATGTCGAAAAGGATGATTTCTAGGTTCTTTTTTTGATCATGTCTTTCAGGTAGTCCAATAACTTTTAAATTGTTTCTCAGGGATCCGTTTTCCAGGTCAGTGGTTTTTCCCATGAGATATTTCACATTGCCTTCTTTTTGTTCATTTGTTTTGATCTGTTTTAATGTACCTTGATTTCTCATAAAGTTGTTAACTTCCAATCGCTCCAATCTAATTTTAAAGGAGGTATTCTCTTCAGTGAGTTTTTATAATTCCTTTTCCATCTCACAAATTCAGCTTTTTAAAGAATTCTTCTCATTGTTTTTTTGGGCTTCTTTTGCTCTTGAGTTCGTCTACTTTTTAAAGTTTTATTTTCTTCAGTGCATTTTTAGGTCTCCTTTAGCAGATTGTTGACTTGCTTTTTATGATTTTCTTTTCTTTCTTTTCTTTTCTTTTTTTTTGCTTTTTTTGAGTGTGGGAAGGCACGCAGTTGGGGTTAAGTGACTTGCCCAAGGTCACACGACTAGTAAGTATTAAGTGTCTGAAGCCAGATTTGAACTCAAGTCACCCTCACTCCAGGGCTGGTGCTCTATTCACTGCACCACCTAGCCACCTCTTTTCATGATTTTCTTGCATCATTCTCATTTCTCTTCCCAATTTTTCCTCCACTTCTCACATTGGTTTTGAAATTTCTCCTTGAGCTCCTCCTTGACTTGTAACAAGTTCATATTTTTCATGGAGGCTTTTGATGCAGGAGGTCTGACTTTGCTGTCTTTCTCCTGTGCCATGCCTTGATCCTTTTTGTCTCCCCAAAAGGATTCTATCGTCTGTTTGTGCTTCTGTTGCTTACTCATATTGACAGCCAGTTATGTGACTTGAACTTTTTGCCACAGTAGAACTCTGCTTCAGAGACAGGCCACAGACACCCAGTGTGGCAGCACAACTCACCAGACAGGCCCCAGAGACCCAGCATTGTGCCACAACTGACAAGAGATACTCTGGTGACTCACCATGTGTGTGCAACAGACCAGACAGGGACCAGAGACCCAGCAGAACTTTGAGAGTCCACCACAGGAGGTTCGCTGATCCACCAACCACAAAGGCCACTCCCAGGCCTATCACCACAGGGCAGGGAATAGGCTGGGTAAGAAACAAAGGGAAGGCCCATGGCAGGGGCAGCAGCTACTTCTGGACTTCCCTTTCACAGCCTGGAAATTAAAAAAAAAAACCCTGTCTGAACTTTCAGGGACCTAGATGACCAGTTAAACCCTGGCTGCTCCAATCCCCCCCCCCCAACAGAAAAACACAGTAATTATTGGCCCAGAGGAAATTTTTAAGAAGTAAAGGCTTAGGAATGCCAGAGGCAGGGCGTGGCTAAGGTCCTCCCTCAAAATGGGACGAAAGCAGGCTACAAAAGCAAAGACAAAGGCTCTGGAATACTATTATGGTGAGAAGGAGAAATCAAACCCAGAAGGAGAGAGTACTGACTCCACACTCGAAGCTGAAACTTAACAAGAACTATGACCTGGTCTCAGGCATAGAAAGTATTCCTAGATGAGCTCAAAAAGAACTTTGAAATCTGGCTTAGAGAGGTGGAAGATAAAATCAACACCTCTTACAAAAACAAAACAGGAAAATTAGAAAAATGATTACAATGAAGAGAACAGCTTCTTAAAAAGTAAAATGTGTGAACTAAACATGAAATCTGAGCTTCTGGAAAAGAAGCTTCAAAAACTACCTAGGAGAATAATTTGATAAAAACTAGGAGGAACCAAACTGAAGCCAATAACTCTATGAGGAACCAAGAATCAGTCAAACAAAAAATCAAGACTGAAAAATTAGAATAAGAGGTAAAATATCTCAATGGAAAAATAAATGACCTGGAAAACAAATCCAGGAGAGACAATCTCAGAATAATTGGTCTAACAGAAAATCATGATGAAAAAATGAATCTGGACAATATCCTCCAAGAGCTCATCAAGGAAAACTGCCCTGAGATCCTAGAATGAGAGGGCAAAATAGAAATCGGGAGAATCTACTCAACACCTCCTGAAAGACATCCTAAATTCAAAAGTCTGCAAAATGTTGTAGCCAAACTCCAGAACTATCAGGTAAAGGAAAAAATACTATAATTGGCCAGAAAGCAACAATTCAGATATCACAGAACCAAAGCGAGAATTGCATAGGATATGGCAGCCTCAACACTGAAAGATTAGAGAAACTGGAATATGATTTTTCGCAAGGCAAAAGAGATCCAGTTACAACTAAGGATCATCTATCCAGTGAGACTCAGCAGAATCTACCAGGCAAGGAGATGGACATTCAGTGACATAACAGAATTCCAGACCTTCCTGATGAAAAACATAGAGCTCAACAGAAAATTCAACCTCCAATTACAAGACCCAGGAGAGACATAGAAAGGTATTTAAGGAAAACACCCCCCCCCCTACACACACACATCCCCCCCCCCCCCATAACTTGTTATTTAACAAGAGCAAACTGTTTACATCCCTATATGGGAGGCTGATACCTGTTAATATCATGAACTCTATACCTAAGGCAACATTTAAAAGGGATTTAAACAAATAGAGGGTGTGTGTATAAACTATGAGAAATGATTGTTAAAATCCTTATTAAAGGACTGTGATGGAAGAAGAGGAAGAATGAAGCTGAAAAGAGTAAATTATGCTACACAAAGAGGCATAAAACAATATAGTAGAGGGAAAGAAGGTCACCATTATATGAGCCTTTCCCTCACTGGTTCTGGTACAAGGAGGGAATAACACAACCAGTTAAAGATAGGACTCTATCAAGAAGAGACACAAAATTTATCATAAGGGAGGGAAAGAGGGGAGGGAGAAGACCACTGCATGAGCCAGGAAGAAATAACATACAACATTGAGTATAAAAATTGATCACATCCCACAGTCAGTAGGAGGGGGGAAGGGCTCAGAAAGGAGGGTGGTTTAGAAGGGAGGGAAGAAATAGTAAGGGAGAAGGGTAGGAAAAGGGAGGGGGGTGGATAAGAAGGGAATACTGAGGGAGGCAGTGGTCAAAAGAAAAACTCTTAAAAAGGGGAAGGGAGAAGGGGGAAAAAAGCATAAACAGAGGAGGGAACAGGATGGAGGGAAAGACACAGATAGTAATTATAACTGAATGTGAAAGGGATGAACTCTCCCATAAAACAGAGGCAGATAGCAGAATGGATTAAAAATCATAAACCTACAATATGCTGTTTCCAAGAAACACATCTGAAACAGAGGGATACACACAGGGTAAAGGTAAAAGGCTGGAATAAAATATGTCATGCCTCAGCTAAAGTAAAAAAAAAAAGCAGGGGTAGCAATCCTTATCTCAGATAAATCAAAAGCAAAAATAGATCTAATAAAAAGAGATAAGGGAGGAAACAATATCCTGCTAAAACGTACCATGGAAAATGAGGCAATATGATTACTAAACATTTATGAACCAAGTGCTACAGCATCTACATTCCTAAAGGAGAAATTAAGGATGCTAGGGGAAGAAACAGCAAAACTATACTAGTGGGGGACTTCAATCTCCCCCTCTCTGAGATTGATAAATCTGACCTCAAAATAAACAAGAAAGAAGTTAAGGAGGTAAATAGAATCTTAGAGAAGATACATATGGTAGACCTCTTGAGAAAATTGAATGAGGAAAAATTTGTACACAATCACAGGCCCATCTTATTGTGCAATAAAATAAGTAGTTCTCAAGACAACACATATAGCACATTCTTCTAGCAGAGTACATTAAAAATTGCTGAAAGAACCCTTCTAAAAGGAAATCAATACACAAAGGAAGTTGCTCTTGGATTGTCAATTGTCACTTCTCTCCAAACACATCATTTAATAATTAATTTTGATAAATGCTTTTGAATTCACATGTACCAGTTTGAAGTTGGAGGTACAAATTGTATCATGTATAAAGAAAATTGAATGAATGCTTATTATGTGTCAGGCACACTTATTTGCTGTGATGGCCTTGATAAGGAGCAAAAATAATGATTCTTGGATCAATTTTTACATAATTGTTGTTCTCCATGATATTAGATATTAGCACTGGACATCAAGAACTCTTTGAATAGATAGTTTACTTAATATATGAACACAGGAAACTTCCAGTTGATAGGAATTTATTAAATATTGCTAAATGTTAGAATGGCTAAGAAATTTGTTAAGTTGAAAGCTAAATATCATATGTTAAAATATTTGGTAATTTACCTGGAGAGGCTTGTACAAACTTATGCTAAGTGAGTAGAGCAGAACCAGGAGAAATTTGTGCACAATCACAGACACATCATATGCATGATTACCAACTTTGAGAAACTGCACTCTTCTCAGCAATGAACAGTTATTAGACAACTCTACATGTTTCAGGATGTAAGGACATATCTACATTCAGAGAAAGATCTAGAAAGAGTGGAGTTTAAATGGAGACTGAAGCAATCTCCATGCTATCACTCTTTTCCATGTTTGGTTTTGTTTCTTCTTTCCCATTGTCCACTCCATTGGTGACAACCCCTCTATACAACCAGACTAATGTCCAATGTGAAAGTATTTGCAGATTTTATACTTGACTGCATGCAGCCATGGGTGGGAGTGGGGGAGGGAGGGGAGAAAACTTGAAACTCAAGGGACTCTGGAACTGAATCTTATAAACTAAAAGTAAATAAACAAATGAATTTAAATTTAAGAAAGAAAAAAAAAAAAGAAAAAAAAAGAACTCTGCTTCCAAAATGGAGAGAGCTATGTCCAAAATCGCTGCAGTTTTTGCATCTGCCAGAGCTGTTAGAGGGGCACCCTCTCTACAGCCCCCACATACTCTGGCTCACTGCTCACACACTCCAGGACCACTGCCCAAGACCATGATCTGTATCCACGTAGTTTAAAGCAAGAGTGATTATCCTCTGAATGGTCACTTGGTTCCCCTACAATCTGCATGCCAGGAGCTCTGGAAGCAGCCACACAGCAGTGGCTGTAGCCACCAGGCCTCCTCCATTTCTCACTCTTGCAGTAGCAGCTGGACCACACTTCCCCTATTTGAACAAAGTTCTACACTAACCTTTTATTTTGTCTTTGGCATTTGTGGATTTAGAAGTCTGGAAAACACTACGGCTGCTGGTGATTTTGTTTTTGTGAAGTATTCTCCATCTGCCACTGGTCAGGGTCCCCTTGGGTATAAAACAATGACAAAGGTGGGACTGTGCTTGGCTCTGAGCTTGCTGTGATGGGCTCTTTCTGCCAGCCTGCCAGGCTTCTTTCAGTGGGGATTTGTTTCTCTCTGTGACTTTGTGGCTTCTGTAGCTTTAAAGTTTGTTTGGAGTAATTTTGTACACGTATTGGAGGAGATGGAAGCTGGAGCTGCGCCAAAGTCCTATTCTTACTCCTCCATATTGTCTCCCTTGAAAATTTCTAGAAAGATGATGTCTAGGGTTTTATTTTTTTTTATCATGACATTCAGGTATTCCAATAATTTTTAAATTTTTTCTCCTGGACCTATTTTCCATACTAGTGGTTTTTCCAATGAGATATTTCCCATCGTCTTCTATTTTTTCATTTCTTTGGTTCTGTTTTATGGTATCTTGATTTCTCACAAAGTCATTAGCTTCCATTTGCTCCAATCTAATTTTGAAGGAATTATTTTGTTCAGAGAGCTTTTGGACTTCCCTCTCCATCTGGCTAATCTTGATTTTTATTGTATTCTTCTCCTCTTTGGCTTATTGGACCACTTTTGAAGTTTGAGTTAGTCTATTTTTTAGACTATTATTTTCTTCAATATTTTTCTGGGTCTCCTTTAGCAAGCTGTTGAATCATTTTTCATGATTTTCTTGTGTCACTCTCATTTCTCTTCCCAATTTTTCCTTTACTTCTCCTACTTGATTTTCAAAATCCTTCTTGACCTCCTCCATTGCCTATGACCAATTTATATTTTTCTTGAAGGTTTTTGATGGAGTAATTTTTACTTTGTTGGCTTTTTCTGGTTCTATAGTTTGATATTCTTTGTCACCAAAGAATGATTCTATAGTCTGATTTCTCTTTCTCTGTTTGGTCATCTTATCAGTCAATTGCTAGGCTTTTGCACTCCTTGCCATGATAGAACTCTGCTTCCTGAGTGAAGAGTTGTATCCCAAATTTCTTGGTTTTTTTGTGCAGCTGTTGTCAGAGTTTCTTCTAGTCCCATGCCTCAGAAGTGTGAGGAGGGCTGCCTCTCCACAGCAATTATACCTCTGCCACACCAGTGCTCCTCCTCACCCAAGGACTGCCACCCAGATCCAGGAAGGACAGACAAAGAAAAAGAATCCTGTCTCAGTGCTAGCAAAGGGATTCCTCCAATTATTCTCTGGTCAGCCACTTGATCTCTTCATTATCTCTGGGCCTGCAGTCTTGGAAGCAGTTTCCTTGCTGCCATAGCCACTTCCACCTCCTATGTCCCAGAGGCAAGAACTGAACTGCTTTTTTCTTTCACCCAGGTCCAACAGAGTTTTGCCACTGACCTTTTATTTGATCTTTGATGTTTATGAGTTGAAAAGTATGAAAACCACCACAACTGCCAGTGATTTTTTTCCCCTGAAGTCTCCTCTGATCTGGTGTGTGCCAATGGTCTGTTCTGGCACTCTGTTCCCAGCCTGGTGTAATAGACTCTTCCTGTTGTCTTGCCAGGCTAAATTCAGCTGTAGGTGTATTTCACTCTCTCATTTTGTGGGTTCTGTAGCTCTAAAATTTGTTTAATCATTTTTACAGGTATTATAGGTAATTGAGGATGAGCTCAAGTTTGTTCCTGCTTTTACTCTGGCATCTCAGCTCCAGCATTCTTTTATCTCTTTCTGACCTGTTGCCAGGTCTCCTTACCATATCTGGCTTGAGAGCTCCTGAACTCCAAATGACTTTCTCTCAACCACCTTTTTCCACCACTAGTATTTCATCCATAGGAATGTTTGGCCAGCCTCTACTCCCATTTTATACTCTTTCATAACATCTCTTTTTCAGACCTCCTAAGTTGTGATGGGATAGAAGAATGTCTCTTTCTGAACTTCTGTTGGCTCTGATACTCAGGAATTGGATTTGAGGATTTCTTGTTAAATTGTTTGGAGGGAAATATTGGGAGAGCTCAGCAGAGTGCTTTCTCTGCTATGACATCTTGGCTCAATTAGGAATAAATTCCTATTCTCTTTATGCAAACTTTTAGACATTGTCTTAATTCATACTTTTCCCCTTCATTTTTCTATCCATAACATGAAATGTTTCAGGTCTTAAGGTGCCTATACTGTCTGGGGAAATAATTAAGATTACCTTCAATTTGACAGAACTCATTTCCTATTAGTTGGTTTGTACAATGCCTTCACAGAATGGGTTTGTGGGAACCTTGGGGATAGGTGAAGAAAATAATCACTTATTAAAAACCTTCTAAATGCTAGGCAGTGTGGTAAATGTTTTACAAATACTATGCATTAAATCCTCACAAGAGTTCTATGGTAGGCAGTTATCATTTTTATTTTAAAATTTATGAAATAGTTACAGATTTATGATTTGCCCAGAATAACAGAGGTACAGAGTTATTGGATTCAGATATTAGCCCATATCTTCCTTATTGGCAGTTCAGAACTCTAACCATTGTACCACATAACTGTGGCACCATAATTTAGAATTATTGGCTTGGATTTTTTTTTAACTTCGTAGCGAAGATGGAAACACCTTAGCATAAGCTTGTAAATACAAATTTACCTGCAAGAAAAGGGATTTCCTAGCTAATTTGGTGACAATCTGAAATCCATGATCAAGAAGACAGAAATGTCTACTTTAACCTCTTAATAGAAGCCTCCAAAATGGCAAATATTTTGTAGCATGCCCCTCATATGACAACCACTGTGAAGGGAAATATTGCCCGGTGGGAAAGGAAGCAATGAGTGTATGGTGGAATTGTGAAAATTGCTTTCTCAACTCATAGTCTGGGATTGCTTTCATTCAAGAAGCCTGTTACTTCACTTCTTTGTGCAAGCAACAAAGGTATGATGAGAATCAGTGACTATTTTAGAAGTGTCATTCTTGCTTTGATCAAATGTTCTAAGTGTTCATCCTGCTCATTGTTACAATCTCATATTAAAAAGAATTATTGTGAACTGAAAAAAATGGCATAACCCACCACATGGAACAGACCATTAAGATTTTGGTGTTGGTCATTCTGTAGTCAGGAGGTAAAGTGTGGAATTTCTGGTTTTTATTGTCCTCCTTATTTATTCTTTTCCTCCTTCAGGGGACTCATATTATCCATCTGTTCCTCATGCTATTTTATTTCTCCCACAAACATGTTTATGTCAAACTTATCTTGTCGCTGATATTAGGGTTGTCCATTAAGGGCCTTAAACAGACTTAGGTATTGGAAATTCTACTAGAATAATCCACAAGGGGATAGAGTAAGATAGGAACTATATTTTTTATAACGTTGACATCTGGTCTGGGTGACCTTTTTATAAATTCATAAAGAATAGGTAATTATTTTTTCCTTTAAAGTATTAGAAACCCACCTTAAGAGTTAATTGAGGACGGAGCCAAAATGGTAGAATAAAGGCTGGATCCCAGATGAAATTTCTCAATGTACTTTTCTAAATAACTTTAATATAAAATATCAAATCAAATTTTGGAGCAGCAGACATAAAAAGGTCAGAGGGAGACATTTTTCCAGGCTTATACAGATTAGGAAATCAGCAGGAGAGGTATGTAACATTGGGGTGGCTTTAGACCTGAATCAGGGTATGGACACTAGCAGTGGATCTTGGAGGAAGCTAAGGTTGAAGCAGCAGAAGCAGAAACTTTGCAAGCTCTCCAACCAAAGACAGTAAGGAAGTCAGATGACTAGTCAAAAAGAGATTAGAGATACTATTCTCTCTCTTTTTTTTTCTTTCTTGTGGTTTTCTCCTTTTGTTCTGATTCTCCTTATGCTTATTATGATTGTACATATATAGGCAATATCAGATTGCATGCCATCTTGGGAAGGAAGGAAGGAGAAGGGAAATTTAGAAGTCAAAATCTTATAAAAGTGAGTGTTGAAAACTAAAAATAAACAAAACTTAAAAAATAGTTTAGAGGGGACACTTTGCTGGCACTGGGTGCAACTGGTACTGATTGGCAACTCTATTGAACAAAAGCAGAAGTGGGTCTCATTTCCAGAATGAAGAAGAGCACTTGTGTTCAAACACAAGAAAACAGGGCCCTGGAAAAGTGAAGCTTCAGGAGAGCAGTGGATCATCCAGGGTAATGACTTGAGCATAAAAAAAGAGAGCAGTGTGGTTACACCTCCCCCAGGATAAGAACACCTTGGAAGCAATGAAAACTTGCATTCCCTGAACTAGCTCTGCATATAGCAACACAAAAAAGACATAATGCATCCTCATGTCTGTGAGCAGTGTTCAACTTTAACATAAAGTTTAAAGTGAAGAAATAGGCAGGAAAAATAAGCAAACAAGAAAAATAAAAGAACTTGACTACAAAAAGCTATTACAGAAGCAGGAAAGACCAAGATATAAATTTAGAAGAAAACAACAACATGAAAACAGCTATAACAAAAGCCAGAAAGAAAATTTCTAATTAAACCCAAAGTCAGCAAGAAGTCCTAGATGATTTAAAGAAAGATATAAGAGGAGTAGAGGGGGTGGAGCCAAGATGGCATAAGGGAAGCAGGAATTTTTCTAAGCTCCTCCATGAATTCAGTCACTAAACTATAAAAAGTGAATTTGAATGCATTTTAGAATGACAGAATCCTGCTAGAAAAGGAGCTTGGCAGATTCACAGCTCAGGAAAGTCCCCAAATAGGTCTGGGCAGGAGGGGGGGCTTTGTGGAGCAGGTGGGGCCTGTACCAGTGTGGATCAGAGAGCAGACTACAGTGGAGTGAGAAGGAGCCCCAGCCAGCAGACTCACCCACCTCAAGGGAAATTCACAGCAGTCTCACTGCAGGACAGAGGTCAGTCAGACAGAAAGCACAGGGCCCACAGCAGTGACTGCAGCTTTTCCTAGGGCTACCAGCCCACAGCCTGGAAGTTTAAAAATCATTTACCTGAATTTCCAGAAGTCAAGATGGCAAAGTAAGCCCTAGCTGCTCCACTTCCTACTCCTTAACCCAGAAAACTCAGAGATAATGTCACAACAAGAGAAAAATCCTGAAATAGTGGAAATAGCCTCAGGCTTAGGAGTCACTGAGAAAGGGTGTAACTGAGACAGTAAAGAGTCTGAAGTGAAGAGCAGGAGGGGTCCCAACAAGCCACATTTCAGCTGACCAGCAGGATCTCCCAAAGCCCAGGGTGATGTAGCCAGCAAACACTAAAAACACTCTTAGCACCACTAGGGGAATCAGCAGACAACAGCTCTGCTGGCTGTCAGCTGCTGAGCCTCCCTAAGCCATAGCCCAGGGGCACAGAGGCAGAAATCTGAAGTGGCCAGACCATCCCTCCCTAATTCAGTAGAGAAACACTAAGAGTCCTGGCCTTGGCCTCAGTCTAGACAACCAGAGGTGACAGCACACAAAGTCAACAACCAGACCTTTAGCTCCCAGCCTGAGAATTCAAGAAATAGTTAAACACAAGGGGGAAAGAAGGAATGTCGGAAGTCAAAAGCAAGAAAATCAATCCAATCATATTATAGCCACCAAGAACAACCAAATACAGAGGACAACATGGTCTCTATACACACACTAGAGACCAGAGAAGGAAATATAAATTGGTCTCAAGGCCAAAAAAACATTCTTGGAGAAGCTCAAGAAAGATTTTAAAAGCCAAATTAAAGACATAGAAGATAAATTTAAATCTACAATGACCAAATTGAAAAAAAAAATCTCACTGAAGAAAAAAATCCCTAAAAAATAAAATTTGTGAACTGGGACAGGAGGGTCATAATCTAACCGGAGAAAATACCTCCCTAAAAAAGAAGCTTCAAAAATTATCCAAGGAAAATAATTCTCAAAAAATTAGAATCAGTCAAATTGAAGCTAACGACTCTATGATGAATCAAGAGTCAGTCAACAAAACATAAAGATTGAAAAATTAGAAGAAAGTGTAAATTAACTCACTGGAAAAAAAAACTGATACAGAAAAAAGATCCAATAGAGATAACCTGGGAGTTATTGGTCTACCTGAAAGACATGATAAATAAAGCAGACTGGACAACATCCAACAAGAGATTGCCAAAGAAAAGTGACCTGAAGTCCTAGAATCAAAGGTAACATAGCTATTCAAAAGAATACACCAGACTCCTCCTGAAAGAGATCCCAAACTAAAAACTCCAAGAAATATACTAGCAAAATTGCAGAATTACAAGGTCAAGGAGAAAATACTACAAGCAGTAAAAAAAGAAAATAATTCAGATATCCTGGAACTACAGTCAGAATCACATATGACCTAGTAGGTTCTACATTAACAGATCAGAGGAATTGGAATTTGATATTGTGTAAGACAGAAGAGCTAGGACTACAACCAAGGATCCACTACCCAGCAAAACTGGTCATAAGCTTTCAGGCAAGGAGATGGTCATTTAATAAAATAAGGGACTTTGAGACTTTCCTAATGAAAAAGTCAGAACTCAATGGAAAATTTGATCTCCAACTACAAGCCTCAAGAAAGACATAAAAAGGTCAACAAGGAAAAAAACACACTCATACACACACACACACTCACACACATGCATACGTGCACATAACTTGGCATTCAGTAACAGCAAACTGTTTACATCTCTATATGAGAAGCTGATACCTGTCAATATTGAAATTTATATGATTATTGTGACATTTAAAATGGCTATACATAGATGGAGGGTATCTGTACAAATGAACTAAACTGATGATACAAAAAAAACCTTATTAAGGGGTTCAAAATGATTGGAATGGGATAAAAGTAAAGGATGAAGCAGAAAAAGGTAAATTTTGCCACACAAAGCGTGATAAGTACATACCATAGTAGGGGGGGAAGAAGGGAGGGAGATGAACATCACATGAAAATTATTCTCATTGGTTCTGGTTCAAAGAAGGATCAACATAACCAGTTAAGCTAAAGATTCTAACATGAAAAGACACAAAAACTCATTATAATAGAGGGAAAGGAGGGAGGGAGAGGAGCACTGTATGAAATTTACTCTCATTGATTTTGGGTCAGAGAGGGAATAACATACTCTGATGAGTATAAAAATCCATTGTAGTAGTCAGTAGGAGAGGTAAGGGGGAGACAAAAAAGGGGGTTGTTTAGAAGGGAGGGAAACAGTAGTAAGGGGAAAGGATAAGTAAAGAGTGGGGGTCACAGGCAGGGAATAATGAGGGAGGCTGTAGTCAAAAGTAAAACACTTAAAGAAGGGAAGGGAGAAGGAAGAAAAAAAAACACAAACAGGGAAGGGAATAGGATGGAGGGAAATACACAGATAGTAATCATAATTGTGAATGTCAATGGGATGAACTCTCCCCTTAAAAGGTGATGGATAGCAGAATGGATTAAAAACCACAATCGTACAATGTGCTGTCTACAGGAAACACATTTGAAACAAGTGATATGCACAGGGCAAAGGTAAAGGGCTGGATTAGAATATATTATGCTTCAGCTAAAGTAATAAAAAAAAAATCCAGGTTACCAATCCTTATCTCAGATAAAGCAAAAGCAAAAATATATCTAATTAGAACAGATAAGGAAGGAAACTATATCCTGTTACAAGGCACCATCAAGAATGAAGCAATATCATTATTTAACATATATGCACTAAGTGGGAAAGCATCCAAAATCCTAGAGGAAAAGTTAAAGGAATTAGAGGAAGAAATAGGTAGCAAAACTCTACTAGTGGGGGACCTCAAAGTCCCCTCTCTGAACTTCATAAATCTAACCTCAGGAAAAGCAAGAAAGAAGTTAAGGAGGTGAATTGAATTTTAGAGGCTAGATATGATAGGTCTCTGGAGAAAACTGAATGGGGATAAAAAGGTTTAAACCTTATTCTGAGTGGTACATGGCACATACACAAAAAATCAACCATATAGTAGAGCATAAAAACCTCACAATTCAGTGTACCAAGGCAGAAATATTAAATGTGTCATTCTCACATCATGATGCAATAAAAATTACATGCAACAAAGGGACATGGAAACATCAACTAAAAACTAATGAGAAACTAAATAATTTAATCCTAAAGAATGAGTGGATCAAACAAGAAATTATAGAAACAATCAGTAACTTCATTCAAGAGAAAGACAGTAATGAGAAAAAATACCAAAATTTGTGAGATGCAGCAAAGGCAGTTCTAAGGGGAAGTTTTATATCCCTGAATACATACACAAATAAATTAGAGAAAATGGAGGTGAATGAATTGGGCATGAAATTGACAAAGTTAGGAAAAGAACAAATTGAAAATCCTTAATTAAGTATTAATTAGAAATAATGAAAAACAGAGGAGCAATTAATAAAATTGAAATTAAAAAAACTATTGAACTAATAATTAAAACTAGTAGCTGGTTTTATAAAAAAAACAATAAAATTGATAGACTTTTAGTCATTTTGATAAAAAAAATAGAAGAAAACCAAATCAAAAATGAAAAGGTTAAATTAAACTCCAATGAAGAGGAAATTAAAACAATAATTAGGAATTATTTTGCCCGATTGTATGGACATAAATTTGACAATCTTAGTGAAATGGATGAATATTTACAAAAATATAAGTTGCCCAGATAAACCAAAGAGAAAGCAAATTACTTACATAACCCCATCTCAGAAAAAGAAATTAAACAAGCCATCAGTGAATTCCCTAGGAAAAAAATCTTCAGGGCCAGATGGATTTACTAGCAAATTCTGTGAAACATTTAAAGCACAATTGATTCCAATACTCTACAAAATATTTGGGAAAATTATTGAAGAAGTCCTGCCAAATTCTTTTTATGACACAAATATGGTACTGATACCTAACTCAGAAAGAGACAAAACAGAATGAGAAAATTATAGACCAATTTCCCTCATGAAAACAGATGCAAAAATTATAAATAAAATATTAGCAAAAAGACTACAGCAATGTATCCCAAGAATAATACATTTTAATCAGGTAGGATTTACTTCAGGAATGCAAGGATAGTTCATTATTAGGAAAACCATCAGTGTAATTGATCATATCAACAGTAAAACTAGCAGAAACCATATCATTATCTCAAGAGATGCAGAAAATACTTTTAACAAAATGCAACATCCATTCCCCTTGAAAACACTAGAAAGTAAAGGAATAAATTCAGTATTTCTTAAAATAATAGGTAGCATGTATTTAAAGCCATAAGCAAGCATTATATGTAATGGTACTAAGCTAAAAAACATTTACAATAAGATCAGGGGTGAAACAAGGCTATCAACTATCACACCTCCTATTCAATCTGGTACAAGAAATGTTAGCAGTAGCAATTAGAGAAGAAAAAGAAATCAAAGGAATCAAATTAGGAAAAGAAGAGACTAAGCTATCACTCTTTGCACATGATATGATGAAATTTTTAGAGGATGTGAGACAATCAAGTAAAAAACTACTTGAGACAACAAAGAAATCTGGCAAAATTGAAGGATATGAAATGAACCATATAGATCCTGAGCATTGCTATATATTTCTAATAAAATGCAATAGCAAATTATATAAAGAGAAATTACAATTAAAATTACTGTGGACCTTGTAAAATATTTGGAAATCTATCTGCCAAAACAAAGTCAGGAACTACATGAACACAACTACACAACCCTTTGCAAACAAAAAAAGGTCAGATCTAACTAAGTGGAAAAACATCAATTGCTTGCAGCTGGGTCAAGTTAATATAATAAAAATGACAATTTTATCTGAATTAAATTATATATGTAGTGCCATACAAATCAATCTAGCAAAAAATTACTTTATAGAGGAAGAAAAAATAGTAATAAAATTCATTTGGAAGAACAAAATATCCAGAATATTAAGGGAATTACTTAAAAGAAATACTAGGGAAGGTGGCTTAGCAAACCAGATTTAAATCTGTATTATAAAGCAGCTGACATAAAAAATACTTGGTACTGGCTATGGAGTAGTATAGTGGATCAACAGAATAGATTGGGTATGTGAGACTAAGCAGTCAATGATTATAGTAATCTACTGTTTTATAAACCCACAGACCCCACTTTTGGGGATAAGAACTCATTATTTGAAAGAAAAAAAACTTGCTGGGAAAATTGGAAAACAGTATGGCAGAAACTGGGCATAAAACATTATGTTACCCATTATTCCAAAATCAAGTCTAAATGGGTGTGAAGTCTTGGTATAAAGGCTGATACTGTAAACAATCTGGTAGAGCAAAGAATGGTGTACCTGTCAGAATTATGGATAAGGGAGGACTTTATGATAAAACAAGAGTTAGAGAGTATAAGAAAATATACAAACAAAGCCAATGTAAAGAAGATTAAGAGGGAAGTGGAAAACTCAAAAAGGATTTTAAGAAACTGTGTCTCTGTTAAAGGCTTCATTTCTAAAATATACTGAGAAATGAGTCAAATCTATAAAAATTAAAGCCACTCCCCAGTTTATAAATGGTCAAAGCATATGAACAGGCAGATTTCATTGTAAGAAATTAAAAATATCTATACACACATGTAAAAATGGTCTAATTCACTATTGATTAGGGAAACACAATTCAAAACAACTATGAGGTACTACATCTTACCTGCCAGATTGGATAAGATGACAACACAGGAAAATGACAAATGCTGGAGAAGATGTAGAAAAATTGGAACACTAATGCATTGTTGGTGGAATTGTGAACTGATTCAACCATTCTGGAAAGCAATCTGGAACTATACCCAAATGGCTATAAATAAGTACATAACATTTGACCCAGCAATACCATTTCTAGGGTTGTATCACAAAGAGTTCATAGAAGTGGGAGGAAGACTCATTTGTACAAAAATATTTATAGCAGCTCTTTTTGTGGTGGCTAGGATTTACAAATTAAGGGGATGCCCCCTAACTGGGGAATGGCTAAACAAGTTGTGTATATGAATGTAATCGAATAATATTGTGCTATAAGAAATGAAGAGCAGATGGACTTCATGTCTACCTGGAGAGGCTTTTACAAACTGATGCTGAGTGAAAAGGATGGAACCAGTAGAAATTTGTACTCAATTACAGACAAAACATATTTGTGACAATCAACTTTTATAGATTGAACTCTTCTCAGCACTGAAAGGTTATGAAACAGCTCCAAAAGACTCATGATGGAGAGATATGTCTACCTTCAAAGAAAGAACTAGAAAGAACAGATTTTGAATGCAGACTGAAGCAAACTCCCTGCTCTTGTTCTTTTTCTTGCTTGGTTTTATTTCCTCTTTCCCATTATTCATTCCATCCATTACAAACCTTCTTTGTAACCTCACTAGTACCTAATGTGAAAGTATTTGAAAACCTATACTTGATTGCATGTCACCATTGGGAGGAGCAGGAGAGGACAGGGTAGAAAATTTGAAACTCAAGGGATTGTGAAACTGGATCTTGTAAACGAAAGTAAACAAACAAATTAATAAAGACAAAAAATTCAAAAAAGAATAGTAGAAGAAACATAAGGAAAAGAAATTACAACCATGCAAGAAAATTATGAAAAAAACCCATTAACTGCTTGGTCAAACAGGCACAAAAATTCCTTGATAATGTGTTATCTTAAAAAAAAAGAACTGATCTAATGGTAAGAGAGATTCAAAAATATACCAAAGAAAGTAGGCACAATAATTCACTGGGAAAAAAAAAAGAACTCTTTAAAAAGAAGAATTTCCCAAATGGGCTGAAAAGATACAACAGCTCACTACAGAAAATAATTCCTTAAAAAATTAAAATTGGCAAGTGGAAACTAATGTTGACATTAGCAAAGTCACTTACTATGTGACTTTAAGAAATAGTCAAGAAGACGGTGGTATAGAAGCCAGAAGACTCCATGATCTCCCCCCAGCAACACTTCAAATACCTATAAAATATTACTCTATAAACAAAGTTTGGAGCTACAGAAGCCACAAAGTGACAGAAAGAAACTAATCTCCCGCTAAATGCTGCCTGGTAGGCAAACAGTAATGGTTCATCACAGCATGCTGTGAGCGGAGCCCAGGCCCACGTGAGCCCACTGTTTTAGCTTGAGGGTGATCCCAACCAGTAGGTACAGCAGACTTCTGGAGAGTGGATCACCAGCTGCAGTGGTGTTTTCCAGAATTATCAACCCATAAACACTAAAAAGAAATTAAGAGGTCAGTTGGAACTAGGGGGCAACAGAGGAACTTGTTTGGCCCCTGCCCCAGAGCTAGCAGTGGCAGACATATGGCCACCCTGCAGGCACCTCCATATGGCTGCTTCAGAGCTCCTGGCCTACAGATCATAGTTTCACCATGCAAATATTCAGAGGGTAATTGCTCTTACTATAACCTGCCTTGATTTGTATTGCAGTCTTGGGTGGTGGCCCTGAGATATGTTACCAGTGAGGCAGAGTTTGTGGAGGCTGCAGAGATGGCACACTCTAAATAGCTCTGGCAGCTGCAAAACCCCAGCAATTTGGAACAAAGCTCTCCCCTCTGGAATCAGAGTTCTACTGTGGCAAAGAGCTCAAAAGTCAAGTAATTAAGTGGCAACATGAGCAAGGAAAGGAAGCAAATCAAGCACAGACATCCAACTTTAGATTCTGTTTGGGGGGACAAAAAGGAACAAAGCATGGAACAGGAAGAAGACAACACAGTCAGAACTCATGCAGCAAAAGCTTGCAAGAAAAATATGAACTGTATACAGGCCATGGGGGGGCTCAAGAAGGATTTTGAAAATCAAATGAGAGAAGTGTAGGAAAAATTAGGAAGAATGATACAAGGAAATCATAACAAGTGAGTGAACAACCTGACTGAAAAAAATAACACCGTACAAAATAGATGAACTCAAATGGCAAAAGAGACCCAAAACAGCCAATGAGAAGAAGAATGCCTTAAAAAGCCCAATTTGCCAGATGGAAAAAAGAATTTCAAAGGTTCACCGAAAAGAATAACTGCTTCTGAATTATATTGGGACAAATGGAAGCTAATGACTTTATGAGAAATCAAGACACTATTAAACAGATTCAAACAAATGAAAAAATAGAAGAAAATTTGTAGTATCTCAATAGAAAAACCACTGAGCTGGAAAATAGATCCAGGAGAGATAATATAAAAATTATTGGACTACCTGAAAGACATGATCAAAAAAAGAACCTAGAGGAATCAAGATGGCAGCGTAAAAGCAGCAGAACTCTGTCAGCTCTGCCCATAACCACCTCAAATGCCCATAAAATATGACTCTAAACAAATTTGAGAGCTGCAGAACCCACAACATCACAAAGAACCAAAGCTCCCACTGAAGGCAGCCTGACAGGTGGACGGGAAGGATTCATCGTAGCATGCTGTGTCTTGGCTGCCAGCCCAGCATGAACCCACTGCTTCAGCCAACGCCAACCAGGAAAAGCCATGGTTGGAGCTTTCAGGAGAGCAGACCACCAGCAGCTGTGGCAGTCTCCAGAATTATCAACACATAAGGCCCAAGGACAAAGGGAAAGGTCAGTGGAATTCAGTTAAATTTGGGGAAGAGGGTGTGGCCATCTGCCAGCAGAGCTAGAAGCACTCAGAAGTGGCAGCCCTGCAGACACTGCCACATGCCTGATTCAGAGCTCCTGGCCTGCAGATTGCAGCAGGGTCAAGGGATCATTCAGAGGCTAAGTGCTCTTGCCTTGACCTGCCTGGATTAGGATCGTGGTCTTAGATGGTGGTCCTGAGGTGTGTTACCAGTGAGCCAAAGCAGGTGGGAGCAGCAGAGACAGCAGCCTCCTAATAGCTGCGGCAGCTGCAAAAAAACCCTGTTATTTGGGACAAAGTTCTCCCATCTGAAAGCAGAGTTCCACTGACCCCAAAAGTTAAGTAATTGACTGGCAACATGAGAAGTAAAAGGAAGCAAAGTATGACCTGCAATCCAACTCAGAAACCTTTTTTGGGGAACAAAAAAGATCAAAGCATAGAATGGGAGGAGGACAACACAGTCACAACTCCCACACCAAAAGCTGACAAGAAAAATGTAAGCTTGTTTCAGGCCATACAGGAGCTTAAGAAGGATTTTGAAAACCAAATAAGAGAAATGGAGGAAAAACTGGGAAGAGAAATGAGAATGATCCAAGAAAATTATGAAAAGTGAGTCAACAACCTGACTGAAGAAAATAACACCTTAAAAAAATAGATTAACTCAAAGGGC
>CM053583.1:263047169-263067278 GCA_028627135.1 Pseudochirops cupreus
TTTGTTTTCTTCTGTGAAATTTTTTTCCAATTTGGTCACTGTAGATTTAAATTTATCTTCTGCCTCTCTAATTTCATTTTTAAAATCCCTCTTGAGATTCTCTAAGAAATTCTCCAAGAATGCTTTTTGGGCTGGAGACCAGTACACATTTCCTTCTGTGGTCTCCAGTGCATGTGTAGAGTCTGTGTTTCCTTCTGAGTTTGGTGGTTCTTGCTCAGCATAGAATCTTTTGATGGTTCTAGCCTTTGTAGTTTCCTTCTTCCCCATTGTGGTTGCCTATATCCTATATTTTTAGAGTGGATATCTGCTTCCGGGGTGAGTTTCTCAGGCTGGGAGGTAGGAGGTTGGTTGTTGACTTAGTGAGCTGTGGCCTCTAAGTATGTGGACTGAGGCTAGGGCCAAGAATCTTCCTGTTTTGCCTGAGTTACCTGAGGCTGGGGCTAGTCTGTTTCAGGTTTCCACCTCTTTCTCTGGGCTGCTTCTCAGGCAGGCTCACTGTAGTACAAGTGTGGAGCTGTGGTTTGCTGATTGGCCAGGTGGTTCTAAAGCACACCTGGGCTTTTGTTGTTAGTGCTTGCTGGCTCCACCCACCTGGGTTTAGGCTCCATACAGTACAATATCCCTTCCCCCTTCCTCAGTGATTTCCAAGCCTGGGGCTTTTTACACTACTGCAAGAATGTACTCTAGCTGGGGCTTGTACCTCTTGATTTTTGTGTGTCAGGGAGGGGGATGAGAGCCCTTAGATTTCATTCCTTCATCCCAAGTTCTGAAAGTCTGGGCATGTAGCTTCAAGAATCCAGGCTGCAGGTTGCTAGCCCCAGGAAAAACCAATGACCTTGCTATGCACCCTGAGTTCCCAACTACCCAGTTCCAACGGTCCTCACCTCGGCTGTGAGGGGGCTGCAGAGGCCGACAGCTGGGTGAGTCTGCTGGGTCTGGCTTCCCAGTCTGCTGCACTCAGCTCTCAGGTCCGTGCTGGTGCCACTCCTGTGTGCTCAGTTCTCCCTGCCCTGACCCGATTAGGCACTTCTCTGGGCTGGGAATCCGTCACTCTCTGTCTCACAATGCGTTCTGTCACTCTTAAATCCGCTCAAATTTACTTTTTAGTTCCCAAGGATGAAGTTCCTGGGGAGCTTGGAGAAGTCACTGCTTACTCTCTGCCATCTTAGCTCCGCCCTCCTCCATTTGTAACATTTCAAATAGATGATGATGTTGACTAATTATGACACTGTTGATAATGATGTAATACTTTACAATTATAATGACCACTTAAACAGTTCAATATTTTCCTTGCAATAACATTTTAATGTATTTAATGCCGATATTATAACCTTTTATTGATAAGGTTACTGAATACTCCAGGAGGTCAAATTAATTCTGTAGAATTATACTTAAACGGCAGAATGTTATTTTTTTCCCCTGGTATCCATTCTTTTATAATGTCATCTTCTATCCTATATAAATAAAATCATACTATATAGAAGATTTAATAATATTTATAGTTACTTTTCAGGATCACTCCAAGGACCAAGTAAACAATTCCTCCATTCATTGATTTGTGAATTCTATTGCAATACTTTTCTCTCTTTTTTCCTTAGAACCTGCCATCAAAACATAACATAGATCAGTTTATAACATTGGGACAAAAAGAGAATTTGAATCAGTTATGTCATTACTAACGTCTCACTTACAGTTGTCTCTCCCTGTCCCCCTCAAAGGTCTTATGGCATAAAAACACTTCAAATATTTGAAACTGATTTCTTTTTCCCCTCTACCAGTGCTCTGTGATCTAGATGACCTATGGGGAACAATTGTTTACAGACTTGTGATTTGCCAACAACTGAATAGAGATTTTTCTTAAGTAGGTTTTCCCTGCATAGCAAACTGTTGGGTAATGTTTATTCTGTGAGTAATTTAGGTAGTATGTACCTCATCCATTTCACTTTGCATTTAGATTATAAATTGTCACCTCTCAAGTAGTAGTTAAAAGAAAGTATTTTTTGTTGTTGAGGTGACTGTGAAAGGACTATGATTATAAAGAAGGTATGTTTTTGCAAGGTGAGATTTTGGCTGCATAAATCAAAGTAACAAAGTTTGAATATATTTCGTTTATAAAGCACTATATTAGGTCAATATTATTTAATTTATTTAATATTACTTTTGATCAAGGAAGTGGCAAGATCAGAGAAACATTTAAATGATAAATTAGACAGTAATGTGTAGGATTGTTTGAAGGGTGGAGAGATTGCTGTCAGGACACTAATTTAGAAACTTATTACAATAATATCAATGTGAGATGTCTCAGTTTAGAATTAAAAAGATGAGGTATATTTGAAAGAATAAAAAATTCCACATTTAATGAGTGACATACAATTATTACTGTATTACTGATAGTTTTACCTCATTTCACTTAAGGGTGAAAGTAATGAATGTTATATATATTTTTTAAATTTTTCCCCCAAATTACTAATTTAATGAATATGTACCTATAGTAAGAGTGATAATAATAAGCCTTTCAAAATCCAACCCATTGGCCTTACAATTAGTGGGAAATGATAAAAAGGCCCTAACAAAGAGGGAGAATACCTACCACATTGATGTAGATATAACGACTAGAGTAGTGGACTTGGAGTTAGAAATGTATGGTTTGATAGAATCACTATGTACCAGGGCTCTTACCCCTCTCCTTCCAACAAATGCTCCCAAATTAGACCATTTCTTTCCATAAAAGGCAAGGAAGATTGTTTATTTTGCCTCAAAGACCCAGCCTTGAGAATTTACAAAAAATCAATAATGATGAAACTAACATAAGCATTACTATGTGCTGCTTCTCTAAGTAGACAAAAAAAAAAGCATAAACACATATGCATACAAATACAGATACATAGAAACATAATGTCCACATTGACAGAAATTCAACCTTGCATGGCCAGAGTTGATCACGTGAGGGAAAAGTGTACAGGGGCAAAATCTAGGTAGGAGATTTTGCTTTGAGTTGGATCTGACCAGGAAAAATTTAAACCTTAAAGGTGAGTTGAGAAGAGATAATTGATGTCAGATGTGAGAGTGCAGGTGTTCCTAGACATGTTCAGATGTGATGGGGAAAGTCCCCTGATAGCAGACTCAGAGACAAGAGTTTCTTAATCAGGGCCATAAATTGGGGGTGGGTTTTAATCTGTAATTGGGGGACCCAGAAATGGATGTCAATATGTAGTGTTGCAGCCCACCCATAAAAACAGGTTTTCTGTTTTTGCTGATTTGTTCAAGGTCATTAGGACCATATAGCCCAAGTGACTTCATATTAGAGTCCTATCTCTTATATTTCATTTAACAACATATTTCAAAAATCATAATTATCACAAAACTGTCATCAAACTGTAATTGTCCCAGAGGACTATGTTTTAAGAAGAATTGCATTGGTTCAGCTTCCTGATGGTCTTAGCTAGATACCTCAAGGTCTCATAAGTCACTACAAACTGTACTTTATGTTGAAGGTGGTGATCTTATGGATTGTGTTTGCTTATGTCAGGGTTTCTTAAACCACTTTTTGTCCAAGAAATGTTTATATGACCCTGGGCATATAGATATGTAAACAGGTCTACTAATCAGCCATATACTGATAATGAATCATAAAGAAATTAATTTTAAAATGATTCTTTAGCATATATATATATATATATATATATATATATCATTTTGCCATTTATTAAAGAGAAAGTGAATTGGATACTAATGAGATGGACGTGCTTGTTCATTTTTACATAAAGAATTAAATCAACATGGAAAAATGACAGATGGCACAGGATAAATTGAATAGGATGGGATGATATTTTAAAAGGTGAAATTGAGAGGTAGGAGAGGAATAGAATGAGAGACAGGGAGAGACAGAATGGGGTTAATCCTCTCATACAGAAGAAGCAAGGGATAACTGTTACAATGGAGGGGAAGGATAGGAGGGCAAAAGGGAATGGGTCAACCTTACTCTCATTGAATTTGGCTTAGGGAGGAAATGACATACACTCTAAATTGGGTATCGTATCCTGCAGGAAAGTAGGTGGGAAGGGGATGGGAGGGAGGATGATGGAGGGTAGGGCAGGTTGCAGGGGGAGGGCTGTGAAAAGTGCTCACTTCTGTAAAGAGACAGGGATAAAGTAGAGAAAAGAACAAGAGGAGGGTGGGATAGAAAGGAGGGAAGTACCTCAGTGTTAGACAATATGTCCATTGTGGAGATATTCTGTGTAATTACACATGTACAGTCTGTATTGAATCACTTGTCTTTCCAGTGGGGGTGGGTGACAAGGTAGGAAGGGAAAGAATCTAGAATTTAAAGTACTAAAATCATATGTTAAAATGTGTGTGTGTGTGTGTGTGTGTGTGTATGGTATGTATATGTATATGGGGTGATGGGGAGGATATAAGAGAGAGAAGATTGTGGGAGGGCGTATAAAGTGGGATTGCTATTTTGGGATGGTGGGTAGGGGAAAGACGGTGAGAAAATTTTTAACTCAAAATCTTGTGAAAATCAATGATGTAAAGTAAAAATAAACAAAAGTTAATTTTTAAAAAAAAAATCAAATCTTTGCAGAATATTTGATACAACAGGACATAGAGCATCTTCAACATTTTTAAAATTGGTTGGTATTTTGATTTTATAATTGTCAATGCTGAAAACGCTGTTTTGCATAAATGTGGCACAAAATGGCAGAAGTATATTTAGGGCCATTGCAGGAATGGTTGGAAATTCTGTCTTAATCCTAAGCCAAAATTCTTTTAATGATTTTTTTAGGAAACTCCTTTTAAACCTGTGTCATCTGATAACTGAGCAAATTTTTCTTGAACTTTTACTGGAAGATGATTGATTTTTTTTTAACTCAATAGTGCATGGTTTATGAACTCAATTAAGACTTTTAGAATTAAAATTTGAAAGGAACTATTTCTGAAACTGTGTCACCAGGCACTTCAGATGAGTAATTATAATTCTTACAATTAAATCTTCAAGAAGGTTATTTTCCATTATAAAATCATCTGTAATGACAAGCATTTCTAAAGAAGCATTTTCCAATCTATTCTTCCATATGTGTTAACTTTTTAGTAAAATTTAAAATTTTATCTTTCTTTTTTATATAGTTATCAAAATTATTTTATTTTTTTTATTTTAAATTGATTTGTTTATTTATTTTAGTTTACAAGATTCAGTTCCACAATCTCTTGAGTTTCAAATTTTCTCCCCTCTCTTCCCCCTCCCTCCATGGCAGGTTGCAATCAAGTATAGGATCTGCAAATACTTTTACATTGGACATTAGTCTGGTTGTATAGAAGGGCTGTAACCAATGGAGTAAACAATGGGAAAGAAGAAACAAAACCAAACATGGAAAAGAATGAGAGCATGTCATTTGCTTCAGGCTCCATTTAAACTCTCTTCTTTCTAGATCTTTCTGTGAATGTAGACATGTCGCTCCATCCTATGACTTTTAGAGATGTCTTATAATTGTGCATGGCTGAGAAGAGATCAGTTTGTCAAAGTTGGTCATCACACATACAATGTGTCTGTGATTATGTACAAATTTCTCTTGGTTCTGCTCTTCTCACTTAGCGTCAGTTTGTATAAGCCTCTCCAGGTAAGTATGAAGTCCATCTCCCTCCCATTTCTTATAACACAATGGTGTTCCATTACATTCATATACCACAACTTGCTTAGCCATTCCCCAATTGATCGGCATCTCCTTAATTTCCAATTTTTTGCCACTACAAAGGGAGCAGCAATAAATATTTTTGTACATTTGAATCTTCCTCCCACTTCTATTATCTCTTTGGGATACAATCCCAGAACTGGTATTACTTGGTCAAAGGGTATGCAATTATTTATAGCCCTTTGGGCATCATCCAGATTGCTCTCCAGAATTATTGAATCAGTACACAACTCCACTGACAAAGCATTAGTGTTCCAATTTTTCCATGAAATTTTATCTTTCAACATAAATACATCATCATTTTCTCCTTGAAGCAATGTATATAAATTCTTTTTTTAAAAAAAATTCAATAAATAGTACAGTTTTTAGGGGCTGCTAGGTGGTGCAGTGAATAGAGCACTGGCCCTGGAGTCAGGAGGACCTGAGTTCAAATCCAGTCTCAGACACTTAATACTTACTAGCTGTGTGACCTTAAGCAAGTGACTTAAACCCAATTTCCCTGCCCTTCCCCCTCCAAAAAGGAAGCAAGAAAAAAATAGCACAATTTTGAACCTATAAAATTGACCTTGACCAATTTGGTAAACATCCCAACAGGAACTCACAAAATTGAAAAGATTCACATGATAACTAGAGAAAGAAAAGTATTTCCTTGTTAGGTGTCATTCTTAGAACATATACTAAACAGGTAAAACAAAAACAAAGACAGAAATTATTTTGGAAAAACAGATATTGCTTTTCTAAGCAATAGTGAATGCTGTTAACAGGTTTACAGAATATTTTTTTTCACTAAAACTGGGAATGTTTTTTATCTGGATGGTGCCTGTGAGATGAATAAGATCCAAGAGTATAATCAAAAAGTATGGTCCCCATACTAATGAATTCAGCCAATAATATATTGAAAAAGAAGAATCAAATAAATTGTTGAGTTGTAGATTTGTTTGTGGAAATGGAGGGATTTGTTGTGGTAAGTTATCAGCAATTGCATAATGATTATTTCTAAGGGTCCCAGATTAAGTACTCAGTGAATATCCTGCCATAACAAATGGTAGGAACTGTAGCAGGTTGTTCATAATTATGGAAAAATTTTAAATCTAAGAAATGACTTTTTGTGTCTAGAAGTATATACTTCTAGTTTGCATGCTAGACTATGATGTCTAGTGTATACTGGACTTCTATAATTTTGCATAGTCTTTAGACTGTCACATAAAATCAAACTCAAAACATTCCTAAGAGTTCAACCAATTAAGTATACTGGAATGAAATAATGAAATTCAATATAACCAGACCATAACTAAGGAACAAATTTTAAATATAAATATAATACACATAAGCATATAGACAAAAAAAACCCACATGAATTTCCTGTAATTTTCTCTAATTAGTACATGTTTCTCTATTTCTAATTCAATCTTTTCATGACCTGGTGATCATTCTAGACCACACCTTTGACAACTTGATCTTCATAATACAACAGAAGAAAGAAAAGCATGGGGGCAGTGGCTGTTTTATTCTGTTTTTTCTTTGTATCACCAGTGCTTAGTAGAGTATCTGATAATTAGTGGGCACTTAATAAATACTTGTTAAATGATAAACTGATTAATTGATATTAAAGGCTTCCATCAAAGCAAGCATTAAATTTATACCAATGTCTCAACATGAATCCAAGTTTAATAGAGGTTCATCTGAATTACTCCACAATATTTTTTATAAGGAAGGAAAGACTCTTGTTAATGTTTCTGATCATTATTCTCCCCTCACCAGAGGCATAAATTCCCCAAGAAGCTAGAAGCTTCCAGCAAAAGAAAATTCTATACTTGGTGTGTTTCAGGAAAGAGAAGCAATAAGGCTGCCAGGGAAGAGAAGGATGCCCATCAAGAATATAAATAGAAAATGAGAATTATTTTTCCCTTGGAGGAGAAGAAATTGTCACCAAATATGTAAGGTGGTGAAGATGGTAATTTGGCTGATCAACATTTCAATCTGGAAAGAACAAAAGAAAAAGAGTTTATGTTGAATTCTGAATATATTAAGTCAAATCAACAAAGAGTTGTTATATATTTTCTTGCATCCTTGGTCTTAGTAAGCTGCCTGCAATATAGTAAGCACTTAACAAATGCCTCCTAACTTGTTGACTCGAGAATATAAAGAAAATAGTTCTTCATTATTAAGACTTAAAAACAGAAATGGCACAATGAGGAAGGTAATAGAATAGTTTACTTAAGAATCTTTAACAATAACGAAAACAAGACTAGACGTTTATCTTTTGTCTGGGGATAATTTAGAGACAGAATATGAGTTGAAATACATGGCCTCTCAGTGCCTTCCCTAGCCCTGGGCTTTTCTGATACTTGAACCTTTATAATTGCACACAAGTGGAAACATTCAGTTCATTTATGATTCTGCAGCCATCTGTTTTCCTCAACTATTTCTTTAGTCACATAGAATTTTATCCTGTTAGTCATTTCCATCATATACCAACCATAAAGGCAATCACAGACTTGAATGCAAAATGAAGAAGTCTATACCTGTACACTTTATGTTTCACAATTGTGGGACTACTTATGAAGCAAACAATTTCTGAAATAAGTTAAGACATGTAATAGGAACTATAGTGATGTGGAGTCATCTGATAAAAGCTCTGTATGCACCAAGTGTCACAGGAATGATCATGGGTACCTGGGGAAGTGAGCATGTTTCACAAAAGTATAAAACTTCACTTTCTTCCTCAAGCTGATTGACTCATTACAGACACAATGCAAAGACTGGTTATTTAGATCAAAAGAGGGAAGAATCAAACAACACAATGATCCATGACAATTGCAAAGGACAAATGATGAAGAATGCTATCCACTTTCAGAGAAGGAACTGATGGATTTTGAGTGCAGATTGAATCATAATTCTTTCCCTTTATTTTATTGCTTTTTTGGTATCATGGCTGATATGAAAAATGTTTTGCATGAATTCATATGGATATTATTTCTTGCTGTCTCAATGGGTGGAAGCAAGGAGAGAATTTGAAACCAATATTTTCTAAATGAGGAACATAAAAGGAGTCCTTGGCATTTATAGCGTCTTATGTTAGAACAGTGCAAAAGTATCAGTTTACTACTTTAAAAGTCATAGGGTCTACTTGTTCCTTAAAGGAAATTCCTAGGGAGAGGGGAGAGAAAATTTGTTGTTGATTGTCCACTGATAACTGACACTCATGCAGTGTTTTAAATAGTGTAATGCATTCACTTTAAGACATCATCTCATTTGATCCTTGTAACAACCATATAAAGTAGGCACTATATGGACTGGGACTGCCTTTTATTATTCTTTATATCCCCATTGCTTAGCACATATTAGAAGCTTAAAAGATTTATATTGACTTCTGCTGGAGATCCTGACTTATCCTTGTGCATGAAGATTGAATGTAGCATAGAGACACACTGGATCTCCACTTAGAAAGACTTATTTTCATTTCCTGCCTCTTTTCTGGAAGAAAACATGTAAATAACCATGTACACATAAGATTTATACAGTTTGATTAGTTAATAATTAACAGAGGGAAGGAAATAGAATTAAGAGGGATTGTGAAAGAGTTCTTAGAGAAGGTGGAGTATTAACTAGAACTTGAAAGAAGTCAAGGATGCCAGTAGATAGAAATAAGAAGAAAGAATATTTCATGTTCATATATATATTCCTGCATTCTCGAGGTAGAATGCTTTGTTCAGGAATGCCTGCCAGAATTTGTTTCCATTTTGTCGCCTCCCAATGGGTTCTTTCACCACTTATTTTAACCTGCCTACCTACTTTGACATATGGAAGATATTTCTGTCTTAGCTTTTTTTGCCCCCTATAGTCTTTTTCACTTTTCTCTCTTTTTCACCCTATAGTATATGGAAGAAAAAGTCCCACAAGGTTAGTGGAACTCTACATTAATAATAAATTTCTTTTTAGTCTGAGTTTTCAAAGTGATTTCCACAATTCAGGCCAATCAGGGAAGAAGTCATTAAATAGCATCTCTTTGAACAACTTGGACCTACAGAGCCAAAAGGAGAAAAAAAAGATTTTCATTTTACAGTAAGAACTATAACAATAAAAGCCTTAATGTAGTGGAAAGAAATATGAATTTAAAGTCATAAGACTTGGGTTCAAGTCCTAACTATTCTACAAAGTAAATGTATGATCTTAGATGGATCAGAATTCACCCTTCATGGGCCTACGTTTTTTTTACTTGTTTATTCTTCATTTTTCTTGTTTACATCATTCATTTCCATGAATTTTTAGTTACAAATTTTCTCCTCATCTTTCCCCTACCCAACACCTCAAAACAGCCATCCCACTGTATAACCCTTCCCCGAGTCAGCTCTCTCCTATGTCCTCCCCCTCACCCCTCCAACTTTCCAGCAGGGCAGGATGGATCTCCCTACCAGAGTGCCTGTGCATCTCAATTCCCAGTTGGATGCAGCTAAAAATAATAATAATAATTGTATATATGTGTATATCTATCTATCTATCTATCTATCTATCTATCTATCTATCTATACATATATTTAGTTTTAACATTTGATTGTAGAGCTTTAAATTCTAGATTCTTCCTTGTCCTCCCTTGTCACCCACCCCCACTGGAAGGACAAGCAATTAAATACAGGATGTACATGTGTAATTATGCAGAACCTCTCCACAGTGGGTATATTGTGAGAAACTGATCATGTGTCCCTCCTTCCTATCTCGCTTCCACACCCCCCCTGTCCCTGTCCCTTTACAGAAGTGTGTACTTCTATAAACCTTCACCCCCACCCTGCCCTCCCCTCCATCATCCCACCTCTCATCCCCATCTCCCCTACTCTCCTGTGTGGGAAGATACCCAGTTTAGAGTTTATGTCGTTCCTTCCCTAAGCCAAGGTCAATGAGAGTAAGGTTGACCGTTTCTCTTTTGTCTTCCTGTTCTTCCCCTCCATTGTAACAATTATCCTTTGCCTCTTCTATGATATAATTAACCCCAATCTGTCTCTCCCTGTCTGCTCTCATTCTAAGCCTCTCCCACCTCAGAATTTCACTTTTTAGAGTATTGTCCCTTCCTATTCAATTGATCTTGTGCCCTCTATGTATTCATATACACACATACTCAGATATGTGTTTGTATGCATATATAAAACCTCCTATATAGACATATGTGCACATATATGTATATATACATTTGCATTCCCTTCACCTATCCTCATACTGAGAAAAGTTTCATAAGTTACAATTATCACTTTTACATGTTGGTATGTAAAGAGTTCAACTTTGATAAGTTCCTTATGATTTCTTTTCCATGTTTACCTTCTCATGGTTCTTGTATTTGAGTGTCAAATTTTCTTTTCAGTTGTGTTTTTTTCAGAAAGAATGTTTGAAAGTCCTCCACCTCACTGAATGATCATATTTTCCCCTGGAACACTATACTCAATTTTGCTGGGTAGGTAATTCTTGATTTTAATCCTAGCTCCCTTGATCTCTGTAATATCATATTCCAGGCCCTTTGATCCCTTAATGTAGAAGCTGCTAGATCCTGGGTTATCCTAATTGTGTTTCCACAGTATTCAAATTGTTTCTTCTTGGCAGCTTGTAATATTTTCTCCTTGATCTGTGGACTCCAAAACCTGGCTATAATATTCCTAGGAGTTTTCTTTTGGGGATCTTTTTCAAGAGGTGATTGGGTGAATTCTTTCAAGTTCTTTTTTGCCCTCTGGTTCTAAAATATCAGGGCAAGTTTTCTTGAGAATTTCTAGAAGAATGCTTTCTAAGTTCTTTTTTTGATCATGGCTTTCAGGTAGTCCAATACTTTTTAAATTGTCTCTACTGGATCTGGTTTCCAGGTCAGTGGTTTTTTCAAGGAGATATTTCACATTGTCTTCTATTTTTTCATTTGTTTGGATCTGTTTAATAGAATCTTGATTTCTCATAAAGTCATTTGCTTCCATTTGCTCCCCTCTAATTCTGAAGGAATTATTCTCTTCAGAAAGCTTTTGAGAGCTGTGAGCTCTTCCACCCAGCATGCTCTTGCCTTCCCCCTGCCTCCAGGTGTGGCACCACCTCCTCTCTCTCTTAAAGGTTTAAACTTGCCACTTCAACGTTCACCATGGATGATGATATTGCTGCTCTCATTGTTGATAATGGCTCTGGAATGTGCAAAGCTGGCTTTGCAGGAGACGATGCCCCTTGGGCTGTCTTCCCTTTCATTGTTGGGTGCCTCAGACATCAGGGTGTGATGGTGGGTATGGGCCAGAAAGTCAGCTATGTCGGGGATGAGGCCCAGAGCAAGAGAGGTATTCTCACCCTGAAGTACCCCATTGAACATGGTATTGTCACCAACTGGGATGACATGGAGAAGATCTGGCATCATACTTTCTTCAATGAGCTCTGTGTGGCCCCTGAAGAGCACCCTGTGCTGCTCACAGAAGTCCCCCGAATCCCAAAGCCAACAGAGAAAAGATGACTCAGATTATGTTTGAGACCTTCAATACCCTGGCCATGTATGTTGCCATCCAGGCTGTGCTGTCCCTGTAGGCCTCTGGTCATACCACTGGTGTTGTGATGGACTCCAGTGATGGTGTGACCCACACTGTGCCCATCTATGAAGGTTATGCCCTTCCCCATGCCATCCTCCATCTGGATCTGGCTGGCCATGGTCTGACGGACTACCTCATGAAGATCCTGACTGAGAGAGGGTACACTTTCACCACTACGGCTGAGAAGGAAATCATGTGTGACATCAAGGAAAAGCTGTGTTATGTCATCCTAGACTTTGAGCAGGAGATGGCCACTGCTGCATCCAGCTCCTCTCTAGAAAAGAGCTATGAGCTCCCTGATGGTCAGGTTATCACCATTGGCAAGGAGAGGTTCCAATGCCCAGAAGCTCTCTTCCAGTCATCTTTCTTAGGTATGGAATCCTGTGGAATCCATGAAAGTACCTTCAACTCAATCATGAAGTGTGATGTTGACATCCGTAAGGATTTGTATGCCAACACCGTATTGTCAGGTGGTACCACCATGTACCCTGGCATTGCTGACAGGATGCAGAAGGAGATTACGGCCCTAGCTCCCAGCACAATGAAAATCAAGATCATTGCCCCACCTGAGCTCAAATACTCTGTGTGGATTGGAGGTTGCATGCTGGCATCTCTTTCCACCTTCCAGAAGATGTGGATCAGCAACCAGGAGTATGATGAATCTGGGCCCTTCATTGTCCACTGCAAATTCTTCTAAATGGAGTGTTTGTGTTTTTTTTTATTGTTTTTTTTTTTTTTTGTCAAAGCGTGTGACGAGATGACATGACAATTGCCCAAAAAAAGAGATGAGATTGGCACGGCTTTATTTGTTTTTGTTTGTTTGTTTGTTTGTTTGTTTTTGACTCTTGACTCCGGATTTAAAAACTGGAAAGGTGAAGGTGATAAGCAGTCTAAGTATGTTGGAGGCAAACCATCCCTAAAGTTCTACAATGCATGTTCAGGACTCTGATTGTACATGTTTTTTTTTTTAAATAATCATTCCAAATATCGTATAATTCATTGTTACAGAGTTACCAGCCTCTGTGAAGGCTGTCCTCTGCTACAGCAAAGGAGCGATGTAACAGAGATCCAATGGGGAGGGGGGCGGGGGGAAGATACTAGTATTGCTTTAAATGTAAATTATGCAATCCTTAAAAAAAAAACTCTTTGTGTCTTCTGCCTTAACACTTGTTCCTTTTTTTTTAAATTGTTAGCCATGTTGAATGGCCCCCTAAATTCCCTTCTTGCCCCCAACATAGATGTGAATGAGAACTTTCATAGTCTCTTTGGAAGTTTTGAGATTGGTGCCAGTACATGGGGGAGGGGAGGAGCTTTAACTGTACACTGACTTAAGACCAGTTCAAATAAAATTGCACGTTACAGAAAAAAAAAAGAAAAAAAAGAAAGTTTTTTAGATTCTTTTTCCTTCTGGCAAAGTCGACTTTTTAAGGCATTCTTCTCCTCATTGGCTTTTTGGGCCTCTTTTGTCATTTGAGTTAATTTATTTTTAAGGTGTTGTTTTCTTCAGTCAGGTTGTTGACTCTCTTTTCATGACTTTCTTGCATCATTCTTATTTCTCTCCCCATTTTTCCTCTACTTCTCTCATTTGGTTTTCAAAATCTTTCTTAAGCTGATCTATGGCTTTTAGGAAGTCTTCATGTTTCTTGGAAGCTTTTGGTGTAGGAGTTTGGACTGTGTTGTCTTCCTCCGGTTCCATGCTTTGATCCTTTTTGTCCCCCAAGAAGGAATCTAGAGTACGATTGCTGTTCTTACTTTGCTTCCTTTGACTGCTCATGGTTGGCCAGTCAATGATTTTTTAGCTCTGTGGAACTCTGCTTCCAGAGGGGAAAGCTCTGTCCCAAATTGCTGAGGTTTTTCCAGCTGCTGGAACTATTACGGGGTTGTCATTTTTTTGCAGCCCCCACCAGCTTTTGCTCACTGAAAATGCACCCCAGGACCACCGCCCAAGACCATGATCCCAATCCAGGCCACTCAACACAAGAGTACTTGGCCTCTGAACAATCGCTTGGCCCCCCTTCAGGCTGTAGTTTCAGAGCTCTGAAGCAGCTACATGGAGGTGGCTGCAGGGCCTCTGATTCTGCTGCTTCCTTGCCCTGGAGGCAGTTTGACCAGACCTGCTTTTCTTCCCCAGTTTTAGCTGAGATCCATTGACCTTTTGCTTAGTCCTTTTTTCTTATGGCTTGATAATTCTGGGAACTGCCACAGCTGCTGCTGATCCACTTTTCTGAAGCTTCAGTTGCAGCTTGGCTTGGCTCGTCTGGTCCTCCCCTCCTTCCCCTCCCCCCCCCACCCCATGGTTTCAGGCTGGGTTGCTTTTGGCTCCCAGAGCTGCGATGATGTCTTCCTGCCAAGCTGGCTTCAGCGAGAGGTGTATTTGTGTGAGTTTTATAGCCCTAACATTTGTTTAGAGTCATATTTTATGGGTATTTGAGGTGGCTATGTAGTAGCTGCAGTACCTTGCTGCTCCTATGCCACCATCTTGGCTCCACCCCCTCTATTTTTTTTTCCATCCATATGTTGGCAGGATGGGAGTACACTAGATAACTTCTTTATCCCCAGTATTTAGCACTGAGTTTGGCATATAGGTAGATAATAGCTGGCTGTGGGTTAGATGAATGAATGGCTGGAAGGCACTTGTTGAATTACCTAGTACAAACTCTGTTCCTCAGCCTTTATAAAGTATCTTCTCACGCTGAATAGAGAATTGTGTCAGCTTTAATGATTGCAGTGTAAGTCAATGGAGACTGTAAGGCTCCTCACTCCTCAAAAAAGAAAAAAGAACTGTTCATAACTGGTATAGGAGCCATTATTACTCATTCACTGCTACTGAGGCAAATTTAACCAGAGATGTTTTTTTGTTTGTTTGTTTTTAAGAGAGAGAATAAGGTGTTTTGGAGGAGAACAGTTGCATTATAACAATTCAACCAGGTTACTACCTAATTTCTCTCCTGTTGATTGTAACCCCTCTATTGTTGAGCATTGTTTTAGATACTTAATAACCTCTTTTTTCCTATTTGTTAGACTAGAAAGCATTACATTTAAATTATCATAAAATTGACTGCTAGTGTCAGTTGTAAAGAATTTCTTGGTGTGATCTAATGGGATATGAACTTTCTACTCAGTTAAAAAGTTGAATAAAGGACATGGGGGAGTCATTGAATTAAGAAATTCAATTTTCCATCACTCTCTTGCTATATCAACTATTATGCATGAAAAAGAAACAGATTTGCAACTTTAGACTGTAGGGTCTTCCTTTCTTGATTCAAGTATAACTATAATTAGAATGAATGGAGAAAAGAAAGAGTCTAGTGATATTGCTGAGTCAATGAATTTTAGCATTTCATAGCTGGGAAAGGGCTTCATGCTGGTATATGATTAAATAGAAAGAAAAAGAGAAAAATCAAGAACACATTATCTATCCCAAACTCATAAAACAAAACTAAGCAACAAAGAATCATAGCCAAAAGACTTATGAATCTGTTGGCACCATTCATCATCATAAGAAAATTGACAAAAATTTTTAAGTGAAGGTACTGTATCAGCCTTCAGGGTTTTTGTATCAACCTCTTGATCCCCCAACTTCTGTGGCCTTAGAGCTCTGGAAGCAATCACTGCTGCTGTTGTTGCAGCTGCCACTACTGCCACTGCTACCACTTTCAGCACCCCACCTGGCCAGACCCCAGCCAGACCATATTCCTCTTTCACCCAGGTCTCACAGAGTTCTCCCACTAACCTTCTATGCTTTCCTTGGCATTTGTGGTTTGAGAAGTCAGGAAACCACCAAAGCTGCCAGTGATTCAGTACTCTGAGACCTGCTCCAGACCCATCTACACTACTGTTGCCCACACCTGACTGTGCCCTGCTCCCAGCCTTGTGCAATATACTTTTCCTGATGACCTTCCAGGCTGCCTTGGGTTGGAGGTGCGTTTCACTATGTCATTTCATGGGTTCTGTAGTTCTAGAACTTCTTTAGAGTATTTTTACAAGTATTTAGAGGGGTTTGGGGGAGAGCTCAAGCAAGTCCCTGATTTTACTCAGTCATCTTGGCCCTGACCCTTTGTGTTTCATTTTTAATCACATTATAGAGAATCCATTTACTTCCATGATGCATTAGAAGTTCTAGGACAGAAATCAGCTAAATGCTGTTGTACTCTTAAATCAGCCCTGACTAAGAGTTGGATACTCAGGAAAAATAAAACAAAAGCATAAATCATCAGCATTTCTATATATTACTAACAAAGCCCAAAGCAAGTGATAAATAGTGAAATTCCATTTAAAGTTACTGTAGACATTTTAAAATATTTGAGAATCTACCTGCCTAAATGAACACAGGAACTATATGAGCACAATTACAAAATACTTTTCATACAAATAAAGTCTTATCTAAATAATTGAGAAAATATTGGTGGCTCATGTACACGTTAGGCTAAGCTAATACAATAAAAATGACAATTCAAACTAAATTAAGTTACTTATTCAGTGCCATATAATTCAAACTATCAAAATTATTTAATAGATCCAGAAAATAATAATAACAAAATTCCTCTGGAAGAAAAAAAAAGGTCCATAATATCAAGGGAATTAATGAAAAGAAATGCAATGAAATGAGGCCTAGCTCTACCAGAACTTAAATTTTGTTAAAAAGTAGCAATCCTCAAAACTGCTTAAGAAATGGAGTGGTGGATCAGTGGAATAGGTTAGGCATGCAAAACACAAGAGTCAATGGCTATAGTAACCTACTATTTCATCAGTTCCGACACTCCAGCTTCCAGGATATGAACTCACTATTTCACAAAAACTGTTTTGGAAACTGAAAAACAGTATGGCTGAAACTAGGTATAGGCCAGTATCTTACACCCTATACCAAGATAAAGCTGAAATGATTTAGATGTAATGGTTGATTCTCTAAGCAAACTGGGAGAACAAGGAATAGTTTACCTGTCAGATCTACTTGGGAGGGAAGAATTTATGACAGATGCCTGCACCAAAATGGGCATGGGTAAAACCAAGAGCATGGAATGATGAGACATGACCCAGGCAGGTTCTGTCATAGTAGTTCCCATTGATTGATTGGAGAAAAGGGTTGATATGATGAATGTAAAGCAATTATCTCTTAGATTCCCATGAGAGAATGTTTAATATCATTGTTTATTTACATACATCTGTATGTTTAATGTCCTTGTTTCCTTGCATGCATCTATGTCTGGGTCAAAGCTAATTTATCATGTACTAAACTCCTGAAAGTCTGAAAGAGATGGTGAGCCAATTTTAAGACATAATGTAGCCTTCATGGGGAGCTGGCTTGGGAGAAATCCTGGACCAGACTCTTCCCATGTATGGACTATGTCAGAACTGGCCCTCAACATCTCTCCTTTTCTGTACAAGTAATTTAACAGCATGAACCTTGGTTCCCAAAACCTGGAAAGACCAGCCAAACATGGCAATCCTCAAAGGTGCAACAAGACACAATATCATCAGCGAGCATTAACTGGTACAACGTGAAGCAATAGAGAGTTAAGATTATTAAATGGATTAGTCTGATTTTATCGAACGAAATATCTGATTGGCTATATCTTCAGGATCTATTTCTTAAATATGACTTCATGTAATTTGTTCAGTCACATAGGACAATTGATTTATATCCCAGGTGACATTATGTCTATGCAAAGTGCCATTAAACCTATTTCTAATTTAACTTCAAGTAACATTAGAAGTATAATTATTTGAAATATGTGGGGTGACACAAACTTAAATATAGCAACAATCACACTGCAATTTTGTGTTCTACTGTCATTTCATACTATTGATTTCTAATAATACATTATGTGAGATTACAATTTTTACAAGTAACATTCCAATATAAACCCTGACCTTTAAACGTTATGTTCATACATTCAAGTTGATAATGGTTACAAAGGCTTTGCCATCAGTCTGGTCACTGCAGGAAGGCATACACAAAGTAATAATAGGATAATGAATTCAGGTAAATATGTAAAATCATAGACATCAAATTTAAAGGAGATACCTTTGAGAACATTAAAAATATTGTGTTGGCAATGTTCCTGGATCAATTCCAGAGCAATGATGATTTTGAATTTTTTCTGATACACTTTGCAATATTTGAATCATGTCAAACACTGAGAATTTGGACATGTATTTTGTCCCAAAAAACATTAGAATCATAGCTAATATATAGTAAAAGAGTTACACAAACATATGTATATTTATAATCACATCTAAACAACAACTGAATTTTAAGGCATTTAACTATTACCTAAATACAATACTACTTGTCCTAATATATATATATATATATATATATATATATATATATATATATATCTTGTACAAAAGATCCTTATCTATATTCTGTTGTGTCATAAAAGGCTACAAAAACATTGTTTATAATTCATTAACATATTGTGCAGTTTTTGGATTTTTCTTAGTAGAAAAATTGCAGACACAAATTGTAGACACAGTGACTGAAATTATCAATAATAGTACAAATATTCTCCCCCCTAATTAATAAACAAGAATTAAAAAAAATATATTTGGAAACAGCAAATGAAGGTTGTTCAACAATTACTCTCTACCAGATATACATTGAGTACTTACATTAATATTCCATACATGGGAGTCATACATAGATGGGTGTATCCATAATTACATAGATTTTTGCAAAGCTAACATTCTTTGCCAATTCAGTCACAAAGAGAGCAGTGCGTATTTCACTTAGTAAAGATATAGAAGACATGGTTTCAGATATTGAGAGGGAAGCTGCATCAATTAGTACCATGATTAAAAGTCATTTTTGTAGCCAGAGAATCAGATATTACTTAAAGTGTAGATTCTCCCGAAGTCTGAAATCAAAAAAGAGTGGTTCTATAAACAGTACAATGACATCATAACTACTAATACATTGTTTATAAGTACAGTTAAAGCAGGTTATATTCCAATAAAATGTAGTATTGACTTATATCATGTGTAAATGATTCCCATTAGTAGAAGTAAGGAAGGCTTTAGGGGGTTAAATACATGTAGTTATAGGACTTATATGAAGCCATTGACATGACAGGGGTATATGTCACAGGACTTAAATCAGGATGTAAGCAGTTCAGTTTGTATTGAAATCAGAGTGATCATAGCAAGAAGTACAAATCCTGGGGTAACAGGTTTCAGTTCTTTGGGTAGATATAATAAATGTTCTATCTGTCCCGATGCTGGTACAGCTTTTTGTGTAGAGGTTGCATTAGGAGACCTCTTCTTCTTTATTCTCATGTTTTGTTTCCTTGATTTCTTCTTCTGCTGCCAGAGTTCTCTTCATCTTCTTGGTGAGCTGGAGTACATATCTTGACATTTTTTGGACACTCACACTGGTCATCCCACAGCTTCTGGAAAACACAAACATAGCCTCTCCCCACTCCACCTCCCATTAGTCAAGAGTAGGCCCTTCCCATATCTGTGTTAGGATGACCTCCATTTGGGAAGTATGCACCTTTTCACATTGTTTTATTGCCAATGTATACTCATTTTCAGTGATGTATAAATGTTTTTTTTGGGGGGGAGGGTGTATAAAGCAGTAGCTAATTGCCTTTATGGTGTATTGGACCAGGTTCTTTTTTTATTTTGTAAAGAGGTTTAATATTTTTATTCCTTTTGTCAAGATTATAAGGGTTATGCCTACGATTAATGTCATTTGAAAGTAATCACAGAAAGAGAAGGTAAACATTGAAAATAAATCATAAGGAATTTATCAAAGTTAAAATGTTTACATGCCTACATGGAAAAATGATAATTGTAATTTATGTAACTTTTCTCAGTATGAGGATAGTTGAAGGGAATGTATATATATATATATATATATATATATATATATATATATA
>CM053583.1:263067778-263092045 GCA_028627135.1 Pseudochirops cupreus
CTTATCTTCCCCTGTTGCAGTGCCAGTATATTTTAGGAATGCACACTTACTATTATTTCCATTACAGCCACTGTCAGTTTCTGGAATATTAACTCTGTATAAACAAAAAGCTTTCAGAATTTGAATTATCACTTCTGGAAATAACAAAACATATGCTATTGGGGTTTAATGGTGTGCTTCATACTATCTGAAAATGGAGTGTATTAGATTTTCTATTATCAAACTTTCTTCAGATAATCCAACACTGAACTAGTTAAATAAAGGGGTTTAAAAAATCTTATTATTTTATAGGATTTTAATAAATAACAAGTAATAATATGATACTATGTGCTGTGTATAGTGGTAGGCATAAAAAGATTCTTATAATATTTGCCTACAAAAAGAGTTTATAGTCGAGAGAAAAAATATATTTATACAACCATCAAAGAACAAGAATAAATAAAACACTATTTTATGTAATATGTGTATACTATGTATATATGTATATATCCACATATATGTATACTATATGTATATATTTGAAGTACATAATACTGAAGAACTTAACATTTGTGACAGGTGAGAGTAATAAAGGAATAAGAGAATAGAGTAATCAGTGTGGGAAGGTAAAATAAAGAAATATTTCAAAGAAAATGTGAAATTTGTGCATGGCTTTGATTGATGAATAGGACATGAACTTGTGGCTGGGGATGGTGGCAGTATGGAAGAAAATTATAAGCATAGATTAAAGGAAAGAAAGAGCTCAATGTATGGGAAGGATAGTAAGGTGTACATACTCAGTGGAGTAGAGGGTGTTAAAATTTTCAGATTTAGTGGGGACCTCAAAGAACGCTGCCTTTTTTCTGACCAAGAATCTGCATTTCAACAACCTCAATAAATAGGAAAGGACTCTCTATTTCCTGAAGCAGCCCATTTCACTTTGGGCTGCTCTAGCTCAAAAAGCATGTATTTCCTTAAGAGGATGACTAAATCTATTTTTCACAAACCTCTAATCATTATGCCTAGTATCACCTTCTTGAGACAAGTAGAATGATACATTTGCTAGAGTGGAGATAAAAAGTTGGAAAGGTACTGTTAACATTTAAAGTTGTGAAGAAAACTATGTTTCTAAAAATTGTAAACAATCATAAATTCACCATGTTTGAAGGAACCGGAAATGGCAATTTAATCCAGTTCTTTACGAGTTAGTAGGTAAACTTCCGAGCCTTCCAAATGTGTGTTTGTGTGTATACACACATGCTTATACATACATACATGTGTGTATATGTATTTTTGTCTTCTGTGAAATGACTCATTTTTTAACTACAGTTATTATTCAGAAAAATTAATAATTTATACTTATTGCTAATTATAATATACTTATAATAAGATTTTATAATAGCATATAATGGCAAATAAGATTTTTGTCCATATTTTAGAGAAGAAAGAGAAAGAAAGAAAGAAAGGAAGGAAGGAGGGAAGGAAGGAAGGAAGGAAGGAAAGAAAAAGAAAGGAAGGAAGGAAAAAGAAAGGAAGGAAGGCAGGACAGAGGGAGAAGAGCAGAAATAGGAGGAAAAGAGCCCTGAGAAAAGATTTTAATAAAATAAAGTAAGTAACATAAATACATGAAATTGGTTAAACTAAAAAGCTGCTAAGGTGATGATTAAGTACTGCTAAAGAACCTATTGATGTATTAAGAGGTACTAAGGGGGAAAATGAAAACTCTGGAGCTTTAATCACCAAAGACTGAGGATGTCCTTCTAGTAAATATGCAGAATAGGAAGAATTTGCAGGGCTTGCATTGAATTGTGAAGTTTGTGTTTTGGTTCTCTATGTTCAAGTTTAAGCTTTATCTTCTTCCGAGAATGGAAGAAGTGGCTTGAATAATTTCCTTCAACTTGAGTTTATCTGGAACAATCAATGAAACAGGCCTTTAAAATGCAGAAGAAGCACCTCAGCATGAAAACTAAGTATAAATTGTATCTAAGAGTCAGAGTTTAATCCTGATCTCTATTATGATATCAGAGTATGAGAGAGCAACATACAGAAGAAGAAGAAGAAGTAAGACTAAGGAAAAGATATGATACTTTTTCTGAAGAAATGGAAACTAAATGTTCTGGGGAAGAAATTCCTTTTCCTTCAAGGACTAATAAAATAATAATTAAATAAAGATAATATGAGGTGATACATAATTGATAATAGTAAGCAAAAAAGAAAACACTATTAATTGGTTATTCTCTTCAGAATGGTACTGACGCAGCTCTTTGTTAACTCCATGAAGACAACAGATAGATCCATTTTCTTCCCAGGGCATGCATCTAAGATTAGATGGATACAGGTAAATAATATGCTATTAGAGTCTTCCTATTAAACACTAAATCTAAAACCAGGAGGTTTAGCTGTGAAGTAACACCTTATTTCTTACAAAACTGATCCACTCTCATATGTAATCCTTGCCCCTAGGAAAACTAAAGCTTACTGATATCTTAAACTTCAGAATTCTAAGATACAGTTAGCTAAGCCAGTTGGATGCCCATGTTCAGATTTGCAATTAATTTTATAAGACACTGGAGAAGGTGAGGGAGGAGCAAATAAGCTCAGTTCAGAAAACCGAAGAGGTCAAAGCTCCCACGCTGATCAGAGTGGGACTTTATTTTCACTACTGTGATGTACCCTTCCTGTCCATCTACTGGGCTGCCTTCGGCAGGAGATTTGTTTCTCTGTTACTTTGTGGGTTCTTTAACTCAAAAATTTGTTTAGAGTCATATTTGATAGGTTTTTGAGCAAAGTAGACACTTTTAAGGCACCTTTTCTAGCCCCTTCCTCATGTCAGGAAGTAAGCAAGTGTGGTGTTTATAAAAGGCTACTCTGGGACTCTCTCAAAAAAAATGGAAAGATTCACATGAACTTATGCAAAGTGAAATAAGTGGAAACAGGAAAATATTGTACACAGTAACAGAATATTGTATGATGATCTGTTATGAATAATTTAGCTATTCTCCACAATACAATGATCTAAGACAATTCTATAAGACTTATGTTGAAGGTGCTGTCCATTTCCAGAGAAAGAACTGGTAAAGTCTGAATGCAGATCAAAGATACTTTTTCTTTTCTCCATTTTTCTTAGGGTTTTTGTCTATTTTTTTCTTTCACAGAACAATTTATATGGAAATGCATTTTGCATGACTACACGTGTATAACCTATACAAAATTATTTCCTACTCACTGGGGAGGTAGAGGAAAGGGAGGGAGAGAATTTGTAAGTCAAAATTTGAAAAATCTAAATTTTTATATGTAATTGGGAAATATAAAATATTATAGAAGCATAAAGAGATTTCTCATACACCCATAGGGCCTCCAAATGCCACTGCTGCTTCAGTTTGGTGAGAAGATAACCCTATGCCCTGGGTCAACTGTGTTCAGGGCCATTACTACAGTTCCAAGTGTATCTGCACTTGCTACTTCTTCACTTACTTGTTGCCACAGGAATTCAAGTTATTTTTGGTTAAAATGGTATGATTGATGTCCTGCACACAAATTGGATTTAAGGGAAGCAGAGATGCATGAAGTCATGAATTTTATCCTCTCATCCACAGTCATAAAAGTGTAGTGTCAAGATAAATGTCAAAATGACTGGCTATAGTTTGGGATGCTGTGTCTTCACTGTCTGACCGAGCTCTAAATGTGCCATAATGTCTGCTTCTGATGCTTTAATGGCCCATTGAAACAAATTGTTCACATCTGCGTATTTTACTAGGGAGGTCTTTGCATGCTTAGGATAGACACCCTTCTAACCCACGTTCATTCACCTGATTGATTTCATATTGTCAGTTGTGAAGGTTAGTGGAAGGTCATGGCAAAATTTTACTGCCCAGAGTTTATCAGCATTGTACACTACTTCCAAGATGGCATGTACTAGGTAACGGACAATGTTCTTGCACTTCCCCAGTCACTAATGGAATGAAGCAGGGCTTTGTGCTTGCTCCCATTCTTTCTAGCATGATGTTTTCAGTGATGTGGTTAGACATCTCCAATGAGAAGGAAAATGGCATCAAGGACCACCACCATAGTAATGGTAAATTATATAACTTGAAAAGGCTACAAGCTAAAAACTAAAGTGAAGGGAGAATTTGCACATGAATTTTTGTTACCAGATGATTGTGCACTCAATGCAACTTCTGAGATGGAAATGCAACAGATTATGGATTGATTCTCTATTTGTGTTAATTTTGACCTCACAATTAGTAACAAAAATCCTAGAGCTTCTCCACATGCTGCACCATTTATGAATGCTGTGGATCTCCAGATAAGTTCACTTACCTTGACAATGTACTTTCCAGGGATACAATGATGATGAAGCTGACACATTCAGGCTCCAAGGGAAAGCATGGAAGAGAAGAGATATTAGGCTGCCTACCAAACTGAAGGGCTATGGAGCCATTGCACTGATCTCATTGTTGTGTGCTTGTGAATCTTGGACATGTACCAGTGCCATGCCAGGAAATTGAAATGATTCCATTTGAATTATTTTAGAAAGATTCTGAAATCACATGGCAAGATAAGGTACCAGAGACTGAGGTCCTTCCTCAAGCTGAACTGCCAAGCATTCCAACTTACTGCAAAGAGTGCAACTCCAATGGGCTGGCCAAATTGTTCAAATGGCAAATGTACCTTTGTTTAAAAGATATTTCTACAGAGAACTCACAAAGGGAAAACACTCATGTGGTGCTCAGAGGGATCTCAAATTTTCTCTGAAGAATTTTGGCATGGTTTGGAAGACACTGTCACAGGACCACCCAGTGTGGCATGCTTGCATCAAAGAAGGTACTATGCTCTATAAGCATAGCAGATTTGTAGTAGCTCAAAAGAAACATGAAGTGCACAAATTTAGAGACATCTGTAATCCAAATATTCATATGACTGTTTGTGGTTTACCAGTGGTAAATCCTTCTGAGCTCATAAAGCTCTAATCAATCACAGTTAGATATACTATACCTTGGTCCCAAAATAATGATGTCATCTGGGTCCCCTCTGAGACTTAAGGACATGAACCAAAGGAATAGAACGTAGTAAAAGTTTAATGAAGATAATATAATATTGGGATATTCAGATGCTTCAATACCTTTGTAAAATAGAATGTCATTTTCTTGCATCTAGGTGAAATTCTCCATTGAAAGTAGCTTTAATATAAAACTGTAATACTACAGTTCTGGAAAGAAGCTCCATAATAATAGGTGACGTATCTGAGGGATGTCATGACAGCAATCTAAAGGAGCTATCACCAGGAAAGGTATTATCAAATATTTATTGGGTTAAGCATGTTTCAGTCAAATAAATTGAGAAATGAAGGCTTACCTTAGACAAGAAAAATGCATTCCTTTAGGGATATTGGCTTTAGATAGATAGAGAGAGAGAGAGAGAGAGATATTTATAGATACAGTAGATAAACACACATTTATTCATATATGTATGTGTAGAGGTGTATATATATATATATATATATATATATATATATATACATATATACACATACATGTATATGTGTATATATGTGTGTGTGAATATAAGTATGTGTGTGTAGACAGATAGATGGTAGATAGAGAGATGGAGAGAGATTGTCATTTCTTGATGCTGAGATGAAACTGGTAGAAGTTTTCCTATTTGGACCAAAGTAACCCTTGTTATCATTCTATTGTATGAATTATCTCCCCTTAATGTCCTCAAGAGCATAAATTCTTTGATTTCATATTTTGTCTAGAGCTTTTAGCAAGTGCCTAATTCATCTCCCTTCCTTCCTTCCTTCCTTTTTTCATTTTTTTTGTTTTTCTTTCTTTCTTTTTCATATAACAGCATCTATGCCATATTTTAGAACCAATCACTTGGCTGGAATAATACATTAAGAAACTGACCTTTACCATAACAGTAAAGTAATACTTAGCAACAGCCAAGTGAATATATATCAAGTAAGTAATAAACCACAATAATAATGACAATAATTGTCAAGAATGACAATAATAATGATTCACTTGCTATATAGTTTGTGGTTTAGAATATACTTTCCCAAAACAGCCTCATGTGGATAGGAAAAGAATTTTCATTCCCATTTTACAGATAGAGAATTTAAGTAATTTTTATTGTTCAGTTATTTCACTCATGCCCATCTCTTTGTAACCCCCTTTGGAGATTTCTTGGCCAAGATACTAGAGTGGTTTGCTGTTTTCTTCTCCAGCTGATCTTACGGATGAAAAAGCTGAGGCAAACAAGGCTAAGTGACTTGCCCAGAGCAACAGAGCTGGTAAATGTCTGAGGCCAGATTTATACTCAGGTCTTCCTGACTCCAGGCCTGGTTTTCTATCCATTGCAATGCCTTCCTCCCTCATAAGCACTTCATCAAATATTACATAGCTAAAAAGCATCAGAACTGTGATTCCAATTCATGTCTTCTTACACTATCACTATTGCTTCTCATACTACCACTAGCCTCTTGAGCTTTCCATTTTACAAAATATTTTATCTTCACAACAGCTCTCTGAAAAAGGTTATCTGACTTGGTGAGATTGACACGGTTGAGAGGCACATTCATTTATCTTAGGAATAATTTTTGCTGCTGAGTCTAAATGTTAGTATTTTGCTGTATTTTATTTATTTTTTATTTAGTTCCTGATAATTTGCTTGTGTATTTGTTTTATTTCTCCCTTCTCTTGGTTTAACTGAGGGTCTACATATATCTATGCCAAGAAAGCCAAAGAGACACCAAAGTCCCTAAACTTGCACTGATATTTCATACCTTCACTTCCAAAGGCAATATTTTAGGTGCTGGAACAACTAAAACTTAAAATTTTAAGATAGGAAAAGTCAATTATCAGTATTGACTAATTGCTAGTGCCTCCCTGTATGAGGTATCCACTCATACCTTCCTACTTTAGAATGAAAATAACAAGCAAAGGAAAGATTATACCACATATAGAGTGAGTAGTACAGTAATAAATTTTATAATATAAATATCATATATCATATATAACAATATAATATATACTATAATATATAATAATATAAATATAAAAATATAATATAAATTTAATAAATACATAAAATTTATATATGGTCTAAAGTTTGTGGTACCTCAAACCTGTCAAGTTAGCAAACAAAAGAAGAGGAGAGAAAGATCATTATTAAGGAGGTTCTAAAAAAGCAGGAGCAATAATTGTCAAATAAAGTTATGAACTGATTCAACAATCCTGGAAAATAATTCAGTATTTTGGAAGAAAAGTTATTGCATTTTTCATATCCTTGAACATGGAGTTTTGACTATTGCAGCGTACCACTAGGAGGATTACTGGAAAAGGTAATATAATCAAGAAAAAATAATATAGGCAAAATATACTTGTGGCATAATTAGGCAACTAGGCTGTAAAGTGGGTGGTGGATGGCATCATGTAATGATACGGGTGAAAATTTGCTCTCAGACACTTACTCACTTTGTAACCCTGAGCAAGTCACTTAACCTCTATTTCCCTCATTTTCCTCATGTGTAGAATAGAAATAAAATAGCACCTACCTGCCAGAATTGTTGTGAGGATCAAATGAGCTAATAATTATAAAAAACTTAGGACAAAATCTGGCACATAGTAAATACTATATAAATATTTATTATTATTGTCATTTGTAATATCAAAATAGCTGGGAAAAAATGCATACACCCATGCCAGAGAATGGATCAACAAACCGTGATTTATGAATGTAAACAAAATATTATTTTACTACAAGAAATGATAGATACGATCAATGAAAACTGACAAGACTTGTGGGAAATGATTTAGAATGAAAAAAGCAGAGCCAAAAGAGTGATATAAATGATAAATACAATGAAGTACACTTTGAGAAAAAGTTTAATGTTTTTACCATATCAAAAGAAGCATTGATATTTCTATTATAAAGATGGAGAATCACCCTAGATTAATAACTCCACCTCACTTAATGTGATTAGATGCTATGCCCTGATAACTAGATGATAATTCTCCGCCATTGCTATTGTGAAATAAACACCACTTCCTCAGCATTTTCAGCTGAATCAATTAACAACCAAGAAATCATATATGGTATCCAAAACAGCATGAATAATTTATATGTATTTAAAATTTATCACATCAGAAGTCTGTTTAGATTAGTCCTTTGTCCTCCTGTAGGATTGGTCGAAAAGAAGGAAGCTGGTTTGGAATCAGTAAACTGATTATCTGGTGATGGAAACCAGGATAAATCACTGTTGCTTGAGAGGGAGAAGATTCCTGCTCTCTTAATCTCCCACCATATTTATCAGAAAAGGACCTGATAAACATCTGAGGACCATGGGAAAAGACTTTGTTTTTTGTTTTTTTTAATTTCCATTCTAGAGGCATCCCAGGATACTAATGGTCATTAGTAATGTGTACATGCATCAAGATGAAATAGTAGAGTGAACTAAGACAGAACTTCTTTAGTCTCTTTAAATGAAGATAATTCATTCCCATTCAAGTTTTCTTAAAATGTAGCATTTTGCAATACTCACTCAAACACTTTTTTTCATAATCCACAAACAATAAGCACAGAAAGATCTTATTTTTTCCAATTAATTGCAAACCTATAAAAAATATTCCAATTGTCGGATACTGATTGTAGAGAAAAATAAAATCTACTTAATTACTTTCTAATAATATTCTCCTTAAGGATGGCCTCAATTTGTGTATAAATGACTCATAAGATTTTGTTTAGATAGAAAAAATAGGCATAGAGGTGAACAGACACTGATATTCTCTTGGTCATCCTTTTTTTTCTTTAATAAAATACTCTTCTCTCCATGATACCTTGAATCTAAAACTTCAATGTCTTTGCAAATTCATCACCTCTAGCATGGATATTCTGTAATGAAAACAAAATTCTTATTGCTGAAAAGCTTTCCATAATGGCTAATCTATATAGAGGTATATTTTTATCCATAGAGCATCTAAGGATAACTTTCCAACTTATAATTTTGTAACTGCAAAGAGTTATCTTTGTTTTCTTCAGGGACTGTAAAGAAATGGACATTGCTTACTATAGAATATGTAATTTTTTTCTTTCCTGGTTAGGATCTTTGCACATTAAAAATTTAGTACCCCTTCCCTAAGGAATTTGAGTTAGCAATCATATTTTGAATAACAAGGGAGAAAGCCATAACCACCTCTTTATAGCAAGTAATCCAAGACTATTTCTCTGACATTTTTGTGCTTGTTTCAACTGATAGTATTTTGTTAATGTTATTTGTTGCTTAAACTTGCTTTTGTTCCTAAAACCAGATGAGATCTCCCCCCTTCTTTCCCCAATAATAACCTTCTAAAATAAGTATTTATCTGGACACAAATAGTCTCATGTAATTTGACATTATATATAGGACTCTTCATATCCCCTTTGTTGCTAACCTTAGAAATAGTAAAAGATTCCAGTATTATACAGTTAGGTCCCAATTAGGGAGAATAATGGATCCTATGAAGAAGCTGCACATATTCAGATACATGCTATTTAAAGTTATAATTATATAAAACATTGTAATTGATTCATGCATAATAAGAATATGAATTGCGCATTTAAATAAAGTTACTACTTTACAGGATTCCTTATTTACCCTAAGTAGAAGCTAGCTATACTTTTATTCTCCCTAATCAGTATTTTCATTTCAAAATTTTAAAGTATACATCTGGAAGAGGTCATAGAATTATGATACTTTGTTTCTAGCACATCACCACCCTAGAACTCCAAAAAGGAAGAAACATCTTTACTGTATAGCAAAGATAGGGCTTTTCTTACACACACACACACACACACACACACACACACACTCACACACAAAATCTGGGAAAGTCATATACCAATATGCGGGATTGCCTTATACCATCTCCCCTACTTGACAGTAGATTTAGAAGATTGTGTCATTCCAATCTCCAGGAAATTTCAAAGAATATTTTTAATTACATCATTTTTAAAAGCATATATTGTTTCTGTCTGGATTTCCTCTTTTCCACTTCTTTAATGTAGATTCTATCTTGGTGTATAATCACACATTTGGAGAGATATTTGCTGCTAAATGAAGGAACCAAAATAGGTAGAGGAAGCTAGTGAATAAGTATTTCTCAATTTAAAAATTGAAATCATAGAGCTTTCATTACAGCTGCTAAAGTGAGTAGAATTAATTTTCTCCTCACTATTACATATATGGTCCAATCTCTCTGTTTTTCTCTGCTTTGTTATCCTTAATGACATCTCTATTTCCTTTCTAAGCACACCTGGGCCTGAACCATTCAGCATTTCCATTGTCCATCACGGAAAAAAGAATTTGTCATAATGACTTTTGCAAGTCTTTCTCATCTTTCTTCTGATTGTTGTTCACCTTCCACTTTCATCCCAAATGCCCTTGGGATGACACTGCTCAGTCTGATATCTTTCCAAGCTTTTCCTAAACTTTGTTTTATCTCTGTTGCCTTTCTCTGCTTTATGGGATGTTACCATTTGTAATAATATATTATTCTTTTTAACAGAATTTTAGAAGGGATTTAATATTCTAACCCAGTGTGGCTTTTGGCAGCCATCTTTCTCTGTTTGGCAAGAAAATTGGGTGTTTGTTAACCCATTTTTTAAACTTTTTTAGTTTCCTTATTGTATTGTGTCATACTTTTTAATAAAATTATGTAATAGGAGTTCATGCTATTTCTGCTGTCAACTTTCCCATTTTTCCTCTTAATTACTTCTTTAAATAGTTCAAGACTGAATCATTTCATTTGTATGTCCTATATTTTTTCCACATAATCATTCTTCTTGTTTTGTTTTTAATAATTCTAATCTTAGCTCAAAGAAGCACATGGTCTAAATATTCAGAAATAGAATATTCAAATATGACTCCCACTTCAAAGTCAAGTTTTTCCTGTCTGTTAAAATGTAATGTATTTTAATTTTTGACATTATTTTGTACCTTTCATGTCCTGAACCTACCAATTCTTTACTCCAAGAAAGAATTCAAGGACACAAGTCTTCTAAGCAATCTCCCAGTCACTGTACTCTTATTTGTTATTAGAAAGCTAGGCTTTTCCATATATTTGGAATGTAATGATTTGTATGTAGACCAAAGTAGGAGCAGTGCCTGTGAATAAGAGAGAATTAGGAGATGATTGATATGGTGAGTTGTTATGGGTCTGAGCATGTAAAATAAGCAATCAGGCTATGATACGTGTCTGAGTGATTCCCTGACTCCCCCTTCAGTGATACCAAAGGTAAAATAACAGCAATAACAACAAGGGAAGTGGTATAATCTAGTACAAAGAACACTGAATTTGGAGTTTAGATACAGGGTTGAACTCCTACCTTGATATTTATTAATTCTGTGATTTTGAGTATGCCAGGTTATTTCTTTCAATTTCATTTATTTTTTCATCTGTAACAGCAGGAAGTTGGACTTCATTGGAATTCATTCAGGTGGTCCAAGATATCAAAACTGGAATACAAAAATGTTTTAATCTGTAATGCAGCAAATATTAATGAGGTCCCAATTGGTGTGAATAATTACTCCCTTTGAGGTGGTCACGTTATTCAAAACTATACTGCATATTTCTATTAGACTAGAATTAATTGCCATATTTTACATAATTATTACTTATATTAATTATAACAGTGTGAATTCATATACATGCAACAACTTTATAAGGTTCACTATTCATAGTAAATATAGTCCAACTATATTCTACAGAAACAAAACTTCTTTGGAGAATTCTCAATAATTTTTAAGAATCTAAAGAGCTCCAGAAACAAACAAACAAACAAACAAAAAAAACTAGAGGAACTGAGAAGTTCCAGAACAAGTAATCTCTAGAGTCCCTTCCAAACCTAAATCTATGCTATTATAGTACTTTTTTATGTGTGAGTGTCAAATCTGTGAGTTTTTGTCTTTTACAGACTTGAAGAGTGGTCTTAGGGGTTATCAAAGGAGCCTAAAACACTTGGTGAATTTCAGAGCAGCGTCTCTATAAGTCAGAGGTGTCAAAATTGTTTTATATGATATTCACTGTCCAATGAAAGAAAATTAAAAAAAAACATTTGTAAATACTGTTCACTTAGTAAATGTTTATTGAATTGTGTCCAGATACACATTTTTTTCTCTTGATCTATACTCAGAAAGAGACATTAGATATCATGGTGTTGTCATAACATGAACACTAGGGCAGCGGAGCTATTAAGGGAATAAGACAGCAGATCTCAAACAAAGCATTGAGGACTAGCACTAACCTTTCTTCCATGCTGGGGGCCACATCTGTTCCTCGTGTGAAAAGTGGGAGAAATAGAACTTTGTAAATGACAGTTAAAAGCCTATTTTACCATACCACATACTATCTGCTTTGAAAAGGAGAGGAAGACAACATGGAAGAAGACAGAGAAAGAGAGAAGGATATATGATACTTCTTTGTAGGGGAGCAATATAATCATACAGGTGTATTCTTATGTGATATTTTCTTTGTGTAATGCATTTGCAAAGTGTGTGTGTGTGTGTGTGTGTGTTTAGTACCCTCATTTTGAATCCATGTGAATCATATGTAACTAATATTGTACAAGGTGCTTGAGGTCTTAGACATGAAACCCACCAGTATTTAGTATTTATGAATAAAAATGAAAAGAAATTTGCAAAGGAAATCAATGAAAATTACATCCTTATAAATATCTTTTGTGCCATTCCAGAATTTTGAAGTCATTTATCCAGTGATCCCAGAACCATAATAGTCAGACATATTAGGATTCTGACATGTAGCAGATAACATCCCGAATGAATTTTTACTAATAATACAAATACTATTCATACATATGATTCCCATATCAACCCTCTAAAAGGTCAACCTTAACATTAAATCATAATTCAGACTTCAGGTTACGATGACTATTTGAAAAATGTTCTGAAGTAGTGGTGTCAAACTCATATAGCAAGAGGGGCTACTAAATCATACATAAGTATCCATGAGAATGATATATTGACTTAGAAAATTGCATGTTTCAAATATTTCTTTTTTAATTGATACATTGACATATATGTTAGGCAGGAACTACATTTAATTTCATTTTAACCGTGCTATAGAATGTTGTTTGCCACCTGAAGACTGTTGTCTGTATGTTTGACACCTCTCCCATAGAGAATTTAAGTTCTTTCTAATTATCTCAGCAAAGATCTGACTTTAAGATGGTCAATAATCAATAAAATTCCAGAAAAGAACCAGTCAGCTCTTCCATCTAGTCCAATACTAAACAAGAAGATAACCAGAAGACTATAGGTGCTTAGAGAAGGTACCTATCAGGGATATCAGCATGGTAAGGTCTAAAGCCAATGTTTTCTAGGTCCTGATCTATTGGCACCCCAGTAAAGAATAGAGCTGGCCATAGTAGGCAACTATAAAGTGAAATATGATCAGGAAGTTCATGCAGATCTCAAGACACTCAAAAAGCATTGATATTAGTATTCCAAAGGGATACATAATAGGGAATGGATGCAGCACAGTTCACAGGCAGTCAATACAACATAGCAATATGCAGTAGACCTGAGACAAACACCATGTCTGATATCCAATTGAAGATAGTTAGAGGATGAGAAAAAGATGGGACTAAAGTCAGCGCCTGTGTTTAGCCACCAAGAGACAAAAGTAGAAATAGGAATTGTAGCTGATAGAGGAACATAATACCAATTACCTCAGAATTGAGGTGTGCTAATGGGTTGACAAATAAACAATAGACATAGAAAATACATATTTAATGGACAGCTTTGCACTAGAGACATGGTCACTGATATCCCCCACTACCAAAAGCCCCACTAACATAGTTTTCTGCTTCCTCAGAGGTAAACATTCTTTCACATAAAGAGGACATATACCCACCATAATTGGTAATTCCATTTTCAGCACTAACCAGAATAAAGACCAACATCAGCATCAGGACTACTGATATCCATCTTTGTTTTGTATTCGATAGTAGCATTATGATAAGCTAAGTAAATGTATTGTTTTCTTCCATCTGCTTGGTATGGGTCAATCACTTATACCACCATGATATTCAAGTTTAGAATTACTGCCAGCACTCCAACTATAAAAAATCTTTAATAGACTAGAGAACTTTTCAGAATTCCTATTGAAGAATATCTGAGGTAGGTAAAATCTTTGAAATGAAAACACAGAAGACTAGAGAATTCTGAAAGACAAATATGTTCAATTAGAAGGAGCTAAATGATGAAGTGAATCTAAATGGAGAGAAAAAAAAATTAACTTCAGGACCCCATTACATTAAAGCTCACAAAAGTAATTATAAAAGGAAAAATACAGGGAATGGGGTGATTATATTTTCTCTTTTGTTTCATACTTAAAAAAAAATTTGCAGTAGTAATAATAGAAGAAAAATAAGTGGAAGGAATCTGAATAGCAAATAAAGTAATACAACCACTTTTCTTTTTTGTATTTAGTATTTAATTTTCCCACAGTTGCATTGAACTTTTTTTCATTTGATTTCAAAACTTTGAGTCCCTAGGGGTGGCAAGGTGGCACAGTGAATAGAGCACCAGCCCTATAGTCAGGAGGACCTGAGTTCAAATCTGGCCTCAGACACTTAACGCTTTCTAGCTTTGTGACCTTGGACAAATCACTTAATCCCTATTGCCCTGCCTTCCCCCCTCCAAAAAAAAAAGAAAAGAAAAAAAAACTGAGTTCCAAATTCTTTGCCTTCCTGCCTCTTGATACTACTGATTGAGAAGGCAAGCAAATCAATGTAGGTTATACTTCTGTAATCATTCAAAACACATCCATAATAATAGTGTTGTGAAAGAAAACATAGACAAAAAAAAACCTCAAGCAACCTAAAGAAAGCAAAAAATAAAGTATGCTTCAATCTCTATTCGGAAACTATCAGTTCTTTCTCTGGGGATGGATAGCGTTTTTTATCCTAAGTTCTTCAGAGTTCTTCTCAAGAATACAATAATCCAAGACAACTAAGTCATTTGCAGTTTATCATCTTACAATATTGATGTTACAGTACATTTCACTTTGCATCAGCCCATGCAAGTATTTCCAGGTTTTTCTTAGAGCATCCATACCATCATTTCCTAAAGTACAATATATTCCATCATTATTCCATAAAATAACTTGTTCGGCTATTCCCCAATTGATGGACATACCTTCAGTTTCTAATTTTTTACCCCCAGAGAAGAGCTATTAAAAATATTTTGTACATATAGGTCTTTTTACTTTTTGGTTTTTGTCTCTTTTGTGATACAGACCTAGTAGTGGCATTGCTAAATCAAAGGGTATTTATGTAGGGTTTTGTAGTCTTTTTGGCATAGTTCCAAATTGATCTATACAATGGTTAAATTAGTTTGAAACTCTTTCAACAGCACATTAATGTCTCATTTTTTCCACATCCCATCTAACATTTGCCATTTACCTTTTCTCTCCTATTAGCCAATCTAATAGATGTGAGGTACAATCTCAGAATTATTTTAATTTGTATTTTTTTCAATCAATAGTGAGAATACTTTATATGGTTACAGAAAGCTTTAATTACTTCATATAAAATTAATTATATCTTTTGATCATTTATCCATTGGGGAATGACTCATTATTATAAATATGACATATTTGTTGAAAAGAGAGGTCTTTATTGGAGAAAATTCCTTATTTTTTTTTCACAATTACTATTACTAACTGTATTTTCCTCCATCCTATTCCCCCAGCCCATTTATTCTATCTCTCACTCCTTTGACCCTATTTCTCCTCAAGTGTTTTGTTGCTGACAGTCCCTTTCCCCAATCAGTGCTCCCTTCTATCATCTCCCCAAACTCTAACCCTTTCCCTTCTAATTTTCTGTATGATAATGTAGATTTCTATACCCCATTGCCTGTGTAATTTTCTTTTTGAACCAATGCTGATAAAAGTAAAGTTCACTCACTCCCCCTTACCTTCCCTCTCTTTCCCTCCATTGTAAAAGTTTTTTTTTCCTTGCCTGTTTTATAAAAGATAATTTACTGCACTCTGCCTCTCCCTTTCTCTCTCTCCAGTGCATTTGTCTCTCTTATTATGTTTAATTTTTAGATATCATCCCTTCATATTCAATTCACCCCTGTGCTCTCTCTACATATATCTATCCCATCTAACTATTATAATAATGAGAAAGGTCTTAGGAATTGCAAATATCATTTTCCCATGTGGTAATGTAAACAGTTTAACTTTTTTATGTCTTTTGTTATTTCCTTTCCTATTTATGCTTTTATGCTCCTCTTGAGTCTTTTATTTGAAAGTCAAAATTTATCTTGAGCTCTGGTCTTTTCAGTAAGAATGCTTGAAAGTTGATGTGGCTAGGCGGCACAGTGAAATAGAGGACCAGCTCTGGAGTCAGGAGGACCTGAGTTCAAATCTGATCTCAGGCACTTAACACTTGCAAGCCATGTGACCTTGGGCAAGTCACAACCCCAATTGCCCTGCCTTCCCCCCTCCAAAAAAAAAAAAGTCAAAAAAACCCAGAATGCTTGAAAGTCCTCTATCTCACTGAAAATCCATTTTTCCCCCTGGAAGAATTATACTCAGTTTTTTTGAGTAGGTAATTCTTGGTTGTAACATTAGCTTCTTTGATCCAGAAGATCATATTCCAAGTTCTCTGAACTTTTAATGGAGAAGCTGCTAAATCTTGTCTTAGATTGACTGTGAATCCACAGGACTTTAATTGTATCTTTCAGCCTTCTTGCAATATATTCTCGACCTCGAAACACTGGTATTTGGCTCAATTTTCCTAGGGATTTTCCCTTTGGCATCTCTTTCAGGAGGTGATTGGTGGATTCTTTCCATTTCTATTTTACCCTCTGGTTCTAGAATATCAGGGCTATTTTCCTCAATAATTTCTTAAAACCTGATGTCTAGACTTTTTTTTTATCATGGTTTTCAGCAATCCAGTGTATGTATGTGTGTGTGTATGTACACACACACACACACACACACACACACACACATTCACACATTTTCTCTCCGGGATGTATTTTCTAGGTCAGTTGTTTTTCCAGAGATATTTCACATTGTTTTCTATTTTTATTCATTCTTTTGTGTCAGGGTTCTCTCTTAGAGTGCCCTAACCTACCAGCAGAGGCAACTGTTACACACACAACTCAACGACACTAACGTACCTTTCAGGAACAGAAGAGTCACGGCTCTGAGGTCCAAACAGAAAAGTTTATTAAGTCTCTCCATGGGGAAGCCTTAAAGCTATATACTAAGGCAGACTTCCAAAGATGCCTCCCAGCCCTAGGTCTTAAATAGACCCCAGATCCATATACCACACGTGATAGAGCCCAGCTGAACAAAATTGTGAGAGGGGGAATGCAATTACAAGGGTATGAAGGCCCCAAGGTGTGGAGATGCCAATCAGGAACAGCAGGTAACCCCACACAAGAGAGTCCTGAGCAATGCAGTATCCCCTGGCTGGGGACAGTGCAATATACCCTGACCTCCAGGTGACTCAACTAATTCCTAGGCCTCAAACACTTCCCTTTGGCATGACACAATCACTTGCAATGTGAATCTCACACTTTTGGATTTTTTTTATAGCTTGGTGATTTTTCCTGAAGTCATTAGCTTCCATTTGTTCCATTTTATTTTAAATTAATTAATTCATTGATTGATTAATTTGTTTTAACTTTTCAACATTCATTACCACAAAATTTTGAACTCAAAATTTTCTCCCCATCTCTCCCTTACCCCTTGCCCCAAGATTTCAAAAAAATTTCAAAAATTTCAAAAAAAAAACTCCATTCCCCAATCTGTCCTTTCTTCTATCCCTTTTCCCCCCTTAACCCCCTTCTAATTTAACTTCTTCTAGGGCAAGATGTATTTCTATATGCTGTTGCCTGAATATATTATTTCCCAGTTGCACATAAAATTTTTTTTTTAACATTTGCAATTAAAATTTGAGTTCCACATTTTCTCACCTCTTCCCTCATCACCCACTCCCATTGAGAAGACAAACAATTCAATATTGGTTATACATGTGTAGTTATGCAAAACATTTCTGTAGCAGTCATATTGCAATAGATTAACTATATTTTCTTTCATCTTAACTGGCCCTGAATTTATTCTATTTTCTTCTTTGAACCTGTCTCTTTACAAAAGTGTTTGCTTCTGACTTCCCCTCCCTCAATCTGCACTCCCTTGTATAATCCCTCAACTCTTATTTCCTTTCCCCTACTTCACTATAAGGTAAGATACCCAATTGAGTGTGTATGTTAGCCAATTCCAATAACAGTATGGTTGACTCATTCCCTTTTACCTCCCTGCTCTTGCCCTCCATTGTCACAGCTTCCTCTTACCTCCTTTATATGAGGTAATTTACTCTCCTCTATCTCTTTGTTATGGGAATCTGAAGATCTTACCTGTCCCTAGGCCCTTTGATAGGCTTAAGTGGCTCTGAGAACCTTCCTGGATTTGAAAATATACTCTGCCCTCTGATAGGCTGAATGTGATCACATGGAGCCTGTGGTAGAAAGCTTGTTTTTCAGTAATGCCCACACCTTATTACTTTGTGATTGGACAGGGAGTCAAGAGGATTGTGACATTCTCTGATCCAGGAGTAGGCTATATATACCCTGATGTGAGATTTTGATTTCGGGCTTACTTTGGAAAGAGCTGTATGATTTGGGGAGAAGAGACTCTGGGCAGGTGTTGAGCCTCCCTGCTGTGAAAACCCAAATTTTGGTGCTTCCCTCTCTGGTAACTAACTAGGTGTGAATGTAATAGTCAGACAGCTGGAAGCGCTGTCTGCTGAATTGTGTTTTTTTCTGTTGTAACTTCTGTTTCTGTTCTCTGAAGTTCAGGGTGCTGACTTTTTCCCCTGAACTAGGTAAATGATATATGTTTGATTGGATAAAGTAAGGTAGTTAACCTATTTTGAGTTGCTTTCCTTTAGAAAAGCAAATGTAAGAACCTGTGCTAGCAGCCATCCTGGGTATGCTAGGGTGCTTGCTACTACAATCTCCCTTTCTCCTTCTCCCAATATATTCCTCTCTCACCTCTTAAGTTTATTTTTTAGATATAGTCCCTCCATATTCAACTCACCCTGTGCCCTCTGTCTGTGTATATATATATAAACATACACATACACACACACATACACACATATATATATATATATACATACTTATATATGCACACATATATAAAGTATACATAAATACATGTTCCCTTCTACTATACTAATACTGAGAAAAGTCTTATGAGTTAATAATATTGTCTTTTTAAGTAGGAATGAAAACAGTTCAACTTTAATAAGTTCCTTATGATTTCTTTTTCTGGTTTACCTTTTCATCCTTCTCTTGACTCCTGTATTTGAAAGTCAAATTTTATGTTCACCTTTGGTCTTTTCATGAAGAATGCTTGAAAGTCCTCTATTTCATTGAACATCCATATTTTCCCCTGAAGTATTAGGTAGATGGATAGATGATTCTTGGTTTTAATCCTAGCTCCCTTGACCTCCAGAATATCATATTACAAGAACTTCCATCCTGTAATGTAGAAGCTAATAGATCTTGTGTTATCCTAATTGTGTTTCCACATTACTCAAATTGTTTCTTCCTGACTCCTTGTAATATTTTCTCCTTTACCTGGGAACTCTGGAGTTTGACTATAATATTCCTAGGAGTTTTCTTTTTCAGAACTTTTTCAAGACATGATCAGTGGATACTTTAAATTTCTCTTTTATCCTCTGGTTATAGAATGCCAGGGCATTTTCCTTGATAATTTCTTGAAAGATGATATCTAGGCTTTTTAAAAATCGTAACTTTCAGATAGTCCAATTTTTTTTTTAATTCTCTCTCCTGGATCTGTTTTCCAGGTCAGTTGTTTTTCCAATGAGCTATTTTACATTGTCTTCTATTGTTTCATTCTTTTGGATCTGCTTCATAATATCTTGATTTTTCATAGTCATTAGCTTCCATTTGTTCCATTCTAATTTTGAAGGAATTATTCTCTTCAGTTAGCTTTTGAAATTCTTTTCCCATCTGGCAAATTTGACTTTTTAAGGCATTCTTTTCCTCGTTGGCTTTTTGAGCCTCTTTTGCCATTTGAGTTAGTCTATTTTTTAAGGTGTTATTTTCTTCAGTCAGGTTGTTGCCTTGCTTTTCATGATTTTCTTGCATCATTTTCATTTCTCCTCCAAATTTTTCCTCCACTTCTCTTACTTGATTTTCAACATCCTTCTTGACCTCCTCCATGGCCTGCAACCAGTTCATAATTTTCTTGGAAGTTTTTGATGCCGGAGTGCTGACTTCATTAACTTCCTCTTGTTCCATGCTTTGATCCTTTTTGTCCCCCAAAAAAGATTCTATTGTTTGATTGCACCTCCTCTGCTTGCCTATATTGCCAGCCATTGTCTTGACTTTTGAGCTCTTTGCCATGGCAGAACTTAGCTTCCAGAGTCAATAGAGCTATGTCCCAAGTTTCTGGGTTTTTTGTAGTTTTCAGAGCTATTGTCAGAGCTATTAGGAGGGTGCCCTCTCAACATGTACCACAAGCTCTGGTACACTAGCATTCCTCACCCCAGGAAAACCACCCAAGACTGTGACCCAGATCCAAATAGGTCAAAGCAAGAATTTTTACCCTCTGAATGGTCACTTGGTCCACCTATGATCTGCAGGCCAGGAGTTCCAGAGGGAGACACGCTGCAATAGTTGCAGTCACCATGCCTCTGCCACCTTTGTTGCCACAGAGGCAGGGGGCTGTCTGTGTTCTTCTCATGCCCAGTTCCAACAGAGTTCCCTACTGACCTTTTACTTTCTCTTTGGCATTTATGGGTTGAGAAGTCTGGAAATCACCACAGCTGCCAGTGACTCATTCTCCTGAAGGCTGCTCTGGCCAGTCTGGGCCACTGGTCAGGGCTGCCCCAGCTCAGGAACCATATAGCTCAAGTGGGACTGCGTGTAGCTTCCAGCTTGGTGAAATAAACCCTTCCTGTCAGCCTGCCAGGCTGCCCTCAGTGGGAGATTTATTCTTCTCTGTCACTTTGTGGGTTCTATAACTCTAAAATTTCTTTAGAATCTTTTTTTTACTGGTATTGGCAGTAGTTGGAGTGGGACCTCAGCAAGTTCATGCTTTTTCTCTGCCATTTTGGCTCTGCTCTCCTCCATTCTATTTTTTAAGGAATTATTTTCTTCAGTGAGTTTTGGACATCCTTTTCCTTTTGGCCAATTCTATTTTTAAGGCATTCTTTTACTTATTGCCTTTTTAGACCTCTTTTGCTATTTGGCCTAGTCTGTTTTTAAGGTGCTAGTTTCTTTAGCATTTTTTTGTGTCTCCTTCACAAAGTTGTTCAATCTTTCCTCATGATTTTCTTGCATATCTCTCATTTTTTTTCCCAATGTTTCTTCCATCTCTTTTACTTGATTTTCAAAATCCTTTTTGAGGTCTTCCATTGCCTGAGACCAATTCATATTTTTCTTGGATGCTTTGCATGTATTAGTTAGAACTTTGATATCTTCTGAGTGTGTATTTTGATCTTTCTTGTCACCATAACAATATTCTATAATAATTTTTTTCATTGTTTGCTCATTTCCCATCCTATTACTGGACTTTGTTAAAATAGGATGCTGCTCCCTGGGTGGATGGTCAACTATACCAAAGTTCAGGAGTTGTGTGGTGCTGTATTCAGAAATACTTCTAAGGACCTCTAAGTTCTTAGTTTTTCCAAGGTGATATGATGTAAGGAGTGTTTTTTGTTTCTCTGGTCTGTGTTCTCATCTGTGAGTGACCACAATCACATTTTTCTGCTCCACAGCTCTGAGAAGGATCCCCTCTCCATTGTGATCTATCTTAGCTATACTATGTTAGTGTTTCTCCTCGCCCTGGGGCCAAGGATTGAAACCTTGATTTGAGTTTGGGAAAATCAACAGAAGCCTGCCTCAATGCTAGCAAAGAGGCTTCTCTTATATATTTCTGACCAGTTGTTGGAGCCCCTTACCATCCATGGACTGGCAGCCCTAGAATCAGCTGCTGCCACAGACTTTGCTGATTGAATCACTCCCAAGGCCTTCTCCTGGCCAGCTGTCATCAGGATGTTCTGGTGGGGCCTGTGCTGGACTGAGTTTCACTCCTATCTTGACCCAACAGAGACTTATTGTTTTCCTTCTAAGTTATCCCTAGTGTCTGTCATGAAAGGAGTCTGGAAAATGCAACAGCTGCCAGCAATTCAGTCACCTCATGGTTTGCTCTGGGTTCACTAGGGCCCAGTCTGTGCTGCTGCAGTCTCCACTGCACTACAATCATCTCTTAGCTTTGTATAAAAGAACTTTCTTGCCAACCTTGTAAGTTGTCTTTGCCTGGAAATTTATTTCACTCTGTCTTTTTATGGAATCTTCCACTCTAAAATTTAAGAGCTATTTTGAAAGGCATTTGTAGGTTTTTGGAGGAGACTTCTGTCAAGTCCCTGTTTTTACTCCACCATTGGGGCTCTGCCCTACTTTTGCTTAATATTATAGAGGAAATGAGGAAGAAGGAGGAGGACATTGCTTTATTTCATAAGTGAATTATAATGTAAGAAGACTTCCAAAAGGAAAAATTTGGTGAGAGAAATGAATATCTCAGGAACCTTCTTCTTACATGAATAGGACTCATAAAATAGCTGCAATATACATGCATATGTACAAAATATTTTATATAGAAATGCATTCAACAAGCAACAATTTGGGTACAGAGAGTGTAGATTTAGAATGAGAATTATCTTGAGAAAGAAATATTTATTAGTAAAGAATATTTTAAGTAAGAATTATCAAGGGAAAATTAAAAAGAGCAAAATTTAAGAGCCTCTGATTTATGTCTGAATGAAGAAATAGATATAAAAGCAAGCCATTCCAATTGTAGTATAATGCTATTGCTTTTGTTTCTTTATTTTCTTTCATTAAATCTACTCAAAGATTGAATTGGAGATCCAAGACAGGAAAAATGTAACAGAGCATCCTAAAATGAAGTCAAGAACACAACATTTATGCCTTGAATATAAATACAAAGAAGGTTCCCACAAATGAAAGAATATCACAGAAAAGTTTAGAAAGAACAATTCAACAATATGTTATTTGAAAAAGACACATATGAAGCATAAAAAGTTAGGTAGAGTTACCATAAAAGATTTATTTATTTTACTTGGGCAATTAAAAAAAGGCTGTCAGTCACAGTTTTAGAAAAGTCACAGTAAATGTAGAAAAGTCCAAAAGAGATAAACAGGGTAATTGCATAATGCTTGAAAGTACCATAAATAAAGAAATAATATCAATAATTACCATATATGCATGGAATAGCATAATAAGCATATATTTAAAGGAAACACTAATAAAATTACAGAGAGAAAATATAATAGGAGATTGCATCTATGTGTCTCATTCAGAGAGACCTAGAGAAATCTCATGAAAAGATAAATAAGAAATGAATTAAAGACTCCTGTGGAATATTAGAAATGTTACAAATCATTGATGTCTGGCAATTACTGATTAAGAATTAAAGCAGAAAAGAATAGATAACAAAATACATAATAGATAAACAAATAGATAAATAAAGGATTATATTTATCTGTATTTGCATACTATGTATACTTTGTACATGTACGTACATACCTCTGTGTTTTTGTGTGTGTATAATTATGAATATACAAATTCCTGTGTGTGTATTATCAGTTGAAATAAAAAAATTTATTTAAATACTTAATCATTTCAGTAAAGTTGCAGCATATAATATATGTTAAAAATAGTAACAAGACTACCTTCATATTGTCAGTAAGATATATTAGGAAGAGATACAAATAGAACTCCATTCAAAGTATAAAACCTATAAACAACCTGGGAATCTACTTTTAAAGATACAAAGGAATATACCAACATAGCTAAAAAAAGTTACAGTGTGAAGAAATGAATTTTAACTTATAAATATATGTTGATATGTTTAGATTTGTTCTTTGCTAGAAAAACTAAAGTAAATTCAGTGACATAACCAAACTTTCAAGCTAGCACAGAATTAGACAAAATCATAACAAGGTGTATCGGCAAGCACCCTAAGCACACCCAGGGCGGCTACTAGCACAGGTTCTTAGATCTGCTTTTCTAAAGGAAAGCAACTCAAAGTGGGTTAACAATCTTACTTTAATCAATCAAATACCATTTACCTAGTTCAGGGGAAAAAGTCGGCACCCTGAACTTCAGAGAATACAAACAGAAGTTACAAACAAACAGAAAAACAGATCAGCAGA
>CM053583.1:263092545-263126270 GCA_028627135.1 Pseudochirops cupreus
TTTTTTTTTAAACTTATCCTTTGTTTTTCTGGGAAATTTGGAAAGCAAGGCTTTTAAATGGTCATCCATCTCCAGTAAAGAAACAATACAGAATGCAGAAAATTTACTCGGTTAAGGATAGTTGAATAAGGGGGGAAATGGAAAGGAAGTTGTTTTGTGTTTTTACATCCCTAGGCAACTGAACACAGTCACCAACCCTCTTTTGAAATGTAATTAGTAGTTACATGCTTGGGATAGGGGAGCTGGAGAAATTGAGGGACTAAAGGAGAGCTATTACAGATTGTGCACACCAAGATTTGCTTTCTATAGTTTTTTTTTCTTTCCCTGAGATTTTTTGCTTATGTAAGAAGCAGATGCTAAACCCCCTTCTCTGTCATTTCTATAAGTTCATTTCCACTGAGCAGGAAGAGAAATCCTTGTGTGCATTTCAGTCATTGAGTTTTAATCTCTAATTTCAGAAGGGTGTAACATGGGTCAAGAAGTCATCATGGGTGATGTCAGGATGGGCATGATGAAAGCTAGTCCAAAATAGCACTTCCATCAGGAATCTTGTCATCAGTTTTGAATGGCATTTCTAGCAGGGATATAGAGGATCACATTGATTCCCTTGTCAAGGGTTCTACTGACTTAGTCTGCAGTAGGCTGCTCAGTCTGGTCTACTGTGAAGCGTGTTTGAAAGCACCTTCATTTCTACTACAATATATTATTTTAAAGTGTCAAGATTGTTTTGCAGTCACTAGAATTCAAATGTATCAGAATGAACCTCTTATTTGTACACAGGATAACTTATTACTAATTTTTAAAAATTATTCATCAGGTCCCTTTTGGGGAGTAATTTTCTTTAAATCAATCATCTTTTTCTCCATTCCCTCAGCTTTGTTCTCTCCCTTATTCCTTCTCCTGATAATATTGACATAGCAATTTTAAAGAATATTTGTTTCCATACTGAATTTTGAAAGAATAAACATTTTCTTAGTACTCAAGAAGATGAAGGTAATATTAGATGTGGGAGAAATTAAATACTGCACCTCAATTCTGTAAGAGAGCCAAAGATGTATGAACATATGTTGACATTGAAAATGTTTGCATTTTCCTTCAACAAAAAAAAAATTTTAAATACTAACATATTGATTTTCATCAAAACAGCTGATCAACAATAATTTATTAATCACATAGTATGGGCTGGGTACTATAGCAAGCATTGATAATATAAGAAAAAGCAAAGAAACTTATGTTCCCATGGGGAAACAACATGCCCATAAATATGTACATACTAGACGAATAAAGAGTAATAGAAGATAATCTCAAAGGGAAAGATACAAGTAGCTCGGCCAACTGGGAAAGACCTACTTCAGAAGGTGATATTTGAGCTGAGGCTTGAAGGAAGTCAGGGATCCCAAGAGGCAAATGTAAGGAGGAAGAGCATAAGGGATAGCTTGGATAATGCTACAGAGGAATGAGATGAGTATTGTGTATGAGAAAATGCATATAAGGCAATACAATTGTACTTTAGAGTTCATGGAGACAAGTAAAATTTTCTTAAAAAGGAGTTCATAGGCTTAATCAGATTTCCAAAGGGGGTCTATAACACGAAAGAGAGATTAAGAGCTACTAACATATTATTTCTTCTGGTAAGATCATCAAGAACTCAGATTTAGCTAGTAGCTCCCTGCAGATGACTCCCTCCCCATAGACAGAGATAGAGATATTTATAGACTTGTCTATCTATCTATCTATCATCTATCTATCTATCAAACACTAGTGTCTCCCTCAAGTTTCAGTTGCACATAACCAATTGTTATTTGGCATTTCAGACTGAATATCCAGAAGGACATTAAACTCAACATTTTTAAAAAAATATCTTTTCCCATAAACCTTCCCCTTCTCCCAAATTTCTCTCTTTCTGTTGAATGTACTACCACAATTCCAATTACAATTGGTAATTTGGACTTCTTACTCTCTTTCACTGCACATATCTAATTATTCTCCAAATTTTGCTATTTCTATCTTTACAACATCTTACATCTCACTCATTCTCTCTGCTCATACAGCTACCACCTTAATCTGGACTCTTAACAACTTTCAGTTAGATTATTCCAGCAACTCCAAATAAATTTCTCTGCTTCAAGTCTCTTATCACTATTTTTCATCATATACCCTGATGCTAAAGTAATTTTCTTTAAGCAAACAGTTGACCGTGTAACTCTGCTATTCAACCAAATGCAATGGCCTCCTATTACTTCCACAATATATACAAACTTCTCTGTTTAGGTTTCAAAGTTTTGTACAACTTAATCATATGCGATAGTAGTACTTCATCTCCCACACTCCAATTCAGCTGAACTTAATTTCTCTTTGTTTCTCATACAAGACATTGTATTTCCATCTCTAGGCTTTTGCGTTGCCATCCCCCATTCCTAGAATGCAATCTTTCCTTTCCTCCACATCATGGAGTCCCTCTCCCCTTTTTTCTCTCTCTCTCTTTCTGATATAGCTCAGGCACCATTTTCTTGATGAATCTTTTCCTAGTCCTCTAATCTTCCACTACTCTTCCTTCTAAATTATGTTTTGCATTTATTTGCATTTGTATCTATTAACTTTATGATTATGCTGTATTTCTGTTTATATGTTATCTCTTGGATTATAATTTAAGATCACTGTAATTGTTGTTTTATTCTGTTTTCTTATATTCTCAGCACCTAGCATAGTGCTTGGCACGTAGTAGGCTCTTAAGCATTTTTATATTGATTGATTGATTGATTGCATTTTTTCTACCTGGACCAAAATGCCATTCTTTCGTTAAAGTTTAATTAGAGCATAGGCTGTATTACCCTCCCAATAATCCATTTCAATGATCAGAATTGCTGATGGAATTCCAAATACTTAATTGAAATTTTTACCCTCACCATTTGCAGGCTTCCATCTCAAATCTTTATTCTGTTGTTATGCAGGGTTTCTTCAATAGACCTTCCTATTATTTTCAGTAAGTCAATAAATCATCTTCTCAGTACACATGCAGAGGGAAATCGACCGCCATTAATTTTAAATCTCCAGCATGTTCTTACAGAATGATGACTTCTCATCTGCTATTTTTTAGGACACTATTATAATATTCTTTGAATACAAGCAACTTCTTTCTCCAGATAGAGTCCATCTCTCACTTCTTAAGGAAGAACCTCAAATTTGTTTTTGATCTCTTAGACTGTGATTCTCCTTCTTTTTCCTTTGTGTATCACTGATGTTCCCCAACCTCCCATTATCTTCTTTCTTCCATCAAATTTTTTAACCCTTTCTCACTTCTTTCTTTAGGGACACCTTATTGAGCCTCATGACCTGGAGTGTAGAGAGGTGTTCTGTAAGTCTTTTTATTTTTTTTTCACCCAAGAGGTAGCTCAGCCTACCCTTGAAAAACCAATGAGTAGAAAAATATAGTATTCTTATTATTTTATCTATCATTAACTCATATTTTCCAGATCAGACACTTGCAATTGGCACCAGGGTACACCAGGCTTAAAACAGACATTGTTGTGAAAGAAACTGAGCACAGAATCCAAGTTGAAGAGATATCCTGTATGAATGCTGAGCACTTTCAGATGTTCTTATTTGAGTATGGCAATATGGTGATCACAATAGGTGCACTGAAGAACCCCATAAATGAAATCCATGATCAATTAAAAGATTTTGCACTAATAGTCTTAACAATTCAGAATAAAAACACCAATTAGGTAATAACCTCTTATACACACACACACACACACACACACACACACACACACACACACAACTGGAACTGTAGACAATAAGTCATGTCCAAAATTGAACAACAGGAACAGAGCAGGTTATTTAGTAAATTTTAGAATTGTTTTAATGACTTCTCCCTGAAACAAAAGTCCATTGTTTTTAAAATGAACGATTGTCTGTTGCTTTTTAAATTTTTTTAAAACATGTTAAGTCATGGAACACTATAAACTATTAATTGTTGCAGTCAAACACAATCTTAAAGGGAATATACAGGTAATAAGTCAGTATGCATGTGTGTTTGTATGTAATATATACTTGGAATTATGAAGGAGAACAATGTAAAGAATGTCATAAAAAAAATAATGTTGAAAAAGAAGGCACCTTGATCACATGTCAAGAACTGGGAATCATTGATAGACTGCTTTCACACTTTCACTTCACATCCTCATAATGTCAGGAAAACATGACCATGACTCTAGAAATGCTGATGATCCTTCTGTGATGACTTTATAAAAGGAACGGACAAAAGTCACACAAAATGGACAGATGTATGCACACACACATACACATACATACACACATTTATACATGCTTATATATGTTTAGATTTGTATCTGTGTGATAAAATCACCAAACTGATATGTTTCACTAATTAACTTTCTAATAAAGTTAATCTTTTAGGACTTTTAGAGTGCTCAGGGATATTTTTTTCATTATGAAAGTTAAGTAATCACAAAAATTGAAGATAGATCAAACAATATGAGGGCAAATTGACATATTTCTGATTAGTTGAGAAGAGATTAAGGCAGCATGTATCTGTTAAGTGTCTTCTCTGTGCCAACACTGTAATAAGCACTTTTTAAAAATAGTAGGTCATTTAAGCGTCAGAACCAGCCAATGAGGTTTTTATTATTATTATTATTATCATCATTATTATTATTATCATTTTACAATGTAAGAAACTAAGGCAGACTTGTGACTTGCGACTTGCTCAGGGTCACCCAGTTAGTAAGTGTCTGACACCAGATTTGACCTGAGGTCTTCCTGACTCTAGGCCCAGCACTCTATCTACTCCAGCACTTAGCTGTCTCATATTATGTTTGCTTTCCAGAATTATGGGACCAATTCCTAACAACACACACTGTAGCCCTTCTAGCACTATTTCCAACTTTTATCATCTTTACTAACTTTCTAGGTATGAAGAACAAAATTTCTGGGTGATGACTTCTTCCCTGGATAATAAAGTGATAGTGATCTCTACCGTAAGCAAACAGCAAGACAAATCAAAGGTGGAACATTCAATGTGATTAAGGTTTTGACATCATGACAGACTGATTGATACACTTTCTTTTGAGCGCTTAGCCTCTGAACGATTGCTTGGTCCCTCTGCAGTCTGCAGGCCGGGAACTCTGAAGCAGCCACATGGAAGTGGCTCCTGGCCAGGCTGCCACTTCTGCTGCTTCCTTGCCCTGGAAGCAGTTAGGCTGGACTGCCTTTCTCCCCCAAATTTAGCTGAGTTCCACTGACCATTCACTTACTCCTTGGCTTGATAATTCTGGAAACTGCCACAGCTGCCTCTGATCCACTCTCTTAAAGGCTCCAGCTGTGGCTTGTCCTGACGCCCCACGGCCAAGAGGACGTTTCAGGCTGGACTGGTTTTGGCTCCCAGCATGCTGTGATGAGCCCTTCCTGCAGAGCTGCCTTCAGCAGGAGATTGTTTTTCTATATTTTGTGGCTTTTGGAGCCCTAAAATTTGTTTAGAGTCATATTTTATGGGGATTTGAAGTGGCTATGTCAGAGCTGCAGAACCTTGCTGCTTCTACACTGCCAACCTGGCTCTGCCTCCCTCTCACTCTCTCCACCTTCTTTTGAAACAGCATATTTTTACTGTTTCTTTCTCTGAAGTTCTGAATGAAACATCACTTTTTTTTCTTTCACATTTGACTAATGAATGAGAAATCTTGTTCCATTCCATAACTTATTCTCTATGTGTCCCTGTTTTATGTTTGTTTCTCATATGCAGCAAAACGTTGGGTTGGATTTTCTATTTTTTATTTTTCCAGGAATGTCAATTGTGTTGGCTGGTAGAGGTAATAACAGATGGCCTAGAATTGAGTCAGGATACTTAAAGGTATAGAAGATAACACATTTCCTTGACACAAAGTGATTTGCAGCTGATGCTGAGATACTAATTCCTTTTGAAGTGTTTAAAGAGAGCACTGCATTTTAAACTTGACTCAGAGTTTTTCTTCAACTAAAAATGACTGATAGGAAAACTGCAATTTTGCATTTAATAGAAAAAGGAAGATTGAACTTTTAAACTCATGAGATTCTTCACCCATAGATTGTTGTTGTTGGTCCTTTGTTTGCAAGTGAGTTGCATTTAAGGGAGGCAGAGCTGTGCAAAGTCACCAACTTCACTCTCTCTTCCATAATTATCAGAGTCCAGTGGCAAGGCATAGGTCAAGACAAGTCATGATATTCCCCCCATACCCCATTTCTAACTTATCCATAAACATATTCAAAAGTGACAGATTTCATAGTGTCAAAGTCCTGGTTCTATCACTGTTAGCAAAAATAGATTCAACAATTAGAAGATTTTACAAAGTAACTTATACTCTGGGTTGGTGGCACTTTTGACAGCTACCTCAAACATTATCTCTATTTCTATTATTTATGACAAATTACAGATAATCAAGAAGATGTATTGACTTGTTGGAATGCATCCAAAGAAGTACTATGAATATGATGGATTGCAGACTATGCCATATGAGGATCAGTTGAAAGAAGTGAGGCTAGCTATCCCGAAGAGGAAATTTGATGTCTACATGAAATACTCTTCAAATACCTGTCTGATATGAATCATGCTTATTCTGCTTGAGTCCAGAGGCAAGTCCTAGAACCAGTGTGTGTGAGCTGCAAGAGGGAGATTTGAGTCTGGCGCAGTATCCTAATAATGGACTGCCTTCCTAGCTGGTCTCAAGAAGAAATGATTTCAAAGAGATGCCTCTACAGGTATGAATTTAACCTAGATGGTCTCTGAAGGCCCTTTCAACTCAAGGTTCTTTGATAAATTCATTGACCAGGGAACAAGAAGTGGATTTGAGTTCTCATTAGCATTCAAATGAATTTCATTAGAAATTTTCTTCCTATGAGTGTTTGTCTTTTCTGACAAAGCAAGACTCTTCTGACTTGCCTTAATGAGAGGATAGAGACTTCCCATAATGCCTTTTGAATTGGTGGGGTTGTGTTTTCTAATCCATTCTTCCCTTAGTGGTCTCAGAAGTATGTAATTTCATAGTCTGAGTCATACTAATATATGACAAGCAGTAGTTTAATATATTAATATTTTCTATACACAAATGCTTTCGATGCTTTTTTTGCTTCTGAGAAGAAAAAAATTCTATAGTAACCAACACCCTATACCACAAGAATCTCTAACTGAAAAAGCAAGCTAATATATCTAATATGTCACAAGTGGGTGAAGGATTGGAGAAAAAGAAAAAAAATGGGACAAGGTTATATTCCTAGTCTCCTATAGCCACTACTTATAAAGAAAATCATTTATTTATCAGTCCCAGGTAATGAACACTCAAAAATGTTTATTGAGTTGATAATCTACTTCTATAAAGGAGGCCACATTCATATTGAATTCAATGCAATACCAAGGTAGAACAAGATGGGAAAAGGAATATGATTAGCACTCAGATGATATAATGAAAAAATCACAAAAAAATAGGGTAATCTTTTAAAAGCGCAGGAGAACAATATGTCTTCACTTTTGAAATGCTTTTCTTAAACTGTATTTTGTGACTGAGTGATTTATTCTCTTAATTAGATGATGAGCTAAAAGGAAACATAATTGGCAATTAAATGATAGCAGTAGTAACTTCTCTTTCTCTCTCCCTTTTCCAATTATTAGTAGTGCCATGATCCTTCACTTTTCATTTTTCCCTTTTACAGCTGATGAGTGTCCTTTCTTTTCTTTGTCTTCCTTTCTCCTCATTTCTTGGAAATAATCTGTTTTTTTTTTCTCCTTATGTATCAGAGATTATTCTGTTCACTCTCTGTCATAGTCATCCGAACTAATCTCTTTTGAACTGAGAAAAAGGAAATTCCCTTCCATGGGTCTGAGGTGTGAGAGGTATTGTATGTGAAACATTCAAGCCCCAACATTATCCTGGATCATATAGTGATCCCTTAATGTTCCAGAAATCTGAATAATACGTGTTTGTATATATAAAGGAAAGCATTTGCTAAATAATTAAAAGAAATTACAGAAAGGAAACAAAACTGTTCAGGGATTGCTAAAAATTTGAGATTAGTCCAACAAAAAGGAGAGGAATAAATGCTAATCAAGAAGGACTTATACTGATGGCAGTTATGTGTACAGGGACTGTTTGGTTTTGCCTATGTATTCCCAATGCCTTGCATATATTTGGTACTTAATAAATATTTGTTAAATAGAATTCAATATTTGAATTGATATAAATGCTTCTTAATTGCAATCCAGCAGAAATATTCAGTAAAGAAATTATAGAACAAGACTTTTGTTTTTTTGCATGGAGAGGAATTTAGTCAATAGTGATAATATCTTATTATGAAGATCTTCTGATGCTTAAATGATTAAATTCCTCTATAGGGACTTCAAAATTTACCTTCTTTATTATATTTTTAATCTGCTTTGTTTTGGAGTGGTGTTTTAATGGTTGACATATAAGCTATATCTGGCTCTTTTTACTCAAAAGTATAAATTGTAAAAGCCTATTATTTCAATTCTTTAAAATACCTGTATTTTCATCCGTATGTATACTCTGTCTGCAAACACAGATCCCAACTGTTACATACCTTAGCCAAAATAGCTTTCATAGCTAATATAAATCATCAACTGTCTAATAATAAGCCTGTGCACACTTGTCTAGGCTGATTCCTAGACAATGAACACAGAATTTTTATTTAAATCTATTTTCAATGCCTTTCCATAAATTTGTAGGACACCCCTCCCCCCGAATTTATGTTCTCTGATTGAGTTTTCACAAACTCCTTTAACCATATGCCACAGTTAGGAATTTGAGTAGGATTTTAGTGTAGGAACTCTATATGATACATCATTTTTAAATGAATAGTGTTTGAAAATGAATAGATGTTTAATTTTTAAAAAACATATATTATTCCTTCTAAATGTAAAGGGATAAATCAGACCCTTATGGAAAAGAAGATTCATCCAAATCTTCTGTGGGACCAAGCATACAAATTGTAAATATATAATACTAAGTTTTGTTTTATAGTTCTGAGACAAATGAAAAGCTCAAGAGACAGTTTCTATGTAATTAATAATCAATTCATCAATCAAGCTAACTAATAATCAATAAATTATTTAGTGGTTTCTCTCAGTAACCCAAGGCAAAACCATGGAGACCACAGAATGCATTGGAAAAAAGTGTGACACTGATAAGTGAAAATCAACACTTACTGGTAATCAATTAATGAGGGGATAGACATGTTAATGATGGGGTGGGCTAAAAGTCTTCACCTCCTTCTGCTAAGAATGTGACTTAATCATGAGACTCAGACACCTCCAGCAGTCTGGACAAAGGAATCCATCTCTACCCAGACAATTTTGATCAGTTTTCCCCTTCATGAGCTGGGTCCTAAACTTCAATGAGGGGAAAAAGAGCATAGATTTAATGCTTTAGGGCTGGAATTCACTTATGTTAGTTTCTGTTTACACTCTGAACCAGAGGTTCCCAAAGTCAGGAATATGTGCACAAAAAGAATTGTTTACACTATTATACTATAAGGTTATATGACCCAATATCACATAATTAAAATTTGAATGAAGGAAAAAACCCACAAATTTACAATAGTTTTTAAAATTTAAGATGTCATTTAAATATATATGTGTGTGTGTGTGTGTATATGTGTCTGTGTATTATATATACTTTTAGATATGATGCATATTTAAAAGAAGTTAAAGCGTTAAAGATATTTGGGGGAGAGTGCTGAGAATTTTATTTTTTAATATGGGGTAGTAGGCCACATGTTTGGAAACATCTGCTCTAAACAGAAGTAAGGTCTTCTAGTTGGGTGTATTCTTGCCCAGTCATGTTCCTGGAAGATTTGGACAATTTTTTCTATCAGCAATGTCCTTCAGAGACTAACTGACTTACAGTGACTCGTCTCTGAATGAGTAAATAATGAGAAAAAGCCTTAATCCTAATTTAATAACTAGTTCTTAATATAACAGAAAATAATCCTTTCAGTTTTTTAAACTTTTATTTTGTTGTAGTCATTATGTATATAGCTTTTTTCCAGTTCTGATTATTTTGTTCTGTATTCGTTCATGTGTCTTCCCATAATTTTCTAAATTCTTCATAGCATTTCATTATTTGTATTACAATATGTAATCACAACAGAGATTACCTTCTGAATGATTGCTTTTGTCCCCCTACTATCTGCAGGCCAGGAGTTTCAGAGGCAACCAAGAAGCAGCAGATGCAACCACCATGCTTCCATCACTTCTCACCCTGAATGCAGAGGCCAGATACCTCTCTTGGCCCACCTGGTTCCAACAGAGTTCTCCACTGACCTTTTACTTTCTCTTTGGCGTATGGGTTGAGAAGTCTGGAAACTACCATAGCTGCTGGTGATTCACTCTCTTGAAGTCTGCTCTGGCTACTGATGATAGGGCCCACCCTGGGGCCATAACCATGTGGCACACCTGGGACTGCAATCGGCTGCCAGCCGTTGCAATACTCCCTTCCTGTCAGTCCGTCAGGCTGCCTTCAGCGGGGAATTTGTTTCTCTCTGTCACTTTGTGGGTTCTATAGCTCTAAAATTTGTTTATAGTCATATTTTACAGGTTTTGGAGGTGGTTGTAGGGGGGAGCTCATGGAATTTTCTACTTCTACTCTGCTATCTTTCCTCTACCCATCCCCCCCAACATGATTTTTGTGGAAATATATTTTACATGACTGTGCATATATAATCTATATCAGATTGCTTGCTGTCTTGGGGAAGGAGGAGAGGAGAGAGGCAATGTAATAGGAATGGGAATTTGAAGATCTTCCTTGCCCTTAATAGGCCTCATAGGAATTTGAAGAATTTCCTTGGTTTGAAGATAAACTCTGCCCCCTAATAGGCTGAATGTAGTCACATGGAGCCTGTGAAGGGAGGAGTTTGCTGAAGGGAAGCAGAGCCCAGAGGAAGCTGGGAGTCAGAGCTAGCAAGAAGTGGGAGAAACAGGAGCTCAAGAAAGGAGATAGAGAAGTTTGTGAGTAAATAGTGACCTTGTATTGTTTTGTGGGAAGGCTGAAGGATGGCATGGCTCTCTGTGTTGCTATGGCTTGTTAATTTCTTTACTGATATGATGGAATCAGCTTATTGGTTTGGGGATTAAGTTTTCTGATTTCTAAATAAATGCTTTGGTTCTGTCTTCTATATGGAGAGTTTGTTATATTTTACCATAGAACATCATGCAATATTTATAGTCACAGTCCTTATCATGATCGTGGGCACTGTAAATATTGCATTGGCACTCTCTTTGGTGTCACAAACAAGATCATGAAATATCAGGCCTCTAGTTGGAGGGAGAAGGGGTTTAGAATAAGAAATGGGTTTTCCAAGATAGTAGGATTTACCTTATGCCTCCCTAGCCAGGGAGTGGTCTAAAGGTACAGGGCTCTGTGAAAACTGGGAACAGAGGCTACAGCAGGGAGAAGTTAGAGATTTAGAAACATGTTTTCAAAGAATACCAATAAAACCTGGGAGAGAACTGGAGGCAGTAAGTAGAATAGGCTGGGTTTTATTAACTGGTTACTGTATTGTGTGTAAAAGAAGAGACAAGCTTCTATAAAAGTTGGCTAAGTGGCAGAATCCGAACCCTCCTTTAGAAGTGCAAACTGAGTCTCACTTCTTGAAGAGAGAATTGTAGAGTCTCACTTGGAAGGATAGTGGGCTGTGGATAATTTGGTTCAGAAGAAGAAAAAAAGTAACAGGAGGAAAGTTCATGCAGCTTTGGTAGAGTCTGAGCCTAGTTGCCATGACAACAACTCCCAAGAGAGTGCATTGGGAGCAAGTGATACAATATTACAGAGTGATTCATTGTTTCATGCTGAAGCATTTACAAAGGCAGAAGCTCACCACGTACTGAGAAGAAATTAGGAGAATCACAGAGGCCAAGCAGTGTTCAAGGATATAATTGAGGATTTCACTCAACAGGAGATTACTGATATTTCGAGCAGATTCTCCCAAAGGATGGGAGAATCCTTCGTATCTTGGATGGTTAGAAACAGTGATGAAAGAGCTGCAGGGGTAGTTATAGATCATGTGGACGGCTTGAAATTTATAAGTACTTGTCTGAATCCTTTTCTTCAGCAAGCTTTTAGAGATTTTCATTTCTCATGTGGTAACAATATGACCAATGTGTTAGCTTGATAGATGCAATAGAATGTATCCTGTTAATTCTATGCGGCCTAGTGGGGACAGACTCTGGTACTCGCTCAGAGAGCGTATGAGAAAGTTGAAAGAACTAATGAAAACTGCTATCATGGTTGGAGATGCAGATGTCATGATATCCCCTTAGCAGGTCCTCATAGAAATATGATGAAGACAGCTCCTCCCACATATAAGCCTTATTTCTGATTCTAGTAATTGATGAAATAGGACACTCTCTTTCAGAGGTGCTGGGTAAGATTTCACAGCTAAGTGACTTAGGAGAATGAGAAAAATGTTAAATTTCCTCAAGGTAGAAGAGTAAATAGTTGGTGGATTCAAATTCAGAATAGATTGCCAAGAAAAAAAAATTGTTTACTGCTCTATTGAGGGCAGGGTTAGAGTTTGGAAAAAGTGATGGTATTCCAACTAATGAACTGTATAAAATGTATCAAGAAAATGGGCTTGATGTGAGGCAGAATAGAGAAGTGAGAATTGCCCCTTTGTCACACTTTCAGAGAGACTCAGATTAAAGAAAGTATTGAGATAGGTGGAAGTGGCCAATGTGCTGATCTTGTGCTAGTCTATCAAGCCATTGGAATAGAGCTGAAAGGATAGTGTTGTATATTCTTCTGTGAATACGGCTATGATAGTGAGTTCGTGGACTCTAGAAGCACGGTTGACCCTGTATTTGTCTCTTTTTGGCTTTGTCTGTTAACCTTGTTTGCAAGATTTTTTTCCTGTAGGATTGGTACCCTGCACCTGCAGATACCTGATTGTTTAAGTTGGATGCCACCCCCATCCACGATCGTGATGTGCCACCCCTGGACCTGGCGTTGATTGAGTTCCAAATGCTAGCTGGCCTTTTGAATGGGACCTCCTGGATCTGGCATTGACCAAGGTCTGGTTAGCAGCCAAAGAACTGAACTCTTGAATGGGACCTCTTGGGGCAGGGACAACTCTACATGCAATTTCAGCTTGAAGTAGCTATGGAGAATAGATTTTTGCCCTTTAGCCCAAGATTTTGAGACACATTCATTCAAGGGGGGAATGATGGGGTGCTTGTGCCCAAGTACCACCCTAAGTTATTGTTTTATGTGTTTATTTTCTATGATCCCTGTTTTATTATTGTTGCAAAGTTCTGTTGACACCAGTTACCCCAACAGTTATCCCTAACCCTCATTAATCTATGTAATGAAATGTATTGTTCTAGGGGGGCAGAGCCAAGATAGTTGAAATGGCACAGTCAAATGAAGATTTTTTTTTTTCAGGATTAGGGAAATATAAGCATGTATGATTGTAAACAGTAGGACATGAGCCAATGATATGACTTTAGCACAAAAGGCAGAAGAGAAATAGTAGGTGGTTGAAATGGCAGAGTCAAATGAAGATTGATGCAAAAAGTGATGATAGAGGGAACAACCTGTTGGAAGAGATAGTGGAATGATATTACTTCAGTAGGTAGATGGTTTGTGAAAGAGGGGTGGAGGAGAAGGTGGTAGAAGGTATCTGAGTTATAGAGAATTTTAAAAAATGGGAGAAAAAAGTTCATGGCAAATGATTACTTGGGTGTAATGTAGATGGGCTGAGGAAAATATTGGACTAGTAAACCTAAGATCTCTTCCTACTCTGTGATTATGTATACTTAGTGCAATGAAACTAGCACAAAATTTCACAAAATACAACTGTGTGAAAAACTATTCTTTTCATACCTATTTATTTGCCTTTATTGTTTTCTAAGATTTTTATTTTGCAAGATCATCATTTATTTCTTCTTTCAAAATGTCCATTTCATTTTTTTCAGTCTTTTTTTCTTATTGCTATCCAAATTCATCTTCTGAGCTGTTGATAAGCATTCAGGTTATTAGTTTCAAAATTGCATCATTGAAATAACACAGTCTTTGGCCCTTTCAACTTTCATATTTTCTCTCAGGCTGTATATCAATGAATCTCAATTTTTTTATAGGGTGTGATCCTATATTATGATAATTAGGTATGTCATATTTCCCTTAGCTAATACCAAATGAAATGCAAATTTTAGAAACATTATTTGATACGTCTTTATTTCACCAGAGTAAGAATAAAAATAAATGTCTATTAGAATATTTTGATGTACATATATATACATTTTAGAGATAAATTCTAACACATTTGGTGATTTTGTTAAATTTAATGAAGTCGTATACTGTTATTATTGTCATTGTTGCTAGACAGCATATTGGAGAGAATGCTTGGCCTACTGTAGTCAGGTAGACATGACCTTAGATTAAATCTGGACTCAGACAATTATAGACTATGTGACCTTAGGCAAGTAATGTAAACTCTGTTTTCCTCATCTGCACAATGGGTTTAATAATAGCAACCAAATACCATAGGTATCGTTAGGACAAATGACATAATAATTTTAAATTGCTTAGCACAGTGCCTGGCATATAGTTAAGTGCTATATAAATGTCAGCTCTTATTATTAAGGAGAAAATATAGTTATCAAAGTCACTTTAAAATTTAAAAGAGAATTAGCTGACTTTTTTTTTCTTCATAGCTGATGTAATTGGATATTTTTGGTATTATTGAGAATAATTCATGTCATTTGCCTCATAAATTCAGTAGTAATAAATAATTATGTTTAGTGAATGCAGTTATCTTCTGATAGCTGGTGTCAAAAAAAAGATGTCTCCTAAATGCCAATAAAGTGGAAAAGTTTAACTTTCTATTTATCATATTCTATAATTGTCCTGGAATTATTTTTCACTACAACCTTTCTATATAGGTCAAGTAGATACGCAAGTTGTATCACATTCATCCCTAGGTATCTAAAGGAGGCATTTTCCTACATTTTTTTTCCCATACTTATGATGCCATCCAAATATTTGAGTTCACAGGCAATATTTTTTGACTTAATGACTTCTCCTTCATGGTGGTAAACTAATCTCACAAGAGCAATCAGACTCACATTTTTCAAAATGTCTTTCTACTAAGATGAGCTTCTAGTATTTGACTCTACAAAGAGAAATGGGAATGGGATGGGAAGTGGATAGGGACAGGTCTTGAGGGAGTAGATTTGAAAATAGTCTACTCTATATGATAAAACTGACATCCATTTTGTAGCAAAATATTCACTTGAAGGTGAGAACATACAGTAATGTCTCATTGGTTAATGACTTTGGTGACTGTCCCTCTGTTACCTAACAGTATTTCTTCTGTTCCTTTTTCTTACCAGTTTATTCCAGTCCTACTATCAGATGACTTAATTGACTGCTGAAATCTTAATATACTTTTTTCTCGTTAAAAATATTTATTTTAACATTATTTCCTCTAAAGTTTTGAGCTCCAAATTCCCTCACTCCCTTCTGTGCCTCCCCCATTCACTGAGAAGTTAAGCAAAAGATATTGTGTATACATGTGACATCATGCAAAACATATTTCCATCTTAGTCATGTCACAAAAAAAGAAAATTATACTTCAGTTAATATTCAAAGTCGATCACTTCTCTTTCTGGAGGTGGATCACATTGTTTTTTTCATCGTAAGTCCCTTAGAATTATCTTGAATCACTGTCTTGATCACAGTAGTCAAGTCTTTCACAGCTGACAATCATTACAGCATTGCTGTTTAATGTGCACAGTGCTCTCTTGGCTCTTTTCACTTCACTTTGCATCAGTTCATATAGGTCTTACAATGTATTCTTTTATTTTTTTTTCTGTAAGTACTACTCATTTGTCATTTCTTTTCTTTTTTTCAAAATTTAGGTTTTTAATTAAATAGAAGAAAAACAGATTTAAACTTACACCAACACAGAATACCAAGGGTTAAGAAGAATAATGAGCAAAGGGGCCAAAAAGTCAACTTTAGGTCTAACTAGCCACGAAGTAAACAGCTTGAGGAACAAAACCATAAACACATAAGGATTATTTGGGTTGTAGGGATGTACCTGGCATAAAGGAAACGGAACAAGGGAACATGGCAGGTTTTCCCTCTAGATCAGTCAGGGCTAGTGTTCTCACTCGTTCAGCTTCAGGGCCCTGCCCTTCTTGAAGGAAGAAGAAACTCTTTGCCCTACTTCCACGGCCAACTGGTGACCTACTGACCAGGATGGCTATGACATCACAAAGAGGAAAGAAACAACTATTTAGCAGGAAAACCACTCCCACCCTGGGCTGTCATTTTCCTTTGTCTCACCTAAAGCTTCTAGGAGGTGAAGGGACACTGCATTCTTGGCAACTTCATGTCCTCTTGGCCCCTCCTTTATTACAGCTACTCATATGAGGCCACTGAAAGGCATGGGGTGACCAGGAATCAACACCTGATACCAGAATTGGTGCCAGCCTGCAGGCCCAGCTCCCAAGCACTTAGTGAGGAATATGGGAATGCCTAGGTGCCTCTTCTGGCACATTTCAAGGGTGGTCTGGGCACAGCAAGGCGCTACACGGGTCCCCAATTTCTCAGGTAGGGTCCTATGGCTTCCCTCAATTCCCAAGCCAGGACTTCAGTTTGCTGTTGGAGCTGTTACTTCAGGTTGGGCTTCAGCCACTCTACTGTCACCTGCTCACCACAGAGCTTTGAGTGTCCTTCTGTTAGAGCCTTCTTGGCCATGGCCACAGCCCAGTGGGAGCTAAACTTGAGCAGAGCAATCCTGCGGGGGGAGGGGGAGGATAAGGCTGGGGAGCAGCAGTGCTTCCTGCAGATCGGAGCCCAGAGGCTGCATGGCCTGAAGCAAGGCCTGGTGGCTGGCATCCTGGACCCCACAGCAGGATATGTATAGGAGCGTAGGCAAAGCCTCGGTTCAAGCCATTAAACGCAATCATGAGACAAAACTCATAGAGCCACCCCACTTGCCGGAACAGTGGAATCAGCTGGTGTTTATACACATCCTGGGGCAAGCAACCAATGAACACCTCTGAACTTGCTGGTGGAGGGCTGCCCACCCAGCCTGGGGGTGGACCGCAGTATTTCCTTTGCCTGTTCACTTGCACCAGTCGGATCCCCGTTTCCCTCACCCAAGCTTCCAGCATGGCCTTGTTCACTGGTTCACCCGCTCACACCACAAATCACACTCCTGCTTGGACTGCATGTTTAAACTGCTCACTTGTCATTTCTTATAATTCAATAGTAGTCCATCACAATCATATACCACAACTTATTCAACCATTCATCAACTGATGAGTGTCCCCTCAATTTCCAATTCTTTATCACCACTAAAAAAAGAGCTGATATAAATATGTTTGTACAAATACATTATTTTCTTTTTTCTTTGATATTGTTGGGGTATACAACTAATAGTGATATTGCTGGGTCAACAAGCATGATGTACAATTTTATAGTCATTTGGACACAGTTTCAAAGTGTTCTCCAGAATGATTGGACCAGTTTGCAACTTCATCAAAAGGTTATTAATATGTCCATTTTCCTGCACCACTTCCTTCAATTTTTTATGCCTCATTTGCAAAGACATTCATTCTTTTTTCCATATTTTCCTTACATCATTCTCACTTCTTTTCCCAATTTTTCTTCTACCATTCTTATCTGTTTTTGTAAGCTCTTCCAGAAATTCCAATTAGCATTTTTCTTTGAAGCTTTGGTTGTATCTGTTTGCACTTTGTTTTCTTCATCTGAGTTTATGTCTTCCATTTTCCTGACGTTATAGTAGCTTTTCATGATCAATTTTTTTGTATTGTTTTCTCATTTTTCCAGTCTGTTTCTTTTTCTAAATATCAGGGTGAAGTTGGCCTATCCTCACCAAAGATAGGAGAGGTATTGTCCTCAGCTTCAGGCTTGTTTATACCATTATTTTCAAAACTAGTTCTAGGGCAGTGGTTCTCAACCTGTGGGTTATGTTCAATTTGTAACAATGAAAATACATCCTGCATATCAGATAGATTCATAATAGTAGCAAAATTACAATTATGAAGTAGAAATTTCATAATTTTATGTTCATAAGCTCATAATAAAAAATAATTTTATGATTGGGGGTCACCACAACATGAGAAACTGTATTAAAGTTTCACAGCATTAGGAAGGTTGAGAACCACTGTACTAGGGGTTCTACAAGTTTTCCATGATTCCAAGGTGGTGTAATATGGGGAGTAGTGCAGTCACTGTTCTCCTGGTCTGTGCTCTGGTCTTATCCCAAAAAAGACCCCAAATCACCTGCAGCTACAAGTGCTAGTGCTCCTCTTCGTCCTGGAATTGTGACCAGACCCCCTGCTCTCTTTTGACTAACCAGAAGCACTCCTCTTCACCCTGGAACTGTGACCCAAAACTGTGTCTGAGCATTACAACTGCCAATTAGTGCCAGCAATACCCACTGCCAGCAAAAATTCCTATGTAATTGTTTTCTGACCAGTTTTCCAAGCTTCCTTACTGGACTAAGAGCTCCCAAACTGCTGTTGTTGCTGCTACTGTTGCATTCTTCTCCAATGCCCACATCTGTTGCTGCACCTGGGTGTTTTCTGAGCTGGCTCTGGTGTGACAGTCCTGTCCTTCCAGGCTCCAATTTGTCTTATGCTGAAAAAACATGTCTTATGCTGACCTTTTGTTGGTGTCATCACTCCAAAATTTGAATTGAGGCATTTTTATTTTAAAGTTCTTTGGAGGGGAATGTTGGAAGAGTTCACTTGGATTGCTGGTTACTCTGTCATTTTTTTGGCTTCTTCAAAATGGATTTTCCAAAATTCATTCTTCAGTATGACTCTTTTAAAATATATCAGGCCAATTTAAAGCACAAAGAACAAAATAAAAATGAGTTTTAAAAACTGCTATTGTCAGAAATAGGTGACTATTTTTAAAATTAGGATGCAAATCCAAGAAAATGACTCTTTGTGCTGAAGTCTTGTCAAATAGCACATTCTAAATAATTTGTCAGTTTTATGTTTAATAAGAGAACAATTTAATAGTCTAGAACATATTTCTGACAGTAAATGATAAGATTATTACAGGTTCCAGATGTTCTTTCACAGCATTAGTGACATTCTTAATATCATTAAAAACATCTTGATTAGTAACAACAAGATTGTAAGATTTTCTCACTTTGTTGATGGTATTATTCTTGGATTTTCTTACTTATGTGTTGTTATGCATCCATATTCAAAAAGTACCCAGATACCTATACATGTGTGTACAGAAATACATACATACAAGGATGTACCCACCTAAACCTGTATATGAAGAACTAGAGGATTCCTTTGACTCTCCAGAAATTTCCTATACCAGTGAAATTACAGGTACTGACCAATGGTGTGTGTGTGCGTGTGTGTGTGTGTGTGTGTGTGTGTGTGTGCGCATGCGGCTGTGTGTGTGTGTGTGCATGTGTGTGTTTCTAATTTTCACATCATCTCTCAGGAGATTCCTTTCTCTCTTTCTGGCTCTGGAGTCAGTTAATGTAAATTAAAATTCTACTTTTAGTGTTATTACCTATGTGACCTTGGGCAAGTCACTTAAGGTTGCTCTTTTTGTTTCTCTGGCATGCATTCCATAAGAGTCCCACCATTTCTGTAATTCAGCTGAGAGAAGTAAAAGCAAGAGAGAAAAGAATGCTTGAGTATGATCATCATGTATCTGTGTAGCTAAAGAACAAGAAAAAAAAGAAAAAAATTAACAGTGAAATCAAAAAAGAAAAAAAAAATCCTTACTTACTAAATGAAGTTTAAAACATGGGTTAGATAACTCATCATCTGATGTGTTAATATAAGCAGAAATTATTGTTGAACTATGAAATGTACAGAAGTCTTAAGGTGATCCACATGTGAATTCTTTATTGGAAAAGGAGTTTGGGGATACCACTATTGTATGCTTAAATGTCAAAAATGAAAACTATTTTTAACCTTAGTAGAACTAGAGCTTTACTTTAGAAAGTAAATCTAAAGTGGCTGTTTGAATAGGGAGCAGTGGAGGTGTTTGTTTTAAGTGTCAGATTCTAAATAATGAATGGCTGTTGGATACATTGAGTGAATGGATGAATGAAAGAATGAGTACCAGGCTATCTCTGGGAAGAAAGATATTTGAAGTTTCTTTGACCTACATAGCAGAAATGCCTGAGAAATATTGGTAAATTATGTAAGAAGTCGTTTTGATTTTGGTTATAACATGACTTTGAACAAATAATTTAATTCTATCAGTTTTCAGTTTCCTCAATTATAAAATAAGGTATTTTGACTAATTGGTCTGAGTTCCATTCTAACTCTAAGTCTATGATCCTACTAACAGTTGTAATTGTATTCACCTCTGTTTATACAACACTAAATTCAGAGCATTAAGCAAATAAATTACATTCAAACTACAGTTGCCTCACTGCTCTGAGTGTTGTGTTCTGAAGCAATTTTAGAATAAAATTGAATTAATGAGATAGGTAAGTTTAGCAAATCAGCAACTTTAAATTTTGTTAGATCTACAATTTTATCAGTATACGGAAATAAGTCAGGAAATTCTTAATAGAGTTCTAGAGACAGAATAGAGACAGAAGTACTGCCATTTGTGCTTTTAGAGAGTTGCCAGATAGCACTGAGAGGTACAGTGACTTGCACATTGTCACAAAGCCCAGATAAATCAGAATTAAAGGGTGATCCAGATTTCCTTATTTGATGACTTACTCCTCTTCCAGTATACAGTGTCTTCTCATACAATACAAATGATAATATCCAAAGCTCTCTCTTCAGGTCACTATCTTTAGTTAGTATAATATAAGAAGTATGGAATAGGTGGGCTGATGGGGGAGGGGGCACAGAATTTGAAATTAAAGAAGGCAGGTTCAAATCCTATCTCATTTAATAAGTCATAATCTTTGTAGGCTTCACTTTCCTCATCTGCAAAATGAAAGAATAATACTAAAAACTTGTGTGCAACCTTATGACTGAGTCCAATTTTTTAAAAAATTAATTAATTTGTTTTTAGTTTACAACATTCACTTCCATAAAATTTTGAGTTCCAAATTTTCTCCCCATGTCCTCCCTCTCCTCACCACAAGATGGCAGTAATTTGACATAGGTACTACATATACATACATAATAAGCCCATTTTTACATTAGTCATATTGTAAAGAAGAATTAAAACCAGTGGGAGGAACCATGAGAAAGAAGAAACAAACAAACAAACAGAAAAAGTGAGAGCAAATAATATGCTTCACTCTTCATTCAAACTCTATAGTGCTGTGAACAGCACTTTCCATCATGAGTCCTTTGGAGATGTCTTGGATCTTTGCATTGATAACGTCCATCTCCTCCTCTGACAGATCATGCTCAATCTCATTGGAGAGTTGATCCTTGGTTGGAATCCAAGATATTTTGCCTATGGAATAACTATCTTTTAATGTATAAGCTGCAAGGTCCTGTATAATCCTGACTGAGTTTCCACAATATTTTACTTATTTCTTTCTGGCTTCTTCTTGACCTGATAATTTTTAATTTGAGTACAATACTTCTTAGCATTTTCAATTTAGGATCTCTTTCAGGAGGTGATTAGTGGATTCTTTCAATCATTATTTTGCCCTCTGCTTCTAGGATCTCAGGGCAGGTTTGTTTTTTTTAATGATTTCTTGAAAGGTGCTGTTTAAGCTCTTTTTTAGATCATGGCTTTTAGGTAGACCAATAATTCTTAAATTGTCCCTCCTGCATCTATTTTCCAGGTAATTTTCTTCTATTTTTTTCATTCTTTTGATTGTTGGATTAATTTGTCCTGTCTCATAGAGTCATTAGCTTCCACTTGCCCAATTGTATTTTTTTTGCCTTTTTTTTTTGGAGGGGGAAAGGCAGGGCAATTGGGGTTAAATGACTTGCCCAAGGTCACACAGCTAGTAAGTGTTAAGTGTCTGAGGCCAGATTTGACCTCAGGTCCTCCTGACTCCAGGGCCTCCTACTCACTGCACCCAATTCTAATTTTTAACAAATTGCTTTCTTCACTTCGCTTTTGTACCTCCTTTTCCATTTGACCAATTCTATCTTTTAAGAAGTTGTTTTCTTCAGTGTACTTTTTTTTTTCCATTTTGTCAAATGTATTTTTAAAGGAATTGTTCTATTTTCCCTCTACCTCTCTTATTTGCCTTTAAAAATCCTTCTTGAGTTCTTCCAAGAAGGCTTTTAGGACTTGAGACTAATTCATTTTCCCCTTTGATGTTTCAGATGTGCATATATTGACAAAGTTATCTTCTCCTAAATTTCTTTTTTAATCTTCCCTATCACCAACATACTTCTCTATGGTCATTGTTTTTCTTGTTTGCTTTTTGCTCATGTTGTTTGCCTGTTTTTTCTGGTTTTTAAAGTTGATCTCTGCTTCTGGGGCCCAGGGGGCACTGTTCCAGTCTTCTACTGGGAACTAGAGGCTTGGTTACTAATTTTGTGAGCTAAGACCTCAAGTGCTGGCAGCTGGAGGCTGGTAGCCTACCTGGTGCCAAGCTGGAGCTGGTTGTGGTGGCTAGTATGTGCCTGGTGTTGGCACTAGCCTGATTCTCCACTCGGGCTCAGGATTTCCCACTGGTTTGCTGAGCTGTGGCTTACTGCTGCCTTGCTAAGACGTCTTCTGTCCTGTTCTGGTCTCCTTCAGTCACAGCAAGAGGACCTTTCCCTTATTCCCTGTAGCCTCCCGAGCTAAAAGACGGCTGCACTTCATCTTTCTGCTGGCTCCACAATTTCAGGATTTTTGCTGGGGCAATATTCTTTGTTTTTTGTTTTTGATTTTCAAGATCAATAAGGGAGGATGAAACTGACTTACTGCTTAATCCACCATCTTGGCTTCTGGAAGTTGAAATAGGTGAATTTCACACATTCTGTCTGTGGGCTGATAGTTCCAGCAGCAGCCACTGCCACCACCTCTGCTGCTGCAAATCCAGTCACTCCCAGGGCCTGCTCCTGTTTTATTGGGAGTAGGGCTGTATTGTTATATTCTTCACTGAACTGTGCTTCTCTCTTACCCCCTTCTGACAGACCTCTCCTGCTGACCTTCTAAGTTGTCTCTGGTGTGTGTGAGCAGAGATGTCTGGAAGCCATCACTGTTGCCAGTAATTCAATCCCTTGAGGTATGCTCTGATTTTTCTGGGACTGGGTTTCAGCTTGCACAGCCTGTGCTAGACTGTCTTCCTCTCCCAGCCTGGTGCAACAGACCCTTCCTTTCAACATTCCAAGCAGCCTTGGGTTAGAAATCTGCTTTACTCTATTTCTTTGTGGATTCTGCCACTCTAGAATTTATTCCATCACTTTTTGAAGATATTTGAAAGGGTTTGAGGGAGAGCTTAGGTGAATCCCTGATTTCACTCTGCCATCTTGGTTCTACCCCCTCAGTCCAAGTTTTATAGAACAAATTCTTTTATTAAGGGTATTTGTTCTGTGAAGTTTGGATTCTACCATTCTAGAGGACCTAGAGGGCTATGTGGCCCCAAGGTTTCAGGTTCCCCAATCCTAGATGAACACTAAGCTATCTTCCAGATCTTAATCTATTATAAATTTATAAGTTCCAGGTAGAAAAGACTTACATGAGAGGCCATGGTATTAAACTTTGGCTACTCTGTAGGGTTTTAACAGCATATATATCTGTCTCTCTGTCTATCTACCTATCTGTCTGTCTATCTATCTTTCTATCTATCCTCTTTCTTACATATCTGATGATGCCTTATAGAGTATCTGTCAGATAGACGGTAGTAAATATACATACGGGAATTGATTAGGTGAGTTGCTTCATCATCTTGATGTGTGTATGGGGAGACTGGGCTTATTTTGGGACTGTTTCACTGATTAGGGATAAATTAATTACCTAGGAGTGTTGTGAACGAATTAAAGTTGAATTGGTTGGTTCAGATGGCTGTTTGTTAAAGCCATGTCTACAGATCAGTGGACATAGTGTTGTGCTCAGTGTCAGAAAGATTTGAGAATGGATCCTACCTCTGACATTTAGTACCTGATGTCCTGACCATATCATTTAACTCTTCTAAGCCTCAGTACCCTCATCTCTACATGTGGACAATAGCAACTATCTCACTGATTTGTTTTGAGAAACAAATATGTAAAATATTTTGCACTCTTTATACTATTTTATACAAATGCTATTATAATTACAGTTGATCAAATATGTCCAACCCTTGATGACCCCACAAAGCTAAGAAAGACCCTTCTTTCCTCCACTATCTCTCAAAGTCTGTCCAAGGTCATATTCATTTTTTTTCATGACACTATCTATTTCATTCTGTCATCTCATTTTCCTTTTGCTTTTAATCTTCCCAGCAACATCAGGGTCTTTCCCAATGAGTCTTGTCTTCTTGTTATGTGGCCAAAGTATTTAGTACTCAACTTAAGTATTTGATCTTCCAATGAATAGTCTGAAATAATATGGTAGTAGTGTTGACTAATTTGATTCCCCCTTTTTTCCAGCAGACTCTCAAACAGCTTCTCCAGCAGCAGCCAACCTCTCCATGCTTTAGCACAGTTCCAGGTGGGCAGGCATCTTTTTCCACTTGAACTCCTCACTGCATGCCTCAGTGCATCTCACCAGGTAGGCAGGCATGCTGCAACTGCAAAAACTCCATGTGATTCACCATAGACTTTAGAAGAAAATGTCCTCCAGCAGCCAGACCACCTTGGTTTCAGTGTAGCCCCAGTGAAATGCAGGAAAACCACACTAGACACCACCACTAGGAACCCAACTCAGCACCAAGTAAGATGCCAGGCCCCTACAGCCTACAGCTGCCAGCACCTGAGGCCTCAGCACACAAAGCCAGTGACCAGGTCCCTGGATCCTTCCACAAGAAGCTTAGGACAGTGTACATTTTGCTTCAGCAAGAGAACCCAATTTCAAAAGCAAGGAAATTGGTGAACATAATCAGCAAAAAGCAGAAAGTAACAATGATCATAGAGAATTATTAAAGTGATAAGGAAAATCAAAGCACAGACTCAGAAGAGGACAACATTGTCAATATACCTACATTTGAAATCTCAAAGGGATATGTGAATTATTCCCCAGACCGAAAAGCCTTCTTAGAAGAGCTTCAGAAGAATTATAAAAGTCAAAACTGGAAAAGAAACGAGAAGCATGCAAAAGATCTAATAGCTTGGAAAAGAAAGAACAAAATTGACTGAAGAAAATAACTTCTCAAAAAATCAAAATTTGGCCAAAGGGAAAAGGAGGTAAAGAAATTCACTGAGGAGAAGAACTCCTTAAATAGTAGAATTGGCCAAATGGAAAAAGAGATACAAAAGATAAATGAAGAAAACAATTTGTTAAAAATGACAATTAGGCAAGTGGATGCTAATCACTCTGAGACATGAAGAATCAGTCTAACAAAGCCAAAAGAATGAAAAAAAATAGAAGAAAATGGAAAATACTTCTTTGGAAAAACAACTAACTTGGAAAATAGATCCAGTAGAGATCATTTAAGAATTGTTATTCTTTCTGAAAGCCATGTTAAAAAAAAAAGAGAGCCTGAGCAGCAGCTTTCAAGAAATAATCATCAAGAAAAATAAATCTAATGATTCGTTTCATTTTTAAATAAAAGACTCAAAAGAAGCATAAAAAGGTAAACAGGAAAGAAAACAAAATCAAATCAAAACAAATCACAATATTCAATAAGGGGAAATTTTTTGCATCCCTGCATGGGAAGATGATTAAAACTCCTGAGAACTATATCATTATTCTGATATTTAGAAGGGATACACATAAACTGAGGGTGTAGGTATAAGTTGACTTTTTTGTGATGATTAAAACATATAAATAAATAAATAAATATATATATATATACATATATATGTATATATATATACATATATATATATATTAATTAAGGGATTCTAAATGAAGGATTGTACTAGTAGAAGAGGAAAAAAGGAGACAGAAAAAAGTAAACTACATCAAATAGAATAGAGCAAAGACCTATTAAAGTAGAGGGAAAAAAGGAAGGGAGGTGAGCATTGTTTGAACTTTACCCTTATCAGATTTGGCTCAAAGACAGAATAACATACACATTCAGTAGGGCAGAAGTTCTCAACCTGTGGGTTATGTTCAATTTGTAACAATGAAAATACATCCTGCATATCAGATAGATTCATAACAGTAGCAAAATTAGAGTTATAAGTAGCAACGAAAATATTTTTATGGTTGGGGATCACCACAACGTGAGGAACTATATTAAAGGGTTGGAGCAAAGGGGGCAAGAGGGGAAGGAGGAAGTGCATAGAAGGTAGGGTAGAAGGGAAGGAAGGAGTAGTAGGGGAAAGAGGAAAGAAAAAATAGGGAGGTTGATTGAAGGAAAGACAGATTAAGGGAGGCAGTTGTCAGAAACAAAACTCTAATGAGGAGAGAAAGGAAGAAAGGAGAGAGAAAAGCATAAATGGGAGGGAGGAAATAGGATGGAGAGAAAGACACAGTTAGAAACTATAACTGTCAATGTGAATAGGATGAACTCTGGGATAAAATGGAAACAGATAGCAGAGAGTATCAGACCATAATATATCATAAATAATTAAATCATATTAAACCATAATACCAAAGCCATATTAAGCCGTAAAAAAAAATAAACCATAAAACCTACAATATGTTGTTTGCAAAAAACACATTTGTTGTAGAGAGATACCCGCAGAGTGAAGGTAAAAGATTTAAGCAGAATATATTATGCTTCAACTGAAGAAAAAAAAAAGTGCAAGAGTAGCAATCCTGATCTTGGACAAAGCAAAAGCAAAAATAGATGTAATTAAAATAGATGAGGAAGAAAACTATAACCTGCTAAAAGGCACCAGTAGACAATGAAGCAGTATCAATATGAAAATATAAGCACCAAGTGGTATAGCATCCAAATTCTTGAATGTTATGGCTAATAGAAAGCAAAACTGTACTAGCATGGGATCTCAACATTGCCCTCTCTGAACTAAATAAATCTAACCAAAAAATAAGCAAGAAAAAAATTAAGGAGGTGATTAAAATCTTAAAAAGTTACATATTGATAGACCTCTGGAGTAAAACTAAATGGGGATAGAAGGGAATATACCATTTTCTCATCATTAGATAGCACCTACACAAAAACTGACGAAGTACTATGCATAAAATCCTCACAATCCAATGCAGAAAGGCAGAAATATTAAATGCATCCTTTTCAGATCATGATACAATAAAAACCACATGTAATAAAGGCCCACATAAAAATAACCCAAAATTAAGTGGAAACTAAATAATGTAATCCTAACAAATGAGAAGATCAAGCAACAAACAGTAGAAATAATAAAGAACTATATCCAAGAGAATAACAATAATCAAACAACATAACCAATAGTTATGAGAGATAGCCAAAGCACTTCTTATGAGATTTTTTGTGTGTGTGTTAAAATTTTAAATAGATTTTATTCTCCAGGAGGATTGCATTTCCACTTGTTTACAAATACTGAGAAAGTGCAATGCCATCCACTTCTCTCCCTCTATACACATTCAAGTATTCAAAATGTCCAGATTTACACAGCAGAATCAATGATACTTTTAAACTGCTACTACTTTGGCTAGTAATATGAGTCCTTCAATTTTTGGAAAGCCATGTGGAATGCTCTTTCTTCTGCTGTGTTTAGTCAATCTCTTCAATGGTGGGTCCAGAAGAAAAGCCTCCAACTGGTGCTTGTCTACCACCTGGGAACCTACCAGTCATTTCTCCTGGCATGCCCCTTCTACTCTGGTATAGCTTAGTAGTGATAGGATTGCAGATCTTCTCCAATTCTTTGTGCTGATGCTGAAATTCTTCCTTCTCAGCAGTCTGGTTCTTATTAAGGCAGTTAATTATTTCATTACATTTCTCAAGGATCTTCTGTTTGTCTTGATCACCAATTTTGCCTTGCAATTTTTCATCCTCTACAGTAGCCTTCATGTTGAAAGCAAAAGATTCAAGAGAATTCTGGGAAAACACTTTATCTCTCTGCTTCTTATGCTCAGCCTTGTACTTCTCAGCCTCCTATATCATACACTCAATGTCTTCTTTGCTTATATATGCTTTATTGTTGGTGATGGTGATCTTGTCCTCCTTGCCTGTGCTCTTATTCACAGCAGAAACATTGCATCAATGTCAAATGTTACTTCAATCTGAGGAACACCTTTGTGTACTAGGGTGATTCCTTTGAGATCAAATTTGCAAAGCAGATTGCTATCCTTTGTCATTGCTCTCTCACCTTTATAAACCTGAATAAAGCTGGTTGTCCACATAGTTGGTAAAAGTCTGTGTCTGTTTTGTGGGTATAATGGTATTATGTTTTATCAGAATGGTGATAAATCCACCAGCAGTTTCAATTTCTTTCTTTCTTTTTTTTTATTTAACTGATTCTTCCTTTTGTATTCTTTTTCAGATTCTTATCATAGAAAGACATAGAAAATGCTTGCACTTCCATTTTGCCTCTTAATTATTGGTATCTATTATCAGAACGGCTACTGCAACTGTGTATTGTAGTTCCTGTGCTATCCTGTTCAGTAGCTACTTGCATGGACTTGGTGAACTTTTACTTTTTGCTTTTTAAAATTTTTTTATCTTTGCAAATTTTTATAAATTGATTTTTTTTATTTACTTGTAGTTTATAAGATTCACTTCCACAATCCCTTGAGTTTCAAATTTTCTCCTCTCCCTTCCCCCCACCCCCGCTAATATGGCAGCATAAGGTCAAGTATAGGATCTGCAAATACTTTCACATTGGACATAAGTCTGGTTGTATAGAAGGGTTGTAACCAATGGAGTGAACAATGGGAAAGAAGAAACAAAACCAAACATGGAAAAGAACAATAGCATGTACATTGCTTTAGTCTCCATTTAAACTCAGTTCTTTTGAGAGCTTTCCCTGAATGAAGATATCTCCTTCCATCCTGAGACTTGTAGAGTTGTCTTATAACTGTGCATTGCTGACAAGAGTCCAGTTTATCAAAGTTGGTCATCACAAATATGATGTGTCTGTGATTGTGTAAAATTTTTCCTGCTTCTGCTCTTCTCACTTTGCATCAGTTTGTATAGGCCTCTCCAGGTAAATATGAAGTACATCTTCTTCTTATTTCTTATAGCACAATAATTTTCCATTACATTCATATACCACAACTTGTTTAGCCATTCCCCAATTGATGGGCATCCCCTTAATTTCCAGCTTTTTGCCACCACAAAGACAGCTGCAATAAATATTTTTGTACATATGTACCTTCCTCCCACTTCTATGATCTCTTTGGGATACAATCCCATAAGTGGTATTACTGGGTTGAAGGGTATGCAGTTATTTATAGCTCTTTGGGCATAGTTCCAGATTGCTCTCCAGAATGGTTGAATCAGTTCACAATTCCACCAACAATGCATTAGTGTTCCAATTTTTCCGCATCCTCTCCATCATTTGTCATTTTTCTTGTTTTGTCATCTTAGCCAATCTGACTGGTGAGATGTGGTACCTCAAAGTTCTTTTGTTTTGCCTTTCTCGAATCAATAGTGATTTAGAGCATATTTTCATATTCTTTTAGGTATTTTTAATTTCTACCTCTGAAAATTGCCTGTTCCTATCCTTTGACAATTTGTGAATTGGAGAATGACTTGACTTGACAATGAAATATTTGACCGTTCAGTTGTCAAAGTCCTCCCCACCCAAATTGGTGCCCCCAATGGTGGACTTGACATCAAAGATGCCATCTTTAATGGTTAGAATGGAGACATCAAAAGCACCACCTCCAAGGTCAGAGATCAACACATTTCTCTCAGCAGTAATCTTTTTGTCCAAGCCATAAGTAATACCAGCAGCAGTTGGCTCATTGATGATTCAGAGCACATTGAGACCAGCAATATTTCCAGCATCTTTGGTGGCCTGGTATTGGGAATCATTGAAACAGACTGGTACTTTGACCACAACATTTGTGACAGTCTTCCCAAGGTAAGTGTCAGCAATTTCTTTCATCCTGATCAAGACTATCCAAGATACTGTTCTGGGACAGAAACTTTTGTTCTTCCCTCTGTATTACACTTGGACATTAGGCCTGACTACATCATTGACCAATGTAAAAGACCAGTGCTTGGATGGCTTCATGGGAGCAGAGGTGGACAAAGCTCACAGAGGCAGACATAGCCAGAGGAGGCAGATGTGGGGGAAAGCTGATCCACCAACTTTAGGGGCCATTCCCAGGCCTATCATTGCAGGACTGGGTATCTGTCAGAACTGGGTAAGAAACAAATGCAGGGCCTGTCACAGTGACAGCAGCTACTCCTAGGGCTATCAACCCACAGCCTGGAAATTTAAAAATTTAAAAATTACTTACCTGAACTTCCAGGGACCATGATGGCAGAGTGAACCACAGCTGCTCTAATCCCCACCTCTGACCATGAAAACTCAGAGATTATTTCCACAGAGTAAAATCCTAAAATAGTGGAACCAACTGAAGGCTTGGGAATACTACAGAAAGGACATGGCTAAGGGTGTGCCTCAAAATGGGGGAAAAATTTTCAAAGACAAAGCCTTTAGAATCCTACTATTGTGAGCATGAAGAACAATATTCAGAAGGAGATAGCATTGACTCAACACACACAGCTGAAATTTCAAAAAGGAATATGAACTGCTTTAAAGCCCAGAAAGTGTTCTTGGAAGAACTCAAAAGGGATTTTAAAAACCAAATTAGAGAGGTAGAAGATCAACTGACCAATTCTTTTAAAATTACAATTGTAGAAATGGAAATACATTTCTCTGAAGAAAGCAGCTCCTTAAAAAGTAAAATGTGTGAAATGAAAAAAGAGGTTCAAAATCTAACTGGAGAAAATAAATCCCTAAAATGAAATCTGAATATATGGAAAAGGAGCTCCAAAAATTAACTAAGGAATACAATTCACTAAAAATTAGAATCAGCCAAATCAAAGCTAATGACTCTATCAAGAATCAGTCAAACAAAACCTCAAGAAGGAAAAATTAGAAAAAGAAGTAAAATATCTCAATGGGAAAATAACTAACCTGGAGAACAGATCCAGGAGAGAAAATCTAAAAATTATTTTTCTACTGGAAAGTCATGATGAAAAAAAGAATCTGGAAAACATCTTCCAAGAAATCATCAAGAAAAACTGCCCAGAGGTCCTAGAACCAGAGGGGAAAATAGTTATCAAAAGAATCTACCATACACGCCCTAAAAAAGCTCCCAAATTTAAAACTCTGCAAAATGTTGTAGCCAAATTCCAGAACTATCAGGTAAAGGAGAAAATACTGCAAGCAACCAGAAGGAAACCATTCAAATGTCGTGGAACTACAGTCAGGATCACACAGGACCTAGCGGTTTTACATTGAAATATTGGAGGGACTAGAACATGATATTTTGTAAGGCAAAAGAGCTTGGGCTACAACGAAGGATCAACTATCCAGCAAAACTGAGCATAATATTTCAGGCAAGGAGATAGCCATTCAATTAAATACAGAATTTTCAGACCTTCCTGAAGAAAAAGCCAGAGCTCAAAGTAAAATTTGATCTCCAAATACAAGACGCAAGAGATAAATAGAAAGGTAAACAGGGAAAACACACACAGACATGGACACACACACACACACACACACACGCACACACACAGAAACTTGTTATTTAATAACAGCAAACTATTTACATCCTTTTATGGCAAACTGATACCTGTTAATATTGAGAACTGTATACTTATCACAACATTTAAAAGGGATATAGGTAAATAGAGGGTGTGGGTATAAATTAACTAAAATTATAATTTAAAAAAATACCTCATTCAAGGGTGTAAAGGGACTGTAATGGGAGAAGAGGAAAGGAGGAAGCAGAAAAAGATAAATTGTGCCACATAAAGAGGCATAAAAACATATTATAGTAGAGGGAAAGAAGGGAGGGAGATGAACGTTATATGAGCTTTGCCATAATTGCTTTTGATGTAACAGGGAATAACATAATTAGTCAAGTACAGGATTCTCATGAAGAGACATAAAACATATCATAATAAAAAGAAAGAGAGATGGGAGAGGAGCATTGTATGGGATTTACTCTCATCAATCTTGGTTAAAGGAAGAAATAACATGCTAAAATAAGTATAAAAATCCATCATACCCTACAGTCAGTAGGAAGGGGAAATGGTTAAGAAAAGGGGTGGGGTAGAAGGGAGGGAAGAAGTAGTAAGGGGAGAGGGCAGAAGAAAAGGGAGAGGTGTTGATAGGGAGGGAATGCTGAGGGAAGCAGAGGTCAAAAGGAAAACTCTTAAGGAGGGGAAAGGAGAAGGGAGAAATAAAAGCATAAACAGGGGAGGCAATAGGATGGAGGGAAAGACACAGATAGTAATCATAACTTGAATGTGAGTGGAATGAACTCACCCATAAAAAAGAGGCAGATAGCAAAATGGATTGAAAACAATAATCCTACAATATGCTGTTTATAAGAAACACATTTGAAACAGGGGGATACACTTAGGGTAAAGGTAAAAGACTGGAGTAAAATATATTGTGCTTCATCTAAAGGAAAAAGAGCAGGGGTAGCAATCCTTATCTTAGACAAAGCAAAAGCAAAAATAGATCTAATTAAAAGAGATAAGGAAGAAAATTATATCCTGCTAAAAGGCACCATTGAAAATGTAGCAATATAATTACAAAACATATATGCACCAAGTGGTATAGCATCCAGATTCTTAGAGGAGAAGTAAAAGGAGTTAGAGGAAGAAATAGATAGCAAAACTATAGTATTGGGAGACCTCAATCTTGCCCTCTCTGAACTTGATAAATCTAACCTCGAAATAAACAAGAAAGAAGTTAAGGAAGTGAATAGAATTTTAGAGAAGGGAGATATGGTAGACCTCTGGAGAACATTGAATGGGGATTAAAAGGAATATGCCTTATTTTCAGCAGTACATGCACATACACAAAAATTGCCCATGTACTAGTGCATAAAAACCTCACAATTCAGTGCAGAAGGGAAGAGATATTAAATGCATCCTTCTCAGATCGTGATGCAATAAAAATTATATGTAATAAAGGGCCATGAAAAGATAAAGAAAAAACTAATTGGAAACTAAACAGCTTAATCCTAAAGTTCTATATTTTTGAATACGTGCATGAATAAAAGAGAAAATAGGGATCAATAAATTGGGCATGCAACTAAAAAAGATAGAAAAAGAACAAATTGAAAATCTTCAATTAAATAACAAACTGGAAATACTGAGTGCCAAAGGAGAGGTTAATAAAACAGAAACTAACAAAATTATTGAATTAATAAATTAACCAAGAGCTGGTTTTATAAAAAAAAATAATAACAATAAAATTGAGAGATCATTAGTCAATAAAATTTAAAAAAGAAAGGAGGAAACCAAATCACAAGTATCAGAAAGGAAAAGGGTGAATCTACCTGCAATGAAAAGGAAATTAAAACAATCTCTAGGAATTATTTTACCCAAATGTATGCACATAAATTTGACAACTTTAGTGAAATGGGTTAATATTTAACAAAATATAAGTTGCCTAGATTAACTGAAGTGAAAATAAAACACTTAAATAATCTCATTTCAGAAAAAGAAATTGAACAAGCCATGAATGAACTCCCTAGGAAAAAAGCTCCATGGCCAGATGGATTTCATAGCAAATTCTATTAAACATTTAAAGAACAATTGATTCCCATACT
>CM053583.1:263126770-263150446 GCA_028627135.1 Pseudochirops cupreus
ATTTTTAAGTTGTCTCTCCTGGACTGTTTTCCAGGTCAGTGGTTTTTTCAAGGAGATATTTCACATTGCCCTCTATTTTTTCATTTGTTTGGATCTGTTTGATAGTATCTTGATTTCTCATGAAGTCATTTGCTTTCATTTGCTCCACTCTAATTTTGACAGAATTATTTTCTTCAGAGTGCTTTTGAGATTCTTTCTCCATCTGCCAAAGTCAACTTTTTAAGGCATTCTTCTCCTCATTGGCTTTTTGGGCCTGTTTTGTCATTTGAGTTAATCTACTTTTTAGGGTGTTAATTTCTTCAGTCATACTGCTGACTCTGTTTTCATGATTTTCCTGCAACGTTCTTATTTCTCCTCCCAATTTTTCTTCCACTTCCCTTATTTCATTTTCAAAATCCTTCTTCAGCTCATCTCTAGCTTTAAAGCATTCTTCATGTCTATTGGAGGCCCCTGGTGGGGGCGCTGTGGCTGCGCTCTGCTCCTCCCTCTCTCTTCCATGATCTTTCTTTTTCCCAAAGAAGGAATCAAGGGTTTGGGAGCTGTTCTTACTTTGCTTCTTATGCTTATTCTTACTGATGGTTGGTCCGTCTCTGATGTTTTTTTTTAAATCTCTGTGGGGCTCTGCTTCCATAAGGGAAAGCTCTGTCCCAAATTGCTGAGGTACTCCCAGCTGCCGTATCTCTTAGGAGGGTGCTGGGACCCTTCCTACTTACTTCTGGCTCACTGGATAATGAAGACTCCAAGACCAGGGCCCAAGATAGCGATCCGGATCCAGGCCGCTCAATGCGAGAGCTCTGGCCTCAGAACAATCGCTTAGTCCCCCTACTGTCTGCAGGCCGCGGGTGGAAAGCTGCAACATGGAGGTGGGTGCAAACCTCTGCCTTTCTCTTTTCCACTCTGGAAGCCTTTTGGCTGGACTGCTTTTCTCTCCTGATTTCGCAATTCCGACTGACCTAATTCTCAACACTGCGCGCAGCTGCCGCTAATCCGCTCAGCGCTCCTCTCCTCTGGCCACCTCTGGGGCTCTGCAGCGGCTTCAGGCCAGGCTGATTTCTGTTCCCAGTGCTGATATGGTTCCTCATAGCAGAGCTGACTTTAGTGGGAAGTATCTTTGTGTGCATTTTGGAGTTCTAGGATTGGTTTAGAGTCCTATTTTATGGGTATTTTGGGGTGGCTATGTGACAGCTGCGATATGTTGCTGCGGCTACGCCGCCATCTTGGCTCTGCCCCCCTCCACACACTTTCTTTATTCTGAGTCTCCCATAAGCTGTGATAAACTTGGATACAATGATTCAGGAAGATCTATAGGACAGTTCTTACTTCTCTATTCCATATAACATCAAGCCCCTTTTCTTAATACATTTTTTATAATTCATGTGTTGGAATATCATCAATTCTTCTAAAATCTACCCCTGTTCTCAATAGAGCAGTAAACAGTTCTTTTCTTGTCATTTTTTTTTCTGACTGTGAATCCACTGACTTTTTGCTCTTCCCTCTAGAGGAAATTTATCTTTTTCCCATTCTCCTAAGTCACTTAGACATGAGATCTTATCCAGCACCTCTGAAAGAGGATTCCCTATTTCACCAATAGTAGAGTCAGAATTAAGTGCTTATAAGTAGGAGGAACCATATTCACTATGATATTTCTATGAGAAACTGCTAATAGGATATTGTGATAAGCATCAACGTCTCTGACCATGGTGGCTGTCTTCATTATCTCCTCTTTTAACTTTCTCATACAGTGCCTAAGTGAATACCAGAGTCTCTCTCCACTAGACTACATAAAATCAGTTGGATAAATTTATTTCATCCCTAGGCAGCTAAAGTTAAATGATTGGTGATATTGTTACTTCTTACCATATGATAATCTTTAAAAACTCAATGTACAAAAGAATCCTGACTAATACCTATAAATTTCAAACAATCCATGCTGTCCTACCCATACTCCTCTGGTACATCAATCACTTATTCTCACCTTCCAAGATACTAGTGATTCTCCCTTCCTTTGGGTGATTGGCTTAATATATCAGTAACCTCATGAGTGAAATCCTCAATTATCTCCTTGAACTTTGTTTGGTCCTCATATTTCTCCTACTTTCTTCTTAGTGTGGAATGAACTTTTGTCCCCATAAAAGCCTCATCATTTGACATTGTTTCATATTGTACCTACACACTCTCCTGATAGTTGTTACCAGGGTAACTAGTAAGTTAGTAGAATGCAAACAGCTTAACCTTATTAATTCCCCTATGACTTTTATTTCCTGTTTACTTTTTTATGCTTCTCTTGAGTCTTATATTTGAAAATCAGATTTTCTATTCAGCTCTGTTCTTTACATCAAGGATACTTAAAAGCCCTCTATTTTATTGAATATTCATTTTTCCCCTGAATAGTTATACTCCGTTTTGCAGGGTAGGTGATTATTGGTTGTAATCCTAGCTCTTTTGTCCCCCACAATATCATATTGTAAGCCCTCTTGTCCTTTAAGGTAGAAGTTACTACATTTTGTCTTATCCCGACTGTGGCTCCACCATATTTGAATTGTTTTTGTTCCTTTTTCCTGGCTTCTTGATGTATTTTCTCCTTGACCTGGGAACTCTGGAATTTGGGGGAATTTCATTTGGGGATTTCATTCAGGAGGTGATAACTGGATTCTCTTAATTTCTATTTTACCCTCTGGTTCTAGATGATCAGGGAAGTTTTACCCAATAATTTCTTGAATGATGATGTCTAGGTTCTTTTTTTGATCATGGCTTTCAGGTAGTCCAACAATTTTTAAATTGTCTTTCCTCAGTCTATTTTTGAGATCAGTTATTTTTCCAATGAGATATTTCACATTCTCTTCTAGATTTTTTCATTCTTTTGGCTTTGTTTTATTGCTTCTTGGTTTCTCATAAAGTCATTAGATTACATATGTTGTATTCTAATTTTTGAGAAATTATTTTCTTCAGTTAGCTTTTGTGTCTCCTCTTCCACTGGGCAATTATGCTTTCTTCTCCTTACTGACTTTTTGGACCTCTTTTGTAATTTCACAAAATCTCCTTTTTATGGTCTAGTTTTCTTCAGCATTTATTTATTCTTGCATGTGATTCCTTTGTCAAGCTGTTTACTTTTTTCTCATGATTTTCTTAACTCACTCTCCTTTCTCTTCCCAACATTTCCTCTACCTCTCTTATTTGATTAACAAAATCCTTTTTGTGCTCTTCCATGACCTGAGACCAATTCATATTTTTCTTGGAGGCTTTGCATAAAGGAGCTTTGACTTCCCTCTCTTCTGATTCTGTTTTCATCTTCCTTGTAATCATAAAAATCTCTATAGCCTGAGTTTTTTTTTCCTCACAGTGTTTGCTCATTTTCCCAGTCTATCTTTTAACTCTTGGTTAAAGTGGAATTCTGCTTCCAGGGTGGAGGCCATATTGTTCCAAAGTTCAGAGGTTATGTGCAGCTGTTTTCAGAGATACGTCTTGGGACCCCTATGTTATCAGTTCTTCTAAAGTGGTATGATCTAAGGAGAGGTGTTTTCTGTTTTTCTGGGCTGTGCTCTAGTCTGTGAGTTACCATAAGCACTCCTTTCTACCCTGGAACTGTGAAGAGTATCCTCTCTCCTCTGTGGCTACAAGTTCTCCTAAGATAGTGCTCCTCTTTGCCTTGGAACTGCCACCAAGGACTGGGACACAGATCCAAGTGTGACCAAACCAACAGAGTCCTGATTCAGTGCCAGCAAAGAGACCTCTATACTTTCCTTCTCACCAATTTTTCCACCTGCTTACTGTCTGTGAGCTGGAGACCATGACAGCAACCAATGCCACTGCTGATTCATTCAGTACAGTACAGTACAGTACAGAGTCTAGCTCCTGACTTGCTGGGCCCAGGTTGTGCTGGTATGGCCTGCACTGGACTTCACTCTTTTCCCATGCTCATGTCACAGAAACTTCCTGCTGATTTTCTAAGTTTTTCCTGATGTTGGTAGGCCAAGAAGTCTGGAAACCACCATAGCTGCCAGCAATTTAGTTGCCCAAATTCTGTTCCTGGTTCTATGGGGTCAGGTCTGTGCTTGCCCAACCTGCACTATACTGCACTCCTCTTTCACCCTGGTGCTTTCCTGTCAACCTTGCAACTTGTCTTGTGCTGGAAGTTTGTTTCACTCCATCTTTTTCCATCTTCTTATACTCTAAAATTTGTTTAGAGCCATTCAAAAAAGCTATTTCAAAGGTTTTAGAGAAGAGCTCAGGCAAGCATGTACTCCACCATCTTAGCTTTACCCCTTAATATTCTGAATATAATTTTTCCAGAAAGATATTGCCATTTTGCAAAATAAAGGACTTTCAGGCATTCCTAATTTAAAGACCAGAACTGAATTTTAAAATGGCATCCAAATACAAGACACAGGGAAACATAAAACAGCAAAAAAGAAACAAGAAAGAAAAACAATAATAAATTCCACAAAGTTAAACTTTGTATTTTTATACAACAAGAAAATATGTGTAACTCTTAAGAAATTTATTAATATAAAGTCAGTTAGGAGTATTCATAAACAAAGAGTATGGATAAAAGATGATTCTAATGGGATGATTCTTTAAAAACAAAATAAAGAAGAAAGAAAATTGCACTGGAAGAAGAAGGAGGGGGGAGATAGAATGAGGTAAATTATCCCACATAAAAAAGGCATGAAAGGACTATTATAATGAGGGAGAAATAGTGGACAAAGCTTAAACTTCCTTCTCATCAGATTTGTTTCAAAGAGGAAATAACATACAAACTTGGTTGGACACAGGAATTAATCTTACACTATTGGAAAGTAAAAAAGAATGGGGACAGTGGGTGGGGCACTGATAAAAGGGAGAACAGATTGGGGAAGGTGGTAATCACAAGTAACATACCTGTAACATGGGAAAAAGTGATGGTAAGAAAGAGGAGTAAACTAGGGAAAGTAGCATGAAGGAAAAAACACAGTTATCATAACTATAAATGTGAATGGGATTAACTCATCTGTAAAATGAAAGTGGATAGCAGAATGGATTAAAAACCAGAATCTGACAATATGTTGTTTGAAAGAAACATTTGGAAAAAAAGGGACACACAGGGTGAATACAAGGGACTGGAGCAGAATCTATTATGTTTCAGCCAAAGTAAACAAAGCAGGGATATCAATCATGATCTCAGACAAAGCAAAAATGAATGTAATTAAAAGAGATAAGGAAGGAAGCTATATCTTTTGAGAAGGATAATGAAGTGATAGCAATACCAAACAAATATGCAAACAAATGGTATAGCATCCAAATTTTTGAAGAAGTTGAATGAGTTACAGGAGGAAATAAACAATAAAACTATACTATTAGAGGATCTCAATTTTCCTTTCTCTCTGTGTGTGTGTGTGTGTGTGTGTGTGTGTGTGTGTATATAATATACATATATATTATATATTATATATATAAAACATAAAACCAAAATAAAAAATAAAGCAGTTGAAGAGGTGGATAAAAGGATAACATTCTGGAAAAGTTAGACATGACAGCTGTCTAGAATATAGTACTATGTTAGATATTTGTAGTTCCATTCAATCAGAAATTACATTTTCTTTTGTTTTCCTTTATAACAATAGAGTCAAGTATTAAGCAATGCTTTCACAAGTCCATGAGACATTGGCTGCAATTAGATGTATTACAAGAGAAGTGAACAAGCATGTGGAACCCCATGAAAATGCAAAGAGTTCACAATCTAAAAAGAAATTTGTTTATTTATGTTTTTCCCCCTTTTTAAACAGAATTGCAACAAAGGAAGGATGAGGAAAAAGAAATCTCCTAAATGGGAGTAGCAGGAGAGGAGAAATCATGAATAATTACAATGACAAAAGCAGCATTCTTTTCCCTTGGGAAAAAAAAAATTAAAATAGGAAGATAGGAAGATTTGCTTATGTACAACTGTCCCAGATGCTCAAGCAATTTCTCGGTGTACTTCAGACTGATTGTCACCTGTCTTGTCTCCCAAGGACACACAGGAAGTCCAGTTTAGGGTTCCAAAAACAAATTATGTCAGCTGGGGGGGGTGTTCATCCTTAAAATGTTTAGGGCTTCATGCATTCTTTGGGTCCAGTGTTTCTGGAATTACAGCAAGTAAAAAGAGCATGTTCAGGAGACTCTTTAACACAAGATTATTAGAATAAGATTCAAGAATTAATTAATTAAAATCTTCAATTTTTTGTATTGACTTATTTATTATTAACACATAATAGACATTTATCCTGCTTTGTTGTGGTAGTACTGCTCTGTTCATGCCTCTTGCAGCCATCAACAAGAATATCAAGAAGTTAGAGAATGACCATGTGTTCAGAACAGAAGTTCTTAGCATCCTTGCTCTGTCCCACCAAGTGTTTTGATCAGGCTTTGACTCAGGTTTAAAAAAAAAAAAGACCATTCTTAAGTGTTAAGCATGCCATAGTGAGATTACAGTGTTTTACTGATCAAGATAACCAACCTCTTTCAGCTTCAATGTCTAGACAAAACTCTCAGGGAGTGTTTGGTGTGGAGAAGAGAGGAATCAAAGAGTAAGATACTGGAAATTTTCTTCTCGATCCTGCAAACATTCACCTATATAATCCTGATCTCTTTGACTATTCCTGCAGGAATTATGGCCAGGACAGAACTACATTCTATCATCTGGGAAGTCTTAGAAGTGATAGGAGAATTTTGCTCAAGTATTTGAAGAGCTGTTATATGAAAGATAAGTTAGGCTTTTTTGTCTTGTCCTCATAGGCCAAAATTGCTCAAAATTGCAGAGAGAATTTCTCCTTATGTGAAAGAGAATAATACAACTTTTGAGCAATTAGAGCTATCTAAACATTAAATGAATTGGGGGGGGTGAGGGGTGTGTGATAGTATTTTACCATTCAGAAGATCAGTCACTGGATTCAGGGTAACCCAAGTTTGAAACACAGCAGTTAAGCAACTGAAGGCACTTAACATCACTTCAGCTGTGCAAAACTACCAGAGCTAAGCAACAAGGTAAAAAGAATAACTAATTAGAGCAACAAACAACAAGATGGAGGCTTCTACCCCCATTTTATGCCTTATCCTTTCCTGACAGTTATACCTCAGGTGAGCTCTTTTTGGCTTCTGCATCTCTATTTATTAAGTCTGGTGTTCTAGGGTTTTACCACTTGCTAAAATGTGTGGAAGGGGCCCCACTGAACTGAATCACTGGCAGCAGTGGTGATTCCCAGAGTTCTCAGTGCAGGAAGGAAGTCTGACAGAACTGGGTGAGACAGAAGCAGTCTTGCATAGGAGATGTGGCAGCAAAAGCAGTTGCTCCTGGGGCTATCAGCCTACAGACTGAATGTTTGAAAGTCACCTATTTAAACTTCCTGTAGCCAAGGTGACTGAGAAAGATGTAAGTTACTGTTACCCTCCATTGTTGACCTTGAAAAACCAAGAGAATATTGGCACAGGATACATCCTGAAATAGTGGAGCCAGCAGAAAGATGGGTATAGCAGTCTTTTGGCACAGAAGCTAAGGGGATTAACAAGAAAGGTCTCTCTTGCTGTGTCTGAAGAGGACCAGGACAGGAGGCATCCAAATAAGCCAGCATTAAGTCTCACCTCAATGGATCAGTGGGAGATCCTGAGCCTCAGAGTGGAGGAGCAGGCAAACACCAACACCAGGAACACACCAATTACAGCTTACCCCCAGGTAAACTACCAGAATACTACAACATCCACCTTTGAGCACCTGAGGCACCAGGACAGAAAACCAGTAACCAGGCCCCTAGCTCACAGCAGAAGAAATCTGGGACAGTGGTCCCTGGGACCCAGAAACAGATCAAATAAAAAAGCCCCCCAAAAAGACAAACAACATGAGTGAAAAAAAAAAACAGTCAACTACCATAGAGAAATATCTAGGTAAAAAATTGGTGTGGATGGGAGGGGAATCAAAGTTGAAAACACAAATTCAGGAGAGGACAATACAATCAAATATACTCATATCTGAAATCTCAAAGGAGAATATTAATCGGTCTTAAGCCCAAAAAGACTTTTTGGAAGAGTTCAAGAATGATTTTAAAAAATTCAAAAAAGAAAGCTAGAAGAAAAATTTTTAAATGCAATTGACAAAATGGGGAAAGGGAAGCACATTGAAGAAAAAAAAAAGTAGAACTGCCAAATGGAAAAAAGGAAATACAAAAGCTATGTGAAGAAAACAATTCATTAAAAATTAGAATTGGGCAAGTGGAAGCTAATGACTATGACCTGTAAAGAATTGGTCCAACAGAACTGAAAGGATGAAAAAAAAAATAGAAGGAAATATAAAATACCTCATTTGCAAAGCAACCAACCTGGAAAATGGATCCAAGGGAGATAATTTAAGAATTATTGATCTACCTGAGAACTATGACGCAAAAGAAATTTGCAAAATCTTTCAAGAAATAATCTGAGAAGGGAAACATGGAAAAGAAATCATAAGGAACTTATCAGAGTTGAGCTATTTACTTGCCAACATGGAAAAATGATAATTGTAACTTATGGAACTTTTCTCAGTATGAGGATAAGTGAAGGGAATATAAATGTATATGTATGTGTACATACACATTTGTCTATATAGAAGGGTTTATATATATGTATGAACACATATCTGAGTATGTGTACATAGAGGGCACAGGATCAATTGAATAAGAAAGGGATGATACTTTAAAAGGTGAAATTGTGAGGTGGAAAAGGATTAGAATGAGAAGAGACTGGGAGAGACAGAATGGGGTTAATCATCTCATATAGAAGAGGCAAGGGATAATTGTCACAATGGAGGGAAAAAACAGGAAGGCAAAAGGGAAAGGGTCAACCTAACTCTCATTGAATTTGGCTTTGAGAAGTAATGACATAAACCCTAAACTGAGTATCTTGCCACACAGGAGAGTAGGGGGGATGGGGATGAGAGGTGGGATGATGGAGGGGAGGGCAGGGTGGAGGGAGGGTAGCTGGAAGCACACACTTCTGTAAAGGGACAGCAACAGGGTAGAGAATAGAACAAGGAGGGGGGAGGGCTAGGAAGGAGGGACATATAATCAGTCTCTCAAAATATGTCTACTGTGGAGATGTTCTGCGTAATTACACATGCACAGCCTGTATTGAATTGCTTGTCCTTCCAGTGGGGGTGGGTGACAAGAGAGGAAGGGAAAGAAGCTAGAATTTTATATATATATATGTGTGTGCGTGTGTGTGTGTGTGTGTGTGTGTGTGTGTGTGTGTGTGGTAGGAAGACCCATCCTACCCTACCAAAATGTTAGAGCGGCAATGGGTGAGGACATAGGGGAGAGTAGATTGGGGGAGGGGCTATACAGTGGTATGGCTGTTTTGAGGTGGTGGTAGGGGAAGATGGGGAGAAAATCTGTTACTCAAAATCTCCTGGAAATGAGTGACATAAACATCAAAATAAATAAATTAATTTATTAAAAAAATTAAAAAATTTTAAAAATTTTAAAAAACAAACAAAATAAAAAAGAAATAATCAAAGAAAACTGCCCTGACATCATTAGAACTGGAGGGTAAAATAGTTATCAAAAGGTCCACCAATCATCTCTGGAAAGAGATCCCAAATTGAAAAGGTCAAGGAATATTGTAGTCAAATGCCAGAATTATCTGGTCAATGAGAAAATATTGCAAGCAGCCAGAAAGGAACAATTCAGATATCATGGAACCACAGTCAGGAGAATTCTGGATGTTGCAGCATCTATATTAAAAGATCAGAAGGGTAAAAATACGATATTCCATAAGGTAAAGGAGCCTGGATTGCAATCAAAGATCAACTACTCAGTGAAACTGAACATAAGCTTTCAGGGAAGGAGATGAACATTCAATGAAATAGGGAACTTACAGAATTTTTTGATGAAAAGACCAGAGGTCAAGAGAAAATTTGATCTTCAAAGGCAAAACTCCATAGAGGTAGACAAAGATAAAGAGAAAAGGGTATAAAAAAAACAAAACAATACAAAACAAAAAACACGTTATTGAGGAAGGACAAACTGCTTACATTCCTACATGGGAAGATGATACAACTCTGAAGATCTGTATCTTCATTAGATAATATGGAAGATAAATATGTAGATTGGGGGGGGTTGTTGGTTGAATTTGATGTGATGATAAAAAAACTAATTAAGTGTTAAAAAAAGATTTAATGGCAGAAGAGAAAAGGAAGAGACAGAAAAGCAGAAATTACATCACATGAAGAGGTACAACCCCTATCAGGAAATGGAAATAAGGGAGGGTGATGAGCATTGTTGGAATTTGCTCTCATCAAATTTGGTTCAAGTAGGAAATAACATGCTCAGCTAAGTGTAGAAATGTAACTTGCCATAAAGGCAGTTGAAGGTAAAAGGGAGATAAAAGGGAGGGAGGGATAGAAGAGAGGGAAGAAGTAGTAAGAAAAAAGGGAAAGAAAAAGGAGGGGAAGATAATACAAGGGATGGCAGATGGAGAGAGGCAGTGGTCAAAATCAAAACTCTAGTAAGGAGGAAAAAGGGGAAAGGAGAAAGAAAAGAATAAATGAGAGGAAGAATAGGAGGAAAAAGCAGAAATACTAATCATAACTGTCAATGTGAATCAGATAAACTCTACCATAAAATGGAAGCTGATAGGAGAATGGATTAAAAATTACAATCCTACAATGTTTTTTTAGAAGAAACACCTTTGAAAGACAGTGATACAAATAGGGTAAAGGTAAAAGGGGATACAACATACTATGCTTCAGCTGAAAAAAAGAAATAAAAAAGCAGGGGTAGCAGTCCTGATCTGAGAAAAAGCAAAAGCAAAGATCTAAATAAAAAAATTAAGGAAGGAAACTACATCCTGTTGAAAGGCACCATAGACAGTAAAGAAGACGCCATTATTAAATCTATATGCACCAAGTAGTACAGCATATACATTCTTAGAGGAGAAGTCAAGAGACTTATAGAAATAGAAAAATTATACAAGTGGGGGACCTCAACCTCTTTGAACTTGATAAATCTAACCTCAAAATAAAGAAGAAAGAAGTTAAGGAGGTGAGCAGACGTTTAGCAAAGGTAGATATGGTAGAGATTTGGAGAAAATTGAATGGGGATAAAAAAGAATATACTTTTTTATCAGTGGTTCATGGCCCCTGAACAAAAGCTGACCATGAGCTAGGACATAAACACCTCACAATTCAAAGTATATGGGTGAGAATATTAAATGCATCATTTTCAGATCATGATGCAATAAAAATTATATGTAATTTAGGGACATGAAAGGATAGACTAAAAATCATTTGGAAACTAAATAATCTAATTGTAAAGAATGATTTGGTCTTCCCACTCAGGGTGGGTGAGGAGGGAAAGGGTGAAAGAATTTGGAAATCAAAATTTTAAAAACAAATGTTAGAAAAAAAAAAACAATTTTTTTTTTGCATGAAACTGGGAAATAAGATATCCACGCACTGAGGTATGGAAATCCATCTTTCCCTACCATAGACGTAGGGGAGGGGATGGTGCACAATAAATGAAAGAACAGATTGGGGGTAGGAGTATTCAGTAGGCTCACTATCTTGGGGTGGGGTTAGGAGGAAGATGGGGAGAAAATTTGTAACTCAAATTTACTTTCTTAATGAAATAGAGAAAAAGGATACAGTAGAATTTTAATGATGTTTGTATGGACAAAGACACTATTTAGTAAAATGTGAGCTTTCAATTTAAAAGTTCCACTGAGAAAATTGCAATAGTTTTCCTTGGTTTCCTTTAACTCCCAAGTAAAATCTCAGCTTCTGTAGGAAGCCTTTCACTAGCCTTCTTAATTCTTCTGTCTTCCCTCTTTTCCTCATTTTTTATTTATCTTCTATTTACTTTTCTTTCCATATTGTATTTCCTCATTTGATTCTTAGCTCTTTGAGGGCAGGGACTGACTTTTGCCTGGCACTATGTGTTTTTGAATTAAGTGATCATTTCTCACTCCACTTTCTTCACACTCTCAATTAATTGTAGTTACCATGGGGTGATGGAAATAGGAAAAGAAGAGGTAAGTGAATCAACAACAGTACTTGTTAACATTTCATTGCCACTCGTTCCTCCAAATGGAGTTTTTTTTTCTTTCTCCTCCTACCTTCATATGCTGCCTGGATGCCATTTCCCCTCCTGAAATTTTAAAATTCTAGATGAAGTTCTAAAAAGAAGAACTGCAAACAATTAAGGGCTTTATGAAAAAAATGTTCCACTTTAATTACACACATACAAATCAAAACAACTAATCCTAAACTTTTATCTTACACCCAGCAAAATGACCAAAAATAAAAAAAAAAGACAAATTGGAATAGTTAATGTTCTAGAGAATATGGAAAGATAGACATAATAGCATATTTTGGTAGAATTATGAATTAATGTAACATTTTGTAAAGTAGTTTGGAAGCATGCAAATAAAGTGACAAAAAAGGTGTCTCTCAAAGAGGTCATGGAAAAAAAAATCTTCATGTACACTAAAATGCTTATAGCAGCACACTGTATGCTGACCCAATACTAGAACCTATGTAGATACTCCTCCTCAATTGTAGAATAACTAAATATGCCATAATACTTGAATTGAATGGTTTTTAATTGATAAATATGAGAAAACAGAAAAGAACAGATTGAGTTTTAGTTTTTTCAATTCTTATCAATTATTTACTTTTTTTTTGTCTTAGCAATAAGATTGTATTGAGTGCCAACCATAGAATGTAAGCTCCATGGAGGAAAGGATTTCTTCCTTTCTTCCTTGATTCTTTCTTTCCTTCCTTCCTTCCTTTCTTCCTTCCTTCCTTCTTTTTTTCTTTTCACTTCTGTCGCTTCTGTCTCTGATAACTAACACTTTGCCTGGCTCATGGTAAACTGCTTAATAAAATGATGTTGATTAATACCATTATCTAAAATGATCAGTTCAAGAAGGTTCAATGATGATGGGAATGGTTGTATACCTCATATCATCTTTAAATCAAATTGAATTACAATACAAGCCAAATTGCTCTTGAACCATTCCTCTCTTTAGGAGAATACTTTTTGTAATTTCCATATGTTATCTAGTTAACATGACAAAATATAGAAAGTTTAGGCTTTTAAGTACAATAACAGGAGTGCCAGAATTTGATTGACTGTTACGTTATAACTCCTATTATATTCTATGGACTCAAGATGCTTCAGTAATTAGCCTGTCAAATCAATTGTTACTCTTTATTAAAAATGAATGTCGGGAGCAATTAATCTCACAATCTTGGTTTCATTAGGACATTCCATTTATACAATGTTTTGCAGTTCACAGTCTTCAGCTTATACAAAGTATCATTTGCTAATAGAAGGTTTCACCTTCACTATTTTGGTTATGTACTTGAGCTGCAAAATGTAAAATTGGGAAATATCTGAAGGAGCATTCTGCATTGTTTATAATTGAGTATTAAAAAAACTGATTCAAGACATAAGGGCTCTTCTGTCTTTCACTTTGGATTTGTTTGGATATGAGCACAGATTTTCATACTCCTTGATGCAAGAAAACAAAACAAAAAAAAATCAAATGAATGCTGACAACAATAAAATTCACACATCTCAAGAACTTTGCTACATACTCAAAGAGCACTTCATAACAAAATGACTGACCACGACTGAATTGTTTTGAGTTAGATGAAGCTAAGAAAGAATTATCTCTGTCACTAGATCCCTAACTCAAATATCTGTTTGATTGATTGCTTTAACATTTATTGAATACCAACCATCTTCCAGTTAATGCACAGATCATAGAAAAGACAGAGTCTTTGTACACTACCTTCTAATGAAACAAGACAGGCGGTAATAAAAGTTTAAAAATCAATTTCTCCTCTTCTCTGACAAATAATCCCATCAGTTGGAAAATTACAGAGGGAAAGGAGTCCATATGGACTTCAGAAGGCATTGGAGTGAAACATTTAATCATAGAATCGTAGGACAAAAATGAACCTTGAGAGGTCATTTAAGCAATCCTCCTGCCTTTAGCACTGCATTCTAATATATAAAGAACCTATGCTATTTTAAAAGATCAACAGAGTGGAAAATGTCATCATTTCTCCTGGTGGCTTGTGTCAGTATTTTAAAAACTTTACTGTCAGGAAAGTAGTTCTTACCTGTAAAGGAACTAAATCCCTCAGGGGTGCTACTGAAGAGATAAAGCTAGAATCTTAGTTTAGAAAAAAGCATTTGGGATGTTGTTAAGTTCAACTTCTCACCCAAAGGTGACTCCACTCTGCAAAATATTTGGCACATGGTTTTAAAGCTTCTGCTTGGTTATTTTCAGTGTCCAAGAGTTTACTACTAGGTGAGGCAGCTCATTCCCTTTATGGTTCTAATTTTGAGAAAGTTCTTTCTTTTATTAAGGCAAAATCTTCTTTCATGTCAGGTCCATGGATTGTAAGGCCTCCTAAATGTGGTATTGGGAGTGTAACAGAAAGATCATTACTTTAGTGTCCTAAAACCAGGGTTATAGTCTTGTTTTCTAGTAACTAAAAGCATAATGTAATCTCTCAGAATTTATTTCCTTTCTGTAAAAGGAAGGTTTTAGATAGGATGGTCTCCATGCATTTATCAAGCTTTCAAGTCCTCTGATTCCCTGGCAGTCACTACTGTTCATCATCTTGGTTTTCTTCAGTAGGCATATTATCTTGATTGTTGGAGGCATTATACTTCTGTCAATACATCCTTAACTTATTTTTTCTTTGGAAAATAATTCAAATGGTAATTTAACCCTGAATTCAGGGTCAACTAAAATCTCAATTACTTTTTTTTTAAGCATAAATTCTTCTCATTGCATTTGGAATCAGACATTATAAGTTTGCATTTTACTTCACTCACAACCTTGAATGAGTGTTTTTTTTAATCTCTCATCCTTATTATTTATAAAATGAAAACTTTGGCCTAATTTATTGTTATGTTTCCACCACTTTTCCATGGTTTTACTATTGAAATTGTTAATATTCTTTACTTTGATGTTATACTTTAGATTTCTGTCTCTCCAATAATTTTACTCTTAAATTTTTTGCAACCTAAATGCAGTATATTAATTTTGCTTCTATTTTAGTTCATTGGTTTCACACCAATAGTTCCATTTTGTTGCCATTATTTTTATTATTGATTCAGTATTCCAGCATATTATGGGGCAGGATACTGATGGAAGGAAGGGAACATGGGTTAGCCTTGCTTCACTCATACCAGCCAGGATTATTATGAGGAAAGAATCTGTGGGACACATATGAGCCATTTGGGGTTTGCCTTTTCCCATGTTGATTGAACTGAGAAGCAGCCATGGACCTTTGGGAAAGAAGAATATAAAAGTAATTTTAAAAACTTTATCAGGGAGTTCCTTAGACCTCAGAGAACCTCCTTGCTGACAGTTTTTCTTCTCTTTTATTAGGGCTTTGATTCACTTTTATCTTCCTGAGATGTTTTATCATTGCCTTGAGAAGTCCTTTTTGCAGGAAGTTTTCTTTGTTTGAATCGTTGGGTGATCAGTTGCACTACTAGTGTGTACAGCTACAATGTAGTAGTAATTGTACCCTTTCTCTGACCTTCATTTTTGATAAGAATATTAACTATGACTTTTTTCAGATCATTGATAAGTCTGTGGCACACTAGTAAAAATAACCTACGGATTGACGTCAGTCCACAAATATTATTTGGGTACAGTTTTTAAACCTCTTACAAAACAATATTAATCTACTTTCATGGTGTATTAGAAAGTGCACTGCATGTATACTCAGAACCACAGGTAGTGGTTACCAGAAATGTGACACAATGGATAGAGTGTTAGGCATAAAGTAAGGAATACTCTTCTTTGTGGGTTCAGATCTGGCCTCAGATACTTGTGAGCTGTGTGACTCCAGACAAGTCATTTAACCCCATTTACCTCTGTTGCATTGCCTATAAATGTGCTGGAAAAAGAAATGACAAATCAAACTAATGTCTCTGCCAAGGAAATCTCAAATGGGGTCACGAACACTCAGACAGGACTGAAAAACAGCAACAAAAAAACCTAAATCTTTACTGAAATTCAAGCTTCATATCTAACATTTTATAACAGCTTTAATATTTTATTACCTATATACATTTTTCCATATTAGTAATTTAAATAATAAACTAAAGCTTCAATATAGCTAAGAAGTGGCATCTACACTGTATTTGTATATTTAATGTCTCACATATATCCAAATGCATATGTATGTTTGTATTTGCATATATGTAGATACACTATATTGCAAACATATTTATTTGTATTTATATGGATACGTATATATATGTGCATGTATATGTATACAGACATATATACACATATGTATAAAATATGTGTGTATATGTATGTATATATGTATGTAGATGCATTTTACTTTAAGAACATCTCTAATAGGGGGATGGAGACAAGATGGCAGTGCAGAATCAGGAAAACTCTGTGAGCTACCCCCATAACCACCTCAAATACCTAGAAAATATGACTCCAAACAAATTTAAGAGCTCCAGAATCCACAAAGTGACAGAGAAACAAATTGTTTCACTGAAGGCAGCCCAACAGGTGGAGAGGAAGGGTTTATCACAGATCATTGAGAGCCGAGATCAGCAAAGGTTTAAGCTCCAGGGCAGCCAGGACCAGCCAGGGCTGGAGCATTTGGGAGAGTGTATCACAAGCAGCTGTGGTGGTTTCCAGAATTATCAGCCTATAAATGCAAACGACAAAGTGAAAGTGGAACTCGGCTGAATTTGGACAGGATGGAGGAGAAGGTCTAGCATCTACCCCAGAGTCAGAAGCAGCAGAAGCAGCAGCCCTGCAGCCACCTCCATGTGCCTGCTTCAGAGATCCTGGACTGCAGATTGCAGGGGGCGCCAAGCTACCATTCAGAGGCTAAGCTACCATTCAGAGGCTGTCTTGGGTGGTGATTCTGAGGTGTATGACCAATGAGCCAAAGTTGATGGGGGCTGTAGAGATGGTGGCCTCCTAATAGCTCTGGCAGCTGTAAATGCCCCAGTGATTTGGGACAAAGCTCTCTGCTCTGGAAGCAGAGTTCCACTGTGACTCAAATGTCAAGTTAATTGACTGGCAACATGAGCAACTGAAGGAAGCAAAGCAAGCTTAGCAATCCAACTTTAGATTCCTTTTTGAGGGATAAAAATAATCAAAGCATAGAATGGGAGGAAGACATAGTCACAACTCCTGCTCCAAAAGCTTCCAAGAAAAATACAAACTGGTTACAGGCCTTAGAGGAGCTTAAGAATGATTTTGAAAACCAAATAAGAGAAGTGGAGGAAAAATTGGGATGAGAAATGAGAATGATGCAAGAAAAACATGAAAAAAGAGTCAACAAACTGACCAAAGAAAATAACACCTTACAAAATAGACTAACTCAAATGCAAAAGAGGTCCAAAAAAACAATGAGGAGAAGAATGCCTTAAAAAGCCGAATTTCCCAGGTGGAAAAAGAATCTCAAAAGCTCACAGAAGACAATAATTCCTTCAAAATTAGAGTGGAGCAAATGAAAGTAAATGACTTTATGAGAGATAGATACTATTAAAAGATCCAAGAAAAAGAAAAAAATAGAAGGCAATGTAAAATATCTCATTGAAAAAACCACTGACATGGAAAAAAGATCTAAGAGAGACAATTTAAAAATTATTGGACTACCTGAAAGCCATGATCAAAAAAAGAACCTAGAAATCTTCCTTCAAGAAATTCTCAAGGAAAATTGCCCGTGTGTTTTAGAACCAGAGGGCAAAATAGAACTTATAAGAATTCACTGAACATCTCTTGGAAAAGATCCCAGAAAGAAAACTCCTAGGAATGTTATAGCCAGGTTCTGGAGTTCCTAGATGAAGGAGAAAATATCACAAGCTGCAAAGAAGAAACAATTTAACTATTGTGGAGACACAGACAGGATAACGCAGGATCTACCAGCTTCTACATTAAGGTATCAAAGGGCCTGGAATGATATTCTGGAGATCAAAAGAGCTAGGATTAAAACCAAGAATCACCTACCTAGTAAAATTGAGTATAATGTTTCACAGGAAAATATGGTTATTCAATGAAATAGAGGACTTTCAAGCATTCTTGATGAAAAAGCCAGAGCTGAATAGAAAGTTTGACATTCAAATACAAGAAGCATGAGAAGGTAAACAAGGAAAAGAAATCATAAGGAACTTATCAAATTTGGACTATATACATGCCCACCTGGAAAAAACAATAATTTTAGCTTATGAAACTTTTCTCAATATGAGGAAATTTGAATTGAATTTAAATGTATTTATATGTACACATACACATATGTCTATATAGGAGGATATATATGTGTATGAATACACATGTGAATGTGTGTAGATATGTGTACAGATATACATAGACAGAGGGCACAGAATCAATTCAATAGGAAGAGATGATATTTAAAAGGTGAAACTGAGAGGTAGCAGAGGAATGGAATGAGAGAAGACAGGGAGAGACAGAATGGTGTTAATTATCTCATACAAAAGAGGCAAAGGATAACTTACAATGGAGGGGAAGAACAGGAAGGCAAAAGAGAATGGGTCAACCTTACTCTCATTCAATTTGGCTTAGGGAGGGAATGACATACACTCTACATTGGGTATCTTGTCCTACAGGAGAGTAGGGGGGAAGGGTATGAGAGGGGGGATAATGGAGGGGCAGGGTTGTTAGAAGCACATGCTTTTTTAAAGGAACAGGGACAAAGAAGTGAATAGAACTAGTGGGGGGTAGGATAGGATGGAGGGAAATATACTCAGTCTTTCACAATATATCCATTGTGGAGATGTTTTGAGTAACTACACATATACAGACTGTATTGAATTATTAAATTCCTTGTCTTCTCAGTGGGGGTGGGGGATGAGGGAGGAAAGGAAGTAATCTAGAATTTAAAGTTTTAAAAGAAAATGTTTAAAATATTATATATATATATATATATATTTATATATATGTGTGTGTGTATATATATATATATATATATGAATTATTAGTATTATATATATTCAACTGGGAAATAAGATATATAGGCACTGGGGTAGGGAAATCCATCTTGCCATAACATAAAGTCAGAGGGATGATGGGGGAGGATATAAGGAAAGCAGATTGGGGTAGGTGGCATACAGTGGGATTACTGTTTTGGGGTGGTGGGTAGGGAAAGATGGGAAGAAAATATGTAACTCAAAATTTTGTGCAAATGAATGATGTAAACTAAAAATAAACAAATGTTAATTGAAAAAAGAAAAAAGAACATCTCTAATTTTCCTTTTGTTGCTATTTACATGGTAACAACTCTTTACATATTAGCCTTTAACCAGTCATCCAGCAGCCTAACAGCTTTGTATCTACATTCTATTGGTTTATTGATGTGTGTCATTCAAGGAAAAATCAATAAGCTTTCTCAAGTCAAAACCCATTGCATTTGTGTTAGCAAAGTTGATGATCTGTACCTGAAAGCTACATAGACTTTATATCAAACTGGATTTCACTTATTTACCTTCTTCCCTTCTTCTGGTGGAACTACAGTAGTCACTATCTAATACAAGGATGTGTCTTTTCTTTGATATTGGTCTCTACATCTACATAGACATATTTGATCAAGAACAATGATTTCATCATTGCAGAATATTCTTGATGTGGAAATTCCTTCTACTGATGCTGATCAATAAGACGTTAATAACTTAGAGTCAGAGAGTGTTGCCTGTGGCAATAGTCTATGTCAGGGGCAAAAATTTTAATCCAGTCATTTTGATGTTCTCATAAAAGCACTATTAAGTTAATTGCTGTAATAATCCCCATTATGCAGTTGAGTAATCTGAGACTAAGAGAAGTGGGAAGAAATAAATAAGCTCTTATAGAGTGCCTATTACCTGCTAGGCATAGTGAAAAGCACTTTGCAAATATCTTATTTAAATGACTTGCTCTAATGCCATACAGCTAGTAAATGTTTGAGTCCAGTTTCACACTCAGTCCAAAACCTGTACTCTATTTGCATTTTTCTCTTTGTATTTTTTATGAAAAGTAGCATCTGGGAGCTGGTACAGGTCTCATCTGCCACAATGGAAACACTCTGAACACACTATGCACTGCTCAGCAAAGAATGCCAACACATTTGTCAATATTTCCTTGTGTGAATACACCCAAAGTGAGAATTCCCTTTCTACAGCTTTACCAAAGGCCTTAAGATTCTAACATACAGGACTTTACATTAGATAATCAAAATCAAGGCCATATAGATTTAGATGTAGAGAATGGAGTCTATAATCTGCTCCCATAGAAGACTGATAATTTGATTCTAGGTTTTTCATCTGTAATTCTAGGTCAGTAATTGCTTGATAGTGATATCATCTGATTTTGTATCCTATATCTCATATTCATAAACACTTTTAAATGTCTTAGTAACAAAAATTTTTGGAACCCTAATATATCTATTCAATATAGGTCTTTTGTTCATTATTCTAAACAAAATTACTTGTTTTCACATTAGCATGAGTTCAAAAAAATATACTATGTAGAAGACTTATAAGTAAAGAGATGCCAATTCAAAACAAATCCATTTCTTTGGTACTGTGAATATGTACGTTTTTTGCTTTCTTCATATTATCCATTCTTTTTACCCTAAAGGAGTCATTAGATTGAATGCATCCTTTCTTTTTTTTATTGCTTTTTGCTATAACTATCCATACACCACAGAGATGCTGCCTAAAATAATTTCTCTAGTCATTGCTCTCTACTTACCATGGGGTTAATTACTCTTAATGAGCTTTCCTACCTAATCAGACAGACATGAAAATTGCCTCTCCTCTCTGAGTCTCTGGAGTACAATTTTCTTGGTCTTTTGGTCTGCTTTTCTCTGCAAGAGGGTGTAAAACTTCATTGCTAGATCTCCCTATGATTTCTCTTTAATTGAATATAAGCTATAAGATCAGAGTGCCACCTCCTGCTCTTCTCATAATAGGATCTTCCCTCAACCAGGGAAACCTTGGCATATCATATGAGTATGAAATTATCTGACTTTCTAATCTTGCCCTATTCATGAAGGAAGTGGGAATTACCCTCTTTCTCCTCGCTGTATCCTTCTTCTGCTTGTCTCACAATTATTAACCCTTTTTTTCAAGCATGGAAGGAAAGACTTGTTTTAAGCAGCTTTTTGATTTAAATCATCTCAATTTTGGGGAAAGATTTATTTTAACAATTACTTTTTAAATTAAATAAGGTGGGATATATCATACATTCACTGAATATTTGAATTAGAGCTTTCAAAATCATCTTGACTAACCCTGTCATGAAATATAAGTACATATCAGTAAATTAAGACTTAGGTTAAGTAATATTCATATTTTGTACTCCTGAACATTTTTTAAAACATGTTATCCTGCGGTTAACAAAAACAAACATTTATTCTGTCTGCATTAATGTGTTTTAAAGAATAGTTTGCATTTTTTAATATTTCTTCTTCAGAACTACTAGGAACTTTTTTAGCATAGGATTTCTCAAACTGAGGAATCTTCATCTAATCTTGGATACTAGACTGCATCCTCCTCTGGAAGGCCATTTTCCCTCCATCAGCATTGCTCTTCATATATTTATGTGAGCCATGCTCTTTATTTCCTATGCCCATCTTTCCCTTAAAGTTTCCTTCTCCATCATCTGTCTGTCTGTCATAATTAACTTCAGGCAAAATTGGTACAATGTAGTAGAAAGATTTCTTGACTTAGAAGCAACAGACAATTGAATTCAAATCTTGTTTCTAACTGATTAAATGTGACCTTTGCAAAGTCACTTGACCACACTAAGCCTCACTTTTTCCCATCTAAAATAGTGATAATATCTGTGGGCTATTTTAAGATTCAAATATGTTGATCAATGATTTGCAGTTTTTAATTTCAAATTAAATAAATGACATTTAACATTGGTATCTTTTTTTCTCCAGTAACCTTTACAAAATCTTAACTTTCTGGTTATTTTTAATGTGTCATCATGACATCTCCACTGTCATTTGAGAAAAGAAAAACAGCATGTGTTCCTTTCTCCTTTCCTATCCTGCATCCAGGTTTTATTAGCTAATTGAATTGTTATGAGACAATTTTATATGTATACTTGATATATTGCTTACCTTCTCAATCAGTGGGAGAGGGACTGGAGGGAAGGAGAGAATTTGGGAACTTTAAATTTTGGTAAATTCATGTTAAGATAAATAAAGTATGTTCACTTTGAAATGTTATAATAGTCAGTTTTTCAAACCACCTTAAGAGATCTACTCTTTTCATTATCTTGGAATGGAGGCTGATGGGGTGCTTGGGTGCCTGAGCTTGAACCCCAGTTTCAAAATCACATCCAGGTCCAAAATCACATTTCTCCCTAACCTCAAATCTCCCTAACCTCAAAACACTGCCTCACACAGTTTCTCTCCAGCCCAATGGCAGCATGTCCTAGCAAAAATACTTATCTTCCTTCCTGATACAGTAACCAGTTGCACCTATAGAATTTATTAGTTTGAACCAGTTCTGTACTAGCTGAAAAGGCTGTGTACTGGGTAATAAAGATATTTACCATTCACTGACCTATCTTGTGTACACTAGATTTAGCCATATGTATACTACCTTAAGGTGATCTTGTCTAACAAGATGTTGATGGGGGCAGCCTGGGTATTTCTCAGTCAGCCCTGACCATTAGTTTACTTAGTGATAGTTGAAGTCTAAAACCACATCTACCTGTAGCCCCTACTTGGGCTATTTCCCAGTGAACTCTGGGTAAAATACCTCCACAGTAGATACTAAAAGTGCTTATTCCCTTAAGAACTGACCACTCCTTAACCACTAACTAATCTCTCCCTGACTAACCTAGTTAGCACTTTTGGAACATGTTTTACTATGATTTAGCCTACATAAACTTTAATTGTATTCCTCCAAGGTTTCAGGTTCAGTAAGAACTCTTGCCAACTGAAAAATGTAACAATAAACCTCTGTCACCTTGACTTAAAGAATGCTTGAGTCCATGAATTCATTCCAGGCAACCTTGCCTTGGGAGTTATACTCTCAGGGTCCCTTTATCCCTGGGGGATTCTCCCTCAAAATTTCTGCCCCCTCATCAAGGTAACTTTTAAGTTTTCAAAGGGTTTGCTATTGTTGACCTCTAGAAAAGGTTTGGTTAAAGGAAACAAGCACATAGTAAAATAAAATTACACTATTTATTTGTTATTCCCTTAAGACTAGCATTATTTGTACAAGGAGTGCAGGACTCGAGTCCTGACTCTAGAATAAAAGAAGGAGAGGACTAAAGTACATTTTAATTTTTTTTAATTTTTTGTTTTTTATGTGTATAATGTCTTTTTTTATTTATTTATGTTTGTTTCTTTGTTTAATTGCAATTTATTCTTGGGTTTAGTAGAAATAAACACATTATTGAGGATGCATGACTATATGTTAAATTTTTGTGTATCTCATGTTATATTCAATGGCAGAGTTGATAGCAGGCCTAAAGTACATACTTGCCTAAAGGAATAAGTAAGTATTTTTCCTCCTATGTCCCAAACTCTACATTTTATGAGTTACAATAAGCCCTTGTTACCAAGCAGTGATTTTAGATTGAGAATGTTTGTAGTCTAACTAAGACCAAACAATAGACTAACATCTCATATTCAAAAGAGTATTTTTATGTGCTTTAGGCAAAGATTTTTAA
>CM053583.1:263150946-263188642 GCA_028627135.1 Pseudochirops cupreus
GATGCTTTTCAAGAGGTGATCAGTGAATTCTTTCAAGTTCTATTTTGCCTTCTGATTCTAAAATATCAGGACAATTTTCCTTGAGAATTTCTTAAAGGATGCTTTCTAAGTTCTTTTTTTGATCATGGCTTTCAGGTAGTCCAATAATTTTTAAATTGTCTCTCCTGGATCTGTTTTCCAGATCAGTGGTTTTTTTCAAGGAGATATTTCACATTGCCTTCTATTTTTTTCATTTGTTTGGATCTGTTTAATAGTATCTTGATTTCTCATAAAGTCATTTGCTTCCATTTGCTCCACTCTAATTCTGAAGGAATTATTCCCTTCAGAAAGCTTTTGAGATGTTTTTTTCATCTGGCATATTCGATTTATTAAGGCATTTTTCTTCTCATTTGCTTTTTGGGCCTCTTTTGCCATTTGAGTTAGTCTATTTTTTAAGACATTGTTTTCTTCAGTCAGGTTGTTGATTCTCTTTTCATGATTTTCTCACATCATTCTCATTTCTCTTCCCAATTTTTCCTCCACTTCTCTTATTTGGTTTTCAAAATCCTTCTTTAGCTCCTCTATTGACTGTAATCAGTTTACATTTTTCTTGGAACCTTTTGGTGCAGGAATTCAGACTGTGTTGTCTTCCTTCCATTCCATGCTTTGATCCTTTTTGTCCTCAAAAATGGAATCTAAAGTTGGATTGCTGGGCTTGCTTTGTTTCCTTTCCCTGATCATGTTGACAGTCAATTACTTGGCTTTTGAGCTCCATAGACCTCTGCTTTCAGAGCAGAGATGTCTGTCTCAAATCCCAAGGGCTTTTGCAGCTGCCAGAGCTATTTGGAGGCCAATGTCTCTGCAGCCCCCACTAGCTTTGGCTCACTGAAAATGCACCTCTGCATCACCACCCAATACCACAATCCTGATCCAGGCAGCTCAAGGTATGAGCACTTAGCCTCTGAATGATCAGTTGATCCCCCTGCAATCTGCAGGCTCAGAGCTCTGAAGCAGCCATATGGAGATGGCTGCAAGGCCACTACTTCAGCCACTTCTAGCACTGGGGCAATTGGCCAGACCCTCTCTCTGAAATTTAGCCAAGTTCCACTAACCTTTCCCTTTGTCCTTGGCTCTTATGCATTGATAATTCTGGAAACCACCACAGCTGCCAGTAATCTGCTGTCCTGAAAGCTCCAGCACGGGTTGTCCTTGGCTGCCCTTGGGCTACAGCTGCCGGTTCATGTGTTGCTGGTCTGGTCTCCCAGAGTGCTGTGATGAACCCCTTTCTGTCTACCTGCTGGGTTGCCTTCAGTGGAACTTTGTTTCTGTTCCTTTTTGTGTGTTCTGGAGCTCTAAGATTTGTTTAATGACATATTTTATAGGTATTTGAGGTGGTTATGGGTTTAGCTGTGGTGTTTAGCTGCTTCTACACCAACATTTTCACTCTGCCCCCATTTTCATGATTTTCTTGCATCATTCTCATTTGTTTTTCCAATTTTTCCTCCTCTTCTCTTACTGATTTTCTAAATCCTTTTTGAGCTCCTCCATGGCCTGTAACCAATTTGTATTTTTCTTGGAAGCTTTTGATCCAGGAATTTTGACTTTGTTGACTTTTGCTGGTTCCATGTTTTGACCGTTATTTTCCCCAGAAAAGGATTCTGTGGTCTGATTTTTCTTACTCTGCTTGCTCATCTTGCTCTCCAATTACTTGACTTTTGAGATCTTTGCCACAGTAGAATTCTGCTTCCAGAGTGGAGAGAGCTTTGACGCAAATTGCTGGGGTTTTCACAAGTGTTGTCAGACTTTTGAGCAGGGTCTCTTCTCTATGGTCACTGTGCTGGCACACTGTCCACAAACCCCACAACAACCACCCAAGACTGCCATCCAAATTCAAGAAAGTTAAAGCAAGAGGGATTACCCTCTAATTGGCTGCTTGGTCCTCCTACAATTTTCAGGCCAGCAGTTCCTGGAGGCAGACGGGAGGAAGCAGCTGCAGCTGCCATGCCTCCTCTACCTCTCCCCACAGGAGCTGGGTCCAGATTACATTCTTCTATCACTGAGTTGCAATGGAGTTCCCCACTTACCTTTAATTTCACTTTGGTATTTATGGGCTGAATAATCTGGAAACCACCACAGCTGCTGGTGATTCACTCTCCTGAAGTCTGCTCTGGCCAGTCTGTGCAACTGGTCAGGGCTATCTCAGGTCTGGTCCAGTGTGGATTACATTGGACTGTGCTTTGCTCTCAGCTCAGTGTGACAGACCCTTCCTGTCAGCCTGCTAGGCTGCCCTTCAGTGGGTTGATTTGTTTCTGTCTGTCACTTTTTTGGTTTTGTTTAGAATCATACTCTACAGGTTAGTGGTGGTAGTTGCTATGGGAGCTCACACAATTTTCTGCTTCTCCTCTGCTGTCTTGCCTTCACCCCCCCTCCCACTTTTCTTGTAAAGGGGTTTTTACTTCAGTTAACTTTTGTGCTTTGTTTTCCTAGTTGTTGACTCTTTTTCCATAATTCACCTGCATCATTCTCATTTCTTTTCCCATTTTTTCTTCTATCTCTCTTATGTGATTTTAATATTCTTTTTGAGCTTTTCTAAGACCGCTTTTTAGGCTTGAGCCCAATTTATATGCCGCTAAGAGGTTTTACATGTAGACATTTTGACAGGGTTGTCTTCTGAGGTATTATTTTGATCATCCTTGTCACAATAGTGGCTTTCTGATGTCAGGCTTCTTTTCTGCATCTTACTCATTTTCAAGTTATTTTGCGACTTTTAAAATTGAACTTTCACCCTGGGGCACAGGAAGAAATGTCTCAACTTTCTTACACTGGAGGCCAGGTGCCTGGTCATTTGCTTTCCACACTGGAGACTCAGGAGCTGGCAAGTTGCCCACTGCCTTCAGGATGCCCTGGGCTAATTGTGCCTGTGTTTGCTAGATTTGAAGGCTCAAAATTTGTCTTGATTGTCTGCTGAGACAGAACCAAGGGGTCTCAGTTGCTGATTCATGTTGGGGCTGAGTATCCAGTTAACTTGTCCAGACACTTTCTGCTCTAGGTTGCACTCCCCTTCTACCCAAGTGAGACAGACCTTCTTTGAAGTCCTTCTAAGCTATTTTACTTTGACAAATTGTTTCACTCCAACTTTTTTGTGGATTCTGTTGCTCCAGGATCCATTCAGAGTCTAGAATTAATGTTGTTTCTGTGGTAAAGTGAGGAGAGCTCAGGCAACTTTTTGGCTTTTCTCTATCATTGTAGCTGTGTCCTCACTTTTAATTTTTATGGACTTATTTCTTTTATGATTTTATTTTCTTCAGTGTTTTGTGCCTCTTTCAAATGGTTGACTTTCATAATTTTTTTGCATCGCTCTCATTTCTTTTCCCAATTTTTCCTCTAATTCTCTTGTTTGATTTTCAAAATCTTTTTGAGGTCTTCCACAAAATTTTTTGGCACTTGTTCTATGCACATTTTTTCTTTGAGCCTGTGCATGTAGCTGTTTTGACTTCATTGTCTTTTTATGACTTTTTTTCTTTATTTTCTTTGTCCTCCAAGCAGCTATCTATGACCAGGTTCTTTTGTTGTTGACATCATTTGCCCATTTTCAAGCCCATTCCTTGATTTTTTAACTTTATGTTAAAGTTGGACTCTATTCCTGGGGGAAGGGAGTGTCCAAAATTTCTGTTTTTACATGCTATTATATTGCCAATTTATTTTGACTCAAATAGAGTCAAATTATTACTATTTTGATGGCAATTATGGTTATCTTTGATATTGAAGTTACTATTCTATAATATATAAAATATTATTAAACTTCACCTTAGAATTACTATTTCTATGAACTGAATAGACATGAGGCTAATTATATTCATGCCAGAAATTATCACACTTCCATATCCTGATTTAAAGAGTATAATGTGGTTGTTAGGTAGTGTAGTAGATAAAGTAATCAACACGAAGTCAGGAAGATATAAGTTTAAATATAGTATTAAATTCTTACTAGTTGTGTGGTCCTAGGCAAGCCACTTAAATTCTGGTTTCCTTGATTTCCTCTATATATATATCTCTCTATCCATCTCTCTCTCTCTCTCTCTTTTTTTTTCTTTCTCTCTCTCTCTCTCTCTATCTAACCTATAGAGTTATCTTGTTGGTAACTAGCATTTATATAGCAAAGCACTTTATCAAAATCCAATTATTTTATCCACACAGTAAACATGGGGATCAATAGGTGCTCCTATAATTCTATTAAAAGTCTATACTGCTTTTTAAATCAAAAAATGGCAATCAACCTTTGATTATGTCCATTTAATTATGTGCCTGTATACTTGTACACACATAGATAGAGATGTAAGTTATATTTACCAAAATACACATAAGCGTAAGAAAATGTATATGGAAATATATGTATATACATAATTGTTTGAATGTTGTCTTCTCATGACACTATGAACTCCCTTGAGGGCAGGGACTGTTTTAGTTTTTTGTTCATATTCCATTACTTAGCACAGTTTTTGATACATAATATATCCTTAATAAATGCTATCAAATATAAAGATGAGTAGCTCTTTTGAGGCTGCTGCTGTGAATAAGTTTAAGGATCTAATCATATAGTATCGTGAACCCTCTATTTATTCAGCAATAAACTAAAGCAGAACATTCAAGAAACTAAAGTACACCATTTACAAGAACATAACATAACATCTTATTACTAATGCAGCCACATAGCATTAAACAAAACATATCATTCAGTAGGTTACAAACTCTTCAATCAATGTAGAGTACACAAATAAAGTTTTCTTTTTTCTTGACTTGAGGTTGGTTTCCAATCATCCTTAAGTGAATCACCCTTAAGTCAATAGTCCTTGAGGGCTACTGGAAAGTACAAAGTACTAAGACCATCACAGAAAGTCACAATCTCATCAGTCAAATAAAGTTCTCTTTCATCTAAGCTTGAGGTTGGCTTCCAAAACTCCTGACTCTTCCTCCAGGCTCCAAATTCTTGCTTGTGTTCATCGGACTGTAGCCTGGATTCCCTGGCAGGCAGCTCTGTATTTCTGTTCCATATTGCCCCTCACAGGGACTGCTCTACTCCAAGCTTTCTAGGAAAGCTAAACTCAATGGGGGCAGCAACAACTTTTATACACATTGGAGGCACTATCATCTCAATTCACTTTCTGTCTGAGAAATGAATATAAATTTTAAAAAAAGCAAAGTGCTTCTGTCTGACAAACCACACAAGCCAAAAGATAGAATGCTTCTGTCTGAGAAGGTACACAAACCCACAGAGTGCTTCTGTTTGACAAAGAGACATTAACCCAGAAAGAGCAATCTCACTCTCTCTTTTACTTGGCCCCAGCTCATGCTCAAATTTTTATCTGCTCTACTATTTCCTGTTCCACTCTTCCTGTTCTATCCTTCTTCATCCTCCCTTTTGGCCATTTCCTTCCACTACGGAGTCCATGTGATGATATTAGACCTATTAAGGGCAGGAAAGGTCTCCAAACTCCCTTAGGCCTATTAAGGGCACCAAATGTATACTGTTTCCAACAAAGACTTGGCACAATCAAAAGAGAGTCTCAAAGGCCCTTGAATAGCTGAAACAAGGAGCAAAGTGCTACTTTGCTTGCATTACACCAGACTGGACAGGTGACTAAAGTAATGCCTCTGCATGGACCCATTGCGGAAAATTTTCAGAATATTATATAATATGAAAAATCAGAAATGGGTTGTGAACCATACCATTGGAGGCCACGAACATGTGAATGAATTAATACATACATTTTCAAGCAAGAATAGTAAATGTGTCATCTGAGCTTATCTGAGGTATCATTTTTACTTTCTCCCCACCCCCACCCCCCAGCTTTGTCATTTCATTAAGTGGGGAAAGTGTGGGTATACAAATGTCCTATTTCAATACAGATGAGTAACTCTAAGAAAAACAATTTAGAATCTATTTGCAAAATAGTTAAATTATGATTCATAGTTTATTTCTACAATAAAGATTAAATCAAAATAAATTCACCTTTATCTGAATATTCACAAATATGCACCACATTGATGGTTAGAATACAAAAAGAATTAGACAATAATACAGAAATTCATGTTTTTATTTTTAAAAATTTGTCTTGATACCATGTGCTTTTATACAGCAGTCATTTCATATAAATTCCCATCCCTACCATAGAACCATTTCTTTGAAAAAAAAAATCAGGAATCCTAGCATATAGCAATCATATCTATATTCTACTTCTTTACCCCTCTATCTCCCTCTGGAGAGACAGGAGCTCTTTATAACATCTCTTTGATTGAGATTGGTTATTACAGGTAAGAAATCAGAGTATGTGATATCATTGTTTTCATTTACATTATTTTAGCCATCAGTAATGCTGTTTTCCTATATATTTCACACAGCATCACCTTCTATGTCTTTTTAATGTTTCTCTGAATTCTTCAGATTTACCATTTCTTAAGATGTAATAACTTCCTTTTATATTCTTAAAATACACTTTTCCCAGCCCTTTTCCCAGTTGATAGGCATTTCATTTCATTTTTTTCTGGTACTATAAAAATGCTCTTTTGAAAGTAGGATGAGGAGGCGGGGTCAAAATAGTGGAGTAAAAGCTGGGACTTGCTTGAGCTTGCCTTGAAAACCCTCCAAACGACTGTAAAAAATGACTACAAACAAATTCTGTAGCTGAAGGAGCAAGAAAATGACAGACCTGAAACACATCTCCACCACTAGAAAACCTGAAAGTCCAAAGAAAGGGTTTATTACACAGGGCTGGGAGTAGAGCACAGTCTGACATGGATTGTGCTAGGTGTAGACAGAGCCTGAGCAGGTATTAGGGGGCTGAATCTCTGAAAGATAAAAAGATAGATAAGTGAATAAATAAATGAATGAATAAAGAAATAAATACAGTGAGGAAAAAGTTTGCTTCCTCTATGAGCACAGAAAACATTATTCTCCTGGGATAGGAGGCATCTCTGTTCCTTGGATTTAAGGACTCAATGCAAAAAGGTGCCTCTTTCTCCCCCTGCCCAAAAAAAAGGGAGTAAATACTGTTTGAAAAAAGGTAAAAAATTCCCAGTTATTGTCATAGCACTTCAGGATAATTTAAGAGACTGTATTCCTAATTGAATCTAAGACATTCCTGAAATCTTGGATATGATCCTCATGAAATGATAATTGATCCTATCCATGACTTGAAGAAAAGTGATTGAAAATGAATTAAAAGAGTTCCTTACAGAACACAATGACTAGACCTGGAACTTGTATCTCAGATATTATGGTTGTCTAAGATGCTATTCAAATAATCAGGGTGTTCTGGATGAATTCCTGTTAGCATAATTAAAGTTTGCCTACCTAATTTCTTCTCTGCTATTTCAATAGCATATGAATTTCTTCTCTTTTTCCCTCAAAAGCATAATTTGAAAAGTCTTGTATTGTCAAAGGAAAACAAATGAAATAAAATAAGTTTTAATCCCCTTTGAATTTACTTATAAAATTAAATGTCAATTTGCCCCAAAATATTATGTTAAAAGTATAAGTCAGATCTCTAGTTTCATGAAGGAGAGTAAGACCTAAAATACATCAACTCTTATAGCACTGCAGAAAACTGGAAATAATATTAGTAAAAATAATGCCAAAAATAACTGTTTTATATAACACTTTAAAATTTAGAAAATTTTCCTCACAATACTTCTTTCCAGTGGACAGTATGAGGGTTATTATCTTCATCTTTAGAATAGGAAATTAAGGCTCAGAGGGATCAAGTAAATTACCAACGGTCGCATAGCTAGCAAGTTATAAAAACGGAGGAAAATTGAGATGTATAGAGTCTAGGTCCAGGGTTCTCCCTATAGGCAATTTTAATATTCCTAAACATATTAGTAGTCCAAAAAGTAACAGAGCTTTAGTCTTAAATTACTTCAACAAATTAAAAAAAATTCAACACTAGGTTTTTTGGAGGGTATTATTATGCTGTTTAATTAGCTTAATTGATAACAAAACCCTTGCAGATGACTGCATAGAAGAAATTTAATTACTGTTTCTCCACCTGGGTATTTTAATGGAATCTGCATGCTGGTGACAAAGTTGTGAAAGCCAGATTTTGAGTTATCATATAAAGTCATTTTCAACTATAGAATTATCATGTTCTTTTTATTCCCCTGACATAAAAAAAAAAATTCAAGCAAGAGTCTGGGGAGCCAAGATGGTGGAGTGGAAGCAAGAACTTATCTGAGCCCCTCTACAAATTCCATCAGGTAAGCTCTAAAAAGTGAATCAGAATGAACTTCAGAGTGACAGAATCCATTGGGAGATGAAGTGTGGCAGATTTCCAGTCCAGGAAAGTAAGCACATAGGACTGTGCAGGACAAGTGAAGAGCATGTGAGCTCCACCAGCACTGACCTGAGACAAGACCACAGTGAAGAAGTGAGGGAGAGTGAGCCCCAGCTTCACAGACCTCACAGGATGCAGGATCAGTTAGAGCTGAGTAACGGAAAGTGCAGGGCCTGAGGCAGTGACAACAGCTTCTCCTGGGGCTATTGGACCACAGCCTGGATGTTTTAAAATCACTTACAAAATGTCTGGGAACCAGTATAGTGGAGTAAACACTAGCTGCTCTAATACCCTAATCCTGAAAACCCACAGATTATTGCGGCAGTATAAAATCTTGAAATAATGGACCCAGCAGAAGGACTGGGAATCCTAGAGGAAGGGTGTAACTGAAACTGTGCCAAGCCTGAAGTGAAGGGTAGAAGGCATCCCAACAAGCCTAAAAGCAGCTGACAAACAAGAGATCCTGAAGGCAAGGGGGGTTGGAGCCAGCAAGCACATCTACCATAAGCCCAGGTACACCTTAGCACAATCAAGGTAATCTGCAGACACCATAACAACAGGCTGCCGGCTGCTGGGCCTCCCCAAGCTCTCACTCAGGGGTACACAGGCAGAAATTTGAAGTGGTCAGACCACTGCTCTGCCACACTGTGCTCTGTGACTCTCAGGGTAACTCAGGGAAAACACTGTGAGTCCTGGCCTTGGCTTCAGTCTAGACACACAGAGGTTACATCATACAACGTCAACAAGTGGGCCCCTAGCTCCCAGACTGAGAAGTGTGGGTCAGAGTCCTTTGTACCCCAAAAGCAGAAGTCCTTTTTAAAAGACAGGCAATAGGCAATCAAAATGGGCCAGAAGAAACCAAAGATGATTGAATCCTATTATTGCAAATGAGAATAATCAATTTGAGGAGACACCATCCACCTTATATCCACATCTGAGAAGATGAAAGGAAACATGAAATGATCTAAAGCCCAAAAAACATTCCTGGAAGAAGTCAAGAAAGATTTCAAAAGCTAAATTAGAGAGGTAGAAGATAAATTGATCAACTCTTTTAAAATTACATTGGTCAAAATGGAAAAAAAAATCTCACTGAAGAAAACAAACCCTGAAAAAGTAAAATTTAAGAACTGGGAAGATGAAAATCTAACTGGAGAAAATATCTCCCAAAAAATGAAATCTGAATATATGGAAAAGGAGCTTCAAAAATTAACTGAGGAAAATGATTTTTTTTTTACGATTCTGAAAAGCTTACATTTTATCTTTATTTAAAAACTTAATTGGTTTGTTTATTTACTTTTAGTTTACAAGATTCAGTTCTGCAATGCGTTGAGTTTCAAATTTTCTCTGCTACATCCTCCCTGCACCCCGTGGTGGCTTGCATTCAAATAAAGGATCTGCAAATACTTTCACATGGGACATTAGTCTGGTTGGATAGAAGCATTGTAACCAATGGAGTGAACAATTGGAAAGAAGAAACAAAACGAAACATGGAAAAGAACAATAGCATGTAGATTGCTTCAGTCTCCCATTAAATTCTGTTCTTTCTAGCTCTTTCTCTGAATGTAGACATCTCCTTCCATCTTGAGACTTGTAGAGTTGTCTTATAACTGTGTGCTGCTGAGAAGACTCCAGTTTATCAAAGGTGGTCATCACACATATGATGTGTCTGTGATTGTGTACAAATTTTTCCTGGTACTGCTCTTCTCACTTAGCAACAGTTTGTAGAAGCCTCTCCATGTAAATATGAAGTCCATCTCCTCCCTATTTCTTATAGCACAATAGTATTCCATTACGTTCACATACCACAACTTGTTTAGCTAACAAAGCAACAGCCTTTATACCTAGGCCATGCACCCATTTAGACTACACTTTGGTGTATGGTGTTAGATGATGGACCATGCCTAATTTCTGCCAGATGATATTCCAATTTTCCCAGCAGTTTTTGTCAAATAATGAGTTCTTATCTCAAAAATTGGGGTCTTTGGGTTTATCAAACAGTATATTACTATAATCATTCACTACTGAGTCTTTTATACCTGATAAATTCCATTAATCCACTACTGTACTCCTCAGCCAGTAGGAAGTAGTTTTGATGACTGCTGCTTTATAATACAGATTAAAATCTGGCACTGCTAGGCCACCTTCCCTAGCATTTCATTTCACTACTTGCCTTGATATTCTGGACCTTTTGTTATTCCAAATGGATTTTGTCACGATTTATTCTAACTATATAAATTAATTTTTTGGTAGATTGATTGATATGGAACTAAATATGTAATTTAATTTAGGTAAAATTGTCATTTTTAATATATTAGCTTGGCCCAGCCACAAGCAATTGATGTTTTTCCAGTTAGTTAGATCTGATTTTATTTGTGTGAAAAGTGTTTTGTAGTTATGTTCATATAGGTACTGGGTTTGTTTTGGTAGGTAGATTTGGAAATTTTTTATAATGTCTACAGTAACTTACAATGGTTTTTTTTCTTACTATCTCTTGCTGTTAGACTTTGTTAGAAATATGTATGAATGCTGAGTATTTATGTAGGTTTATTTTATATCCTGCAACTTGGCTAATTTTTTTTTATTGTCTCAAGAAGTTTTTTACTTTTTCTCTTAGATTTTCCAAGAATATCTTCATATCATCTGCAAAGAGTGATAGCTTAGCCTCTTCTTTGCCTAATTTGATTCCTTTGATTCCTTTTTCTTCTCTAATTGCTACTGCTAACATTTCTAGTACCAGATTGAATAAGAGGGGTATTGTTTCACCCTGATCTTATTGGAAATGTTTCTACTTTATTCTCATTACATACAATACTTGCTGATGGCTTTAAGTAGAAGCTACTTATTATTCTAAGGAAAACTCCATTTATTCCTATACTTTCTAGTGTTTTTAGTAGGAATGGATGTTGTATTTTGTCAAAAACTTTTTCTGCATCTATTGAGATAATCGTATGGTTTCTGCTAACTTTATTGTTGATATGATCAATGACACTGATGGTTTTCCTAATATTGAACCATCCTTGCATTCCTGGAATAAATGCAACCTGATCAAAATGTATTATTCTTGTGATAAGTTGCTGTAGTGTTTATGCTAATATTTTATTTAAAATTTTTGCATCTATATTCATGAGGAAGATTGGTCTATAATTTTCTTTCTCTGTTTGGTCTCTCCCTGATTTATGTATCAGTACCATATTTGTGTCATAACAAGAATTTGGTAGGACTTCTTCATCATCAATTTTCCCAAATAGTTTGTAGAGTATTGGGATCAGTTGATCTTTAAATGTTTGATTGAATTCACTAGTATATCCATCTGGCCCTGGAGATATTTTCCTAGGGAGTTTCCTGATAGCTTGTTCAATTTCTTTCTATTTTTTTAAATTTTTTTTAAATCATGAACTTGTTTATTTACTTTTACTTTACAAGATTCAGTTCCACAACTGCTTGAGTTTCAAATTTTCTCCCCTCCCTCCTGCCCCACCATGGTTGCCTGCAATCATGTATGGGATGTACAAATACTTTCACATTGTACAACAGTATGGTTGCATAGAAGTGTTGTAATTAATTGAATGAACAATGGGAAAAAAAGAAACAAAACCATACATGAAAAAGAATGGTAGAATGTATTGCTTCAGTCTCCATTTAAACTCTGGTCTTTCTAGATCTTTCTCTGAATGTAGATATCTCCTTCCATCCTGAGACTTGTAGAGTTATCTTATAGCTATGTATTGCTGAGAAGAGTCTAGTTTATCAAGAGTGGTCATCACACATATAATGTATTTGTGATTGCGTACAAATTTTTCCTGGTTCTGCTCTTCTCACTTAGCATCAATTCGTATAAGCCTCTCCAGGTAATTATGAAGTCCATCTCCTCCCTGTTTCTTATAGCACAACAGTATTCCATTACATTCACATAACACAACTTGTTTAGCCATTCCTCAATTAATGGGCATTCCCTTAACTTCCACTTTTTTGCCCCCACAAAGAGAGTGGGAATAAATATTTTTGTACATATGGGTCCATTTCCCACTTCTATGATCTCTTTGGAATACAACGCCAAAAGTGGTATTACTGGGTCAAAGGGTATACAATTATTTATAGCCCTTTGGACATAGTTCCAGATTGCTCTCCAGAATGGTTATATCAGTTCACAGCTCCACCAACAATGCGTTAGTGTTTCAATTTTTCCACATCCTCTACAGCACTTGTCATTTTCCAGTTTTGTCATCTTGGCCAATCTGACTGGTGAGATGTGGTATCCCAAAGTTGTTTTGATTTGCATTTCTCAAATCAGTGGTGATTTAGAGCATTCTTCCATATGTTTAAAGATATCTTTAATTTCTACCTCTGAAAATTGCCTGTTCATATCCTTTGATCATTTATCAATTGGGGAATGATTGTATTCTTACAAATTTTACTTAATTCCCTGAATATTTTAGAAATGAGGCCTTTATCAGAGACACTGGTTGTAAATATTGTTTCCATTTTCCCACTTCTTTCTTAATCTTGGAGTATTAGAATGAGAGGAGACAGGGAGAGACAGAATGGGGTTAATCATCTCATATAGAAAAGGCAAGGGAAAATTGTTACAATGGAGTGGAAGAACAGGAAGGCAAAAGGGAAAGGGTCTACCTTACTCTCATTGAATTTGACCTCGGAAAAGATTGACATAAACTCTAAACTGGGTATCTTGCCACACAGTAGAGTAGGGAGGATGGGGATGAGAGGTGGGATGAGGGAGGGGAGGGCAATGTGGGGGGGAGGGTTTTTGGAAGTACACACTTCTGTAAAGGGACAGGGACAGGGACAGGTTAGAGAACAGAACACGGGGAAATAGGATAGGAAGAAGGGACATGCAATCAGTCTCTCACAACATGCCCACTGTGAAGAGGTCCTGTGTAATTACACATGCACAGCCCATATTTAATTGCTTGTCCTTCCAGTGGGGGTGGGTGATGAGGGAGGAAGGGAAAGAATCTGCTGTTTGGGGTTCTATGATAAAATGTTTAAAGTATACATATATATATATATACATATGTATTTAATTCTTCTTCTTCTTCTTAACTACATCCAACAGGGAATTAAGATATACAGGCACTGTGGTGAGGAGATCCATCCTGCCCCACCGGAAAATTGGAGAGGAGACAGGGAGGACATAGGAGAGAGCAAATTGGGGGAGGGGTTATACAGCGGGATGGCTGTTTTGAGTTGTTGTGTAGGGGAAAGATGGGTAGAAAATTTGTTATTCAAAATCTTGTGGAAATGAATGATGTAAACAAGAAAATAAATAAATAAATAAAAATATAAAAAAGAGTGTTCCTGTTGACCACCACTTCCCTCAGTATTCCCTCCCTGTGTCAACCTCTCTTTACCTACCTTTTCCCCTTAATATTCTTTTCCTCCCTTCTAACCACCCACACCCTTCTTACACTCCCCCACCTTTATCCCTCCTACTGCCTATAGGACACAATACATTTTTGTTCTTAATGGAGTATGTTGTTCCCTCCTTGAACCCAAACCAGTCCTAGTAAATTTCATACAGTACTCCTCTCCCTCCCCTTTTTCTGTCTATTGTTATGAGTTTTTGTGTCTTTTCACGTTATAAGCTTAACTTAACTGTTTATATAGATCCTTCTTTAAATCAGAACCAATGAGAATAATGTTCATATGATGCTCATTTCCTTCTTCCTTCTCCTACACTTTAGTATGTTTTTAATCCTCTTCTTGCAGTATAATTTAGCATTTTCTGCCTCAACCTTTCCTTTTCTCCCATTATAATCCCTTTCTTTCCCTTAATATTTTTTTTTAATCTTCAGATTAGTTCATTTATACCCATGATCTCTACCTATGTACATCTCTTTTAAATGCCACAATACTTTAACAAATTTTGATATTAACAGGTATCCACTTCTCATATAGGGATGTAAAGAGTTTACTCTTATTGAGTCCCAGGTTACGTGCACGTGTGAATATCTGTGCATTTATATACATGTGTGAGTGTGTGTTTTCCTTGTTTACCTTTTTATGTCTTTCTTCAGTTTTGTAAGTGGAGATCAAATTTTCCATTGAGCTCTGGCTTTTTCATCAGAAAAGTCTGGAAGTCCTTTATTTCATTAAATGACTGTTTCCTTGCCTGAAAGATTATGTTCAATTTTGCCAGATAGTTGTTCTTTGCTTGCAGTCCTAGCTCTTTTGCTTTATGAAATAACAAATTCTAATCCCTCTGATTTTTGATGTAGCAGCTGCTAAGTCCTGTGTAATCCTGACTGTAGTTACAAGGTATTTGAATTATTTCTTTTGGGCTTCATTCAGTATTTTCTCCTTGACCTTTTAGCTCTGGAATTTGGCTACAATATTTCTTGGAGTTTTCAATTTGGGATCTCTTTCTGGTGGAGATCAGTGCATTCTTTCAATAAGTATTTTACCTTCTGATTCTAGGACATCAAGAGACTTTTCTTTGACAATCTCTTGGAGGATACTTTCCAGGCTGTTTTTTTCATCATGGCTTTCCGGTAGGCTGATAATTCTTAGTTTATCTCTCCTGGATCTGTTTTACAGGTCAGTTGTTGTTCCAGTGAGATATTTTGCACTTTCTTCTAATTTTTCAGTCTTTATGTTTTGTTTGATTGACTCTTGCTGCATCACAGAGACCTTCCCTTTGACAGATTCTAAATTTTAGTGAATTATTTTCCTCAATTAATTTTTGTAGCTCCTTTTCCATATGTACAATTTTCATTTTTAGAGAGGTATTTTCTCCAGTTAGATTTTGGATCTCCCATCCTAGTACTCCAATTTTACTTTTTAAAGTTTTTTTTTTCTTTAGTGAGATTTTTTTTTTCCCTTTTTGGTCACTGTAGATTTAAATTTATCTCCTACCTCTCTAATTTGGCTTTTTATATCCCTCTTGAGGTCCTCCAAGAATGATTTTTGGTCTTGAGACCAATTCACATTTCCTTCTGTGGTCTCCAGAGTGAGTATAGAGTCTGTGTTGTCTTCTGAATTTGGTTGTTCTTGCTCACTATAAAAAGATTTGATGGTCCTAGACTTTTAGGTTCCTTCTTGTCAATTGTGATTGCCTATGTCCTGGATTTTCAGAGTGTAAATCTGCTTCTGGGGTGCAGAAATATTGACCTTCTCAGGCTGGGAGGTAAAGGTTTGCTTGTTCACTTCATGACCGGTAGCTTCTGAGTGACTAGACTGATGCCAAGGCCAGGACTCTCAGTGTTTTCCCTGAGTCACACTGAGGCTCACAGTGTAATGGTGGGGCGGGGTGGTCTGGCCACTACTGGTTTCCACCTTCGTGTCTCTGGGCTACACCTTAGGCTCAGTAGCTGGAGGCCAGTGGCAGGTTAAGTCTGCAGTCTGTTGAATGCCCAGGTGGTGCTAAGGTACACTTGGGCTTGTGTTGTTAGTGCTTGCTGAATTTACCCTCCTGGACTTAGACTCCATACTACCTCATTTTCTCCTTATTCTGTGACTTCCAAGACTGTGGCTATTTCCACTAATTCAGGATTTAATGCTGGGTGTGGCATCTGTCTCTGGACTTTTCTGGATCAGCATGGGGGGGGGGGGAATCAGAACAGCTAGGTTTTATTCCTCCATCTTGACTTCTGGACATTTGGATATATAATTTTTAAACATCCAGGCGGGGGGCTGGTTGCCCCAGGAGAAGCTACTGGCCCTGCTACTGGCCCTGTGTCTTCTCTTACCCAGCTCTGACAATCCTCTGTCCTGTGGTGAGATGGTTGCAAATTGCCCTTGGGATGGGTGAGACCAGATGCTGGCTGGGGTTCCTTCTCAGTTGGCTGTAATCTGTTCTCATATCCATGCTAGTGCAGCCCATGTGTACTTGGAGTTCCCCCTGTCCAGACCGAGGTAGGCATTTTCCTGAGCTGGGAATCTGCCACACTCTGTCTCCCAATGGGTTATGTCACTCTAAAATCTGTTCAAATTCACTTTTTAAAGTTTTATAACAGAATTCTTGGATGAACTTTGAAAGGTTACTGCTTCCCTTCCACCACCTTAGCTCTGCCTCTACATGAAAATAATTCAATGAAAATTAGAATCAGTCAAGGTAAAGCTAATGACTCTTTGACACATTAAGAATCAATCAAACAAAGTGCAAGGACTGAACAATTAGAAGAATATGTAAAATATCTAAATGCTAAAACAACTGACCTGGAGAACAGGTCCGGGATAGATAATCTAAGAATACTGGTCTACTGGAAAGACACGAAAAAAAAAGTCTGCACAACATCCCTCAAGATATTGACAAAGAAAACAGTCCTAAGGTCCTAGAATCAGAGGGTAAAATAGTTGTTGAAAGAATTCACTCGACTCCTACTGTACTGTAGTAGAGGGAAAGAAGGGAGAAAGATGAACATTATATGAATGTTACTCTCATTGATTCTCATTCAAGGAGGAAATAACATAGTCAGTTAAGTTTAAAATTCTAACCTGGAAAGACACAGAAACTCATTATAGTAGAGGGAAAGGAGGGAGGGAGAGGAGCACTGTATGAAATTTATTCTCATGGGTTTGGGTTCAAGGACAGAATAACATACTTCATTAAGTATAAGAATCTGTTGAGCATTACAGGCAGAAGGAGGGTTAAGGGGGATAAATTGGGGAGGTGTTTAGAAGGAAGTGAAATAGTAATAAAGGGGAAGGGTAGGTAAAGGGAGGAAGGTTCATAGGGAGGAAATACTGAGGGGGGCAGAGGTCAATAGGAAAACTCTTTTTTTTCAGAAATTCTTTTTTTATTTTTTAAGCTGCTTTTTTTCTGTTTGGTTTTAGTTTACATCATTCATTCCCATGAGATTTTGATTTACAAATTTTTCCCCACCTTTCTGAAACCTTCCCACCACCCCAAAACAGCAAATCCACTGTATACCACCCCCCCAATCTGCTCTCTCCTATATCCTCCCCCATTGCCCCTCTGACTTTCTGGTAGGACAAAATGGATCTGCCTACCCCAGTGCCTGTATATTTCCCTCCTTCCTATTCTGCCCCTCATTTGTTCTCATTAGGAAAACTCTTAAGGAAGGGAAGGGATAAGGAAGAAATAAAAGGGTAAAAAAGGGGGAGATTGATTTGAGGGAAAGACACAGATTGTAATCACAACTGTCAATGTGAACATGAAAAACTGTCCCATAAAATGGAGATGGAGAGCAGAATGCATTAAAAACCATAATTCTAGGGGCAGCTAGGTGGTGCAGTGAGTAGAGCACTGGCCCTGGAGTCAGGAGCACCTGAGTTCAAATTTGGGCTCAGACACTTAACACTTACTACCTGGGTGACCTTGGGCAAGTCACTTAACCTCAACTGCCCTTCCTTTCCCCCTCCAAAAAAAAGCAAAAAAAACCCAAACAAACCCAAACTATAATCCTACAATATGCTGTGTACAAAAAACACATTTAAAACAGGGCAATACTTCAAGAGTAAAGGTAAAGGCTGGAGTAGAAGAAATAATGTTTCATCTAAAGTAAAATAGAAAAGCAAGGGTAGAAATGCTTATCTCATATAAAGCAAAAGCAAAAATAGATCTATTTAAAAGAAATGAGGAAGGAATCTATACCCTGCTAAAAGGCACCATTGAAAATGAAGCAATATCATTACTTAACATATATGCACCAAGTGCTATAGCATCCAGATTCTTGGAGGAGAAGTTAAGGGAATTAGAGGAAGAAACAGATAGCAAAACTATACTAGTGGGGGACCTCAATCTCCCTCTCTCTCAACTTGATTGATCTAACCTCAAAATAAGAAAGAAGTTAAGGAGGCAAATAGAATTTTAGAGAGGATAGATACAATAGACCTCTGGAGAAAACTGAATGGGGATAAAAAGGAATATACCTTCTTCTCAGTGATTCATGGCACTAACAAAAAAAAACTGACCATGTACTATGGCATAAAAAACTCACAATTCAGTGCAAAAAGGCAGAAACATTAAATGCATCACTCTCAGATTATGATGTAATAAAATTATATATAATAAAGGGGCATGGAAAGATAGAATAAAATCTAATTAGAAACTAAGTAATTTAATCAGAAACAATCAGTAACTTCATGCAGGAAAATGATGATAATGAGACATTATACCAAAACTTGTGGGATGCAACAAAGGCAGTTCTTAGGGGAAGTTTTATATCCCTAAATGAATACATAAATAAAATAGAGAAAATGGAGGTCAATAAATTGGGCAGGCAATTGAAAAGCTAGAAAAAGAACAAATTGAAAATTGCCAAATAAATACTAAATTGAAATTAAGAAAACCACTGAATTAATAAATAAAATTAAGATCTGATTTTATGATTATCTCAACAAATGCAGAAAAGGCTTTTGACAAAATATATCACCCATTCTTATTAAAACACTAGAATGTATAAGAATAAATGGAATTTTCCTTAAAATAATATGTCCATTACCACCCATTTTATTCAAATTGGTACTAGCAATGATAGCAGTAGCAATAAAAGAAGAAAAAGAAATTGAAGAAATCAAATTAGGTAAAGAAGAGACTAAGCTATCTCTCTTTGCAGATGTTAAGATAATTATATAATCTTAGATAATCAAAAAAAACTATTTGAGTTAATAAGTAAATTTGGCAAAATTGCAGGATATAAAATGAAAGTCACTGTACACAATTATAAAATATTTAGGAATCTACTTGCCTAAACAAAACCAGGACCTATATGAACACATCTACAAAACACTTTTCACAAAAATAAAATCACATCTAACTAATTGGAAAAACATCAGCTGCTCATGCCTAGGTTGAGCTAACATAATAAAAATTTTATGTAAATCCAATTATATTTTTAATGTCATACCAATCAATCTACCAAAAATTATTTTATAGAGGTAGAAAAAACAATAACAAAATTTATTTGGAAGAACAAAAGATCCAGAATACCTAGGGATTTAATGAAAATAAATGCTAGAGAAGATGGCCTTGCCATATCAAATTTTAATTTGTATTATAAAGCAGCAGTCATCAAAACTACTTGATACTGGCTGAGGAGTAGAGTACTGGATCAGTGGAACAGATTAGGTGCACGAGACACAGCAGTCAATGACTATAGTTTGATATATATGACTACACAATGACTACTGTTTGATAAACCCAAAGACCCCAGTTTTTGGGATGAGAACTCATTATTTGAAAAAGAAAAACTGATGGGAAACCTGGAATATACTGTGGCAAACACTGGGAATAGAACAATATCTTACACCATATACCCAAATCAAGCCTAAGTGGGTGCCCAATCTAGGTATAAAGGGTGATACTGTAAGCAGTCTGGGAGAGCAAGGAATAGTTTACCTGTAAGATTTATATGGAAGGGGAAAATGTTATGACAAAATAGAGTTAAAGACCATTATAAAATGAAAAATGGATAATTTTGATTATATTAAGTTGAAAAGTTTCTGAACAAATAAAGCAGTGTAACCAGCATTAAGAGGGAAGTAGAAAATTGGGAAAGAAATTTTACAATTAGTGTCTTTGATAAAAGCCTCATTTCTAAAATATACAGAGAATTTAGTCAAACCTATAAGAACACTTGTCATTCCCCAATTGTTGAATAGTCGAAGGATATGAATAGTCAGTTTTCAGAGGACGAAATTAAAGATATCTATAAGCATATGAAAAAATGCTCTTAATCACTACTGATTAGAGAAATGGAAAGCAAAACACCTCTGAGGTAACACATCTCACCTTTTAGATTGGCTAAGATTACAAAACAGGAAAATGATAAATGCTGGAAAGGATATAGAAAAAAATGGAATACTAATGCATTGTTGGTGGATTTGTCAACTGATTTAGCCATTCTGGAGAGTAATCTGGAACTATGTCCAAAGGGTTATAAATAAGTACATACCCTTTAACCCAGCAATACCAATTCTTGGGTTTTATCCTAAAGAGATCATAGAAGTGGGAAATGGATGCATATGTACAAAAATATTTATTGCAGCTCATTTTGTGGTGGCAAAGATTTAATTGGAAATGAGAGGGATGTACATCAGCTGGAGAATGGCTAAACAGGTTGTGGTATACAAATTCAATGGAATACTATTTTGCTATAAGACATGAGGGGCAGACAGACTTCATAATAACCTAGAGTGATTTGTAAGAACTGATGTTGAGTGATTAAAGCAGAAGCAAGAGAAATTTGTACAGACACAATGTATGTGTACAGCAATGCAAGGTTATAAGACAACTCCAGAAGATTCATGATGGAAAGAGATATACACATCAAGAGAAAGTACTATGGAGTTTGAATGCAGACTGAAGCAATCTACTTGCTCTCTCTCTTTTTTGGTTTTGTTTTCTTTTGTTTCTTCTTTCTCATTGTTCCCTCCATTGGTTACAATCCTTCTTTACAACCTGACTAATGTTTAGTTTGAAGTTATTTGTAGATCCTATATTTTTTTGCATGCCACCATTGCTGCGAGTTGGGGGGAGGAAAGAGATGGGGAGGAAATTTGAAACTCAAGGCATTGTGGAACTGAATGTTGTAAACTCTAAGTAAATAAATTAAAATAATATATATTCAGTAGTTTGAGTAATATTTCATCTATCCCTTAAATTAATTTCACTTCTTGCTTCTAATTAATTTAAGGGATAAATGAAATATTGTTCAAACTATTAAATATAAAATCTAGTATCTACACCTATCTCATGACTCCCTTCCTCATCCAATCTCCCTTCTTCTTTCTTTTGCACTGAATCATATTCATATATCAGCATCAGTTGCCAAAATCTTAACATTTCTATTTCAAATACATCACTTGCACTTATACCTTTCTCTCTACTCACACAGCTATCCCCTTAGTTTAGGCCCTCATTAACACATTTTTGGATTATTGTAACAGTTTTTTAATTGACTCCCTGCCTCAAGTCTTTCTCCAATCTAAGTTTTCACTCAGAGTGGTCCCAAAGCTAATTTCTTTCAGCACAAATCTGACCATGTCACGTTCTGACTCATTCAATTTTACTGTCTCATTTTTGCCTCTACTAATTATTCATTCCTCTCTCTGTCTATCTCTCTATTGCTCTATCTGTCTATCTAATTATCTATCTCTTTATATTGCAATGCAGGCAAATATTTTTGCTGTTATTCACTCAATATGATACTCAATATCTTATGGTGATTTTGCATTGATAACTCCCTATGCATAGAATATGCTTCCTTCTTACTTCTACCTCATCCTTCAAGATGCCCCAACTTGTGCACTTTTTCCTTTTCTGATTCTCTTAACTTCTAGTGCCTTCACAGCAAAGCTAATAGGAGGTTAACTATTTTTCATTTATTTATATTTATTTTCATATTTCTTCTGAATATATTTCTAGATCTAGGTAACACACACACACACACACACACACACACACACACACTTATTCCCCATTAGAGTGTAAGCTCCATGTAACTGATGGTTATTTTATTTATTGGATTTATGTGCCAATGCATAACAAAGTGTCTGGTATGTGGTTTTAAAAAACTCCTACATATGGCAAAGTCCATCTGTGGTGAGGGTTGTCTCCCATATTTAGCATGGGGGTTTCATGATGTGGCCCAAAGGGAGGAAACAGACATCTCTAACATCCTATTCCCTCATCCTTATCCAAGGAAGACCTTAATTCCTGCCAGATTAAGGGAATTTTCGGCTAGAAGGCCACAACACTCCTCTAAGAGAGAGGCAATACTGGGCTAGAATTACATACATTTGTTTCTTTAAATATCATTAGGCTAGTGGATATAATGAGGTTCAATATAAATTCTGATTGTTGTGTCAGTATTTGTGGGGAGACCTCCAAGCTTTACCGTGGTCTTAACTTTATTCTCGTCAAATAACAGTTCCACAGTGAACCTCTTTATCCACCTTGGTAGCAAAATAGAAATCAAAGAAGGTATGAATAACTGAATATATAAAAAGCAATGCAGAGTGAAGGAGCTCTTCAATTGGTAATAAGATAACTCAGTTCTATGGAGAGAGAGAGAGAGTTCTGGATTTCCCCCAAAAGAAGTCCCTAGTCTCTAAAATAATAAGTTGGATATGGACATGATAGAAACTGCTCTCTTCTCTCGTGTCTTTCCAAGAATCTTTCTCTAACACTCTCACCTACTCTACCCCTTCATGCAAAATAGAACATTCATCTCCACCAATAAGGAGAGAGACTCATATTGATGAGCTTTGGGACAGAAATTACATAGTATATGTTTCATAAATGTTAGTAATTGATGACTTATGAGAGAGGAATAAATGGAGGGATACTTACACCCATATACCAGTATTGCAGACTAATATAGCTTTTTAACATTTCATGGATCTTTATCCCAATTCACATTTTCCTGGTTGGTCAGATATACATCCTTCCAGACCCCACCACAATACCTACACCATGGAAAGTTTACAATATGTCTACCTTAAGGTTCTAGGACTATGTTGGATGTTTTTGAAGTGTCTTTTTAATGCAGTATGTTTGATCTTCAACTACAGTGTGTTCTCTTCAATGTTCAAAGTCAGCTAAAATTAGTGTCTCCATTTAATCATCACTAACCTCCAGTGACTATGAGCCAAGTATCATTTGACTGGTTAACATCAATTCACAGAGAAATTTCCAGAAAAGACTTAGCAAAACAGAAGTTACACAACATTTCTTTTTGACACTTGAGGACACTCTCAATAGTCCCAATGAAGAGTGTCTGTGTGTATGTATGTGTGTGTGTATTCATATATATGTATATGAATATAGTCAGAAGACTGAGTTGTAATTCACTTTCTTTCTCTGACTCTAGCTTCCATTCATAGATTCTGGAACTGCTACTCCACTCTCTTTTGATCTAAAGATATTCTTTTCATTCCATTATTTTCTACTGGTCAATAAAAGCTTACTGAGTTAAGATTTGGATAATGCACATAATTTCAATAGGTATTAAGGGAGAAGATGTGCATTCCAGGGTTTGTGTGTGTGTGTGTGTGTGTGTGTGTGTGTGTGTATCCCTTTATAGCTATAGAAATAATATGAATTATCCAACGTCTAAGTCAATAAGCTTTTATTTGTTAATAGGAAAAAATGGAATAAAAAGAATATATATATATATGTATATATATTATATAAACACATACACACATACACACATACATGCATAAATATGTGTATACATATGCTGGATTTAAATCATGATGAAATGATTTTCTATAATATTCATATGATGATGAAAAATAGGATATGTTTCAGGTGAATGAAGGCAGGAGAAGTGAGAAAATCTTATTGAATAGAGATAAAACTGTAGAAAAGTGCTGAAATTAATACAATTCTGAGTTAATTGGAAAAAGAGAAGAGTAGTTATTAATGAAACAGAGAAGATGGGTATGAAGGAAGAGAAGAAAGGGAGAAGGAAATGGAAAGAAGAGAGATTTTTATAGCCTAAATAAAAATATTTATTTATTTAAGTATATTCAAGAAAATGAATTAAATATCAGTACTAAAAGGAACCCATGGGAATTCGCAAAGGCTAAGGAGTCACTTTAGTTTCTCTGCCCTACGGTTAAATTCAATGCTGCAATACCAATTGAAATAATGAGCTTTTCATACAGAAAGTCTTATTTCCCAAGAAATAACCATATTATAAATATTAATAATTCAAGATTACCTTCTAGGATGTGAGGCATTTAAATTAATGTCCTATAAAGGTGATAAACTAAACTAAAACTCTAACTCATTTAGTTGGTACAAAATTTCAACTCACTGTTTCATATTCAGTAAAAATTCTTCAGCATGTAAAAAACAAATACCAATTTAATGTTGTTCAAGGAGAAGAATATCGTGCTGAAACACAGTGCAAGGGCTGCAGATATTATTGATGTACCTGGCTTTGACAGATCAATTCTTCTGCAGACAGAGAAGGGAAGCTTTTAGGGCTTCACTGTGTGAATTTCTGGAAAATATGTTGTTTTCGTTAGGGTCAGGGACAGAGACTACTGTTACTTCTAAGGTGACAGCAATTGCTGCAGGATAAATAGTTGCTCAGATTGTTAGAGAAGTGCTGTGAATAGGATTCAAGGGGAGTTGAGTGACTTATAGAACAGAGAGTTGAAAACTTCATCAGAGGACTAGAATGTGGACATCTGAAGAAGCTTGATCTGATCAACCACTGATTTTACGGGCTGAGACCTTTTAAGAGGAGGAATTGGAGCAAAGTAAGACTGACTGAACTGTTTCTCTCCAAGAAACTGAAAAAGTGAGTTACTTAAACTCATCTTCTCCTTGGTCTTCTTCTGACTTGGATGACAGTTTTATTCCAAAGTTTCTCCACTTAAAACTCCTGACTTAATATTAAAGTCAGCTTACTCTAAATAAAAATTGAGGTTTAAAACCTGAATTATGAATATGAGGGTTGCAATTTAGCCCTGGTAAATGTGTTATGTTATATGGACATAAAACTATAGAAACCAATGGAAAAAACAAGAACAGATGGCTCCTTAGATAGAGGATTAACACCTATGACAAGGTCCAAAGTGAGGTACACCAGAGTGGGGAGAACTCATCTGTACATCAGGTGAACTATGGATAACCTTGAGTTTTGAGTTTCACAGAGATGTCTAGTCTGTGCCTTGAACACCCTTAAACTTCTTTTCAACTTCTGAATGGGGAATTTCCCTCTGGATGAGTATATTTACTACTAGACACCATTGTTGCTGGAGTGAGGGAAAAAGGAATGTAAACTTGCCTTCATCAAGAGGTAAAGAGCTAGAGAAATTCCTGAACTCATTGCTCTTACATCAACTGTCTCTAATTGGAAGGATTTTATCTACTAAGCATCATGAAGACAACATCCTCAATCATAGTCCATACAAGAATATTCCTCTGATGTAATCAAGGAATTAGTACACCCATCTTCAAATTGTTTTCTATGCTCAGGTCCTGGATTTTCAAGGAACAAAACTTTTGTACCACCAAGGGAAGCTTCATAGGATCATAGATTTACACTTATAAAGTATCTTGTAGGCTATTAGCTCCAACCTCCTTATTTTATAGATTGAGATAAACTGAAGCATAGAGGAGGTAGCTGAATTGTCCAGAGTAAATGTCTGAGGCAGGATTCATACTCAGAAATTCCTGAGTCCAGTCTGAATCTCTTTCACTCTGTTTACTTTTTCAGCAATATCATCTCAGAGAGATGGAACACTTTTCCAGATGGACTAAATAATAAGCCTAGAACTAATACAAATATAGAGCAGTTTTTATTGAATTATTTTGCTATCATTCTATTAATCATTCCAATGTGATTAAATGCTTCCTCTGTTCAAGGTGCTAAAAACCAACAAATGAATATTTAATTGTTTATTTGAATTTCTTAGTCAACGATAGTCTGCATTACATGCCTATAAGAAACAGTATGTTTGAATTTTACAAGAGTCTAGAAATTTGTGTGTGTGTATTATATTTCTTAGCAAAAGCTATACTAAATCATTTTTTTTTACAAAATGAGAATTATCAAGGAGGCAATATCTCATTTAAGCTCATAACTGGAAGCAAAAACAGAATCATAATTAATGAGTATTTAATAGCTCTTTCCTATTTACATACATTAGGCCAAGACCCTAAAAATACTCTCCATGTGTATTCAGGGCTGCTCATTCCCCATCACCAAACCCTCAAAAACAACAACAACAAAAATAGATAATTTAAAAAGGATAAAAAACAATTCTGGTTTAAAGCTATTTCTTGAATTTGCAGAAATTAACATTTAAATTAAGATAAAATATTGATAGTTAACACTTCCAGAAGCCAATATAGTACAGAAAATGGCTGAAGTTCTCCCATATTCACCTCCAAATAACCATAAAATAGTGCCACAGAACAAATCCTGGAACAGTAAAACCAACAGAAAGATGGAATGGAGCCTTCTTTTAGCACAGGATACTTGGGGGATCAGCAAGAAAGGTCCCTCTCAGGTAAAAGGGAGTGTCTTCCAGGATTGGAAGCATCCCAGCAAGTCAGCAGTAAGCCCCACTTCAGAAAACCAGCATGGTGGAGCTGGCAAATGCCAACACCTGGAGGCCCCCATATGCGTTAGCATAGAGAAACTGGCAGACTACAGCTCCAAAAATCACCATGAGATTCAGTGTATCCCCATGTGGGAAGGGGTCTTAAGGAGGCTAGAACCCCACATGTTTCATCACAGCTCAGGGCAGGTGGGTTTCCTAGAGTCATTAGCTGCTGCTTGACTGATTCTAATTTTTAGCGAATTATTTTCCTCAGTTAATTTTTGAAGCTCCTTTTCCATATGTTCAGTTGTCATTTTTAGGGAGGTATTTTCTATGAGTCAGATTTTGAACCTCCCTTCCCAATTCACAAATTTTACTTCTAAAGGATTTTTTTTTCTTTAGTGTGATTTTTTCCCCCATTTTGGCAATTGTAATTTTAAAAGGATTGGTCAATGTATCTTATACCTCTCTAATTTGGCTTTTAAAATCCTTCTTGAGCTCTTCCAAGAATGCTTTTTGGGCTTCAGACCGATTCATATTTCCTTCTGTGGTTTCAGGTGTGGGTATAGTGTCAATTGTGCCCCCTTCTGAAATTGGTTATTATTGCTTGAAATAATAGAATTCAATCATCTTTGGTTTTGTTTTATCCAACTTGCTTCTTTTCCATTGTGATTGCCAATCTTTTTAAAGTGGATTTCTGATGCAAGCTTCTTAAGTGGGGAGCTATAGGCCTGGATGTTTACTTTGTGTGCTGTAGCCTCTGGGTGCCTAGGCTGAAGCCAAGGCCAGGAGTTTCAGTGTTTCCCCTGGGTTACCCTGAGGCTCACAGAGTAAGGTATAGGGAAGGGGTGGTCTGGCCACTTCAGGTTTCTGTCTCTGTGCCACCGGGCTGGAACACAGGCAGACTCAGTAGCTGGTGACCTGCTAAGCTGGTGTCTGCAGATTTACCTGATTGTGCTAAGGCACACCTGAACATCTGGCATTAATGCTTTCTGGCTCCACATCCTCCTGAGCTTCTCAATCTCTGGCTGGTCAACTGAATGTGGAGCTTGTTTAAACACCTCCCATCCTTCCCTTCTGGATCAGCACAGCCTCAGTCAAACCCTTTCTCTAGGACTCCTAAGCCTACCACTGGTTTCACTATTTCAAGATTTTACACTGGGTCAATACTCTCTGGGTTTTCAGGGGAAAAGTGGGGAATTAGAGCAGTTATAGTTTATTTCACCATGTTGGCTTCCAGAAGTTTAGGTAGGTGATTTTTAAACATCCAGGCTATGGGCTGATAGCCTGAGGCTGACCCTGGGCTTGTCTCTTACCTAGCTCCAACAGATCCATCCTGTAGTGAAAGGTCTTCAAATCTCCTCTGCAATGGGTAAATTAACTTCCCTGGGTTTTCCCTGGCTCCCCTGTAGTCGGATCTTGGGTCTGGGCTGGTGCAGACCCCACACTCTCTGTGCCCAATTCTCATTTTTAACAAATTGTTTTCTGGGAGATGTGGAGCAGCACAGTGCATGTGGTGGAGACCTGGGGTGGCACAGTGGCAAGTTGATTCACAAACCACAAGGACCATTCCCAGGCCTATCACCCCAGGGCTGACAGCTGTCAGAGCTGGGTAAAAGACAAATGCAGGACCCATGGCAGTGGCAGCAGCTACTTCTGGGGCTATAAACCCACAGCCTGGACCTTTAAAAACACCTATCTGAACTTCCAGGGACCAGGATGAGAGAGTGAATCCTAGCTGCTCCAATCCCCCCACCATGAAAAAACAGAAATCATTGCCCCAGAGCAAAATTTTAAAATAGTGAAGGCTTGAGAGTTCTAGAGAAAGGATGTGGCTAAGGCCCTGCCTCAAAATGTGTAAAAAAAAGAAACAGATTGCAAAGGCAAAGGCTCTAGAATCCTATTATTGTAAGCTGGAAGAACTAAATTCAGAAGGAGAGAGCATTGACTCCACACCCACAGCTGAAGCCTCAACAGGGAATACGAACTAATCTCAAGCACAGAAAATATTTTTAGAAAAGCTCAAGAAGAATTTTGAAAAACAAATTAGAGAGGTAGAAGACAAAATGAATAATTCTTTTAATATCAAAATTGCTAAATTAGAAAAAAAAACATTACAATGAAGAAAACAGCTCCTTAAAAAATGTGTGAAATGAAAAACCGTATGGAAAAGCAGCTTCAAAAAGTAACTGCAGAAAATAATTCACTAAAAATTAGAATCAACCAAATTGAAGCTAATGACTCTATGAGGCACAAAGAATCATTCAAACAAAACATCAAGAATGAAAAATTAGGAAAAGAGATAAAATATCTCAATGGAAAAATAACTGACCTGAAAAATAACTGACTTATCCAGGAAAGATAATCTAAGAATTATTGGTCTACCAGAAAATCATGATGAAAAATAGAGTCTACACAACATCTTCCAAGAGCTTATCAGGGAAAACAGCCCTGAGATCCTAGAACCAGAGGGTAAAATAGAAATCAAGAGAATCCACCAGACACCTCCTGAAAGGGATCCCAAATTTAAAACTCTTCAAAATATTGAAGCCAAATTCCAGAACTATCAGGTAAAGGAGAAAACACTGCAAGCAGCCAGAAAGAAACAATTCAAATACTGTGGAACTACAGTGAGGATCACACATGATCTGGCAGCTTCTACACTGAAAGATCAGAGGGACAGGAATACAATATTTCACAAATCAAAAGAGCTTGGGTTACAACCAAGGGTCAGCTATCCAGCAAAACTGAGTATGATCTTTCAGGCAAGGAGATGGTCATTCAATGATATAAGGGACTTCCAGACCTTCCTGATGAAAAAGCCAGAGCTCAATAGCAAATTCAATCTCCAATTATAAGACTCAAGAGAGACATAGAAAAGTAAATACGGGGAAAAAAAACACACTCAAGCACACACACACACACATAACTTGTTATTTGATAAGAGCAAACTATTTACATGCCTATATGGGCAGCTGATACCTGGTAAAATTGAGAGCTGTATATTTGTCAAAACATTTAAAATGGATATAGATAAATAGAGGGGTGCACAAGAATTTAACGAATTGATGATAAAAAATCTTATGAAGAGGTGCAAAGGGACAACAATGGAAGAAGAGGAAAGAATGAAGCAGAAAATGGTAAATTCTGCCACACAAAGAGGTGTAAGAAGAAATTATAGTAGAGGGGAAGAAGGGAGGGAGATGAACATAATAGAAACTTTGCTCTCATTGGTCCTGGTGTAAGGAGGGAATAACATAATTGGTTAAATATAAGACTATATTCAGAAGAGACACAAAAGCTATAATAATAGAGGGAAAGAGGGGAGGGAGAGGATCATTGCATGACATCTATTCTCATCAATCTTGGTTCAAGGAAGAAATAATATACTACATTAAACATAAAATTCTATGGTACCCTACAGCAGTAGGGGGGGAAAAGGGTTAAGAAAAGAGGGGGTGTGGACAGAAGGGAGGGAAGAAGTAGTGAAGGGGAAGGCTAGGAAATGGGAAGGGGATTGATAAGGAGGGAATAGTGAGGGAGGCAGTGGTCAAAAGAAAAACTCTTAAGGAGAGGAAGGGAGAAAAGGAAAAATAAAAGCATAAACAGGGGAAGGAAGGAAGGAAGGAAAGACACAGAGAGTAATCATAACTGAATATGAATGGGATGAACTCCCCCATTAAATAGAGGCAGAGAGCAGAATGGATTAAAAAACATAATCCTACAATATGCTGCTTACAAGAAAAAAAAATCTGGAACAGGAGGATACACACAGGCAAAAAGTCAAAGGCTGCAATAAAATATATTATGCTTTAGTTGAAGGTAAAAAGAAAAAGCAGAGGTAGCAATCCTTATCTCAGAAAAAGCAAAAGCAAAAATAGATCTAATTAAAAGAGATAAGGAAAGTCTACCTTGCTAAAAGGCACCATCAAAAATGAATCAATATCATTAATAAACATTTATGCACCAAGCAGTAGAGTATCCAAATTCCTAGAGGAAAAATTAAGGAGTTCAAGGAAAAAAAATAGATAGCAAAACTATACTAGTGGGGGACTTCAATCTCCTCCTCTCTGAACTGGAGAAATCTAAACACAAAATAAACAAGAAAGAAGTTAAGGAAATAAATAGAATCTTAGAGAAGATAGATATGGTAGACCTCTGGAGGAAACTGACAGGGGATAAAAAGGAATATACTTTCTTCTTCGTGGTATGTGGCACATATGCAAAAATTGGCCATGTATTAGGGCATAAAAACCTGCCAATTGAGTGTAGAAAGGCAGAAATATTAAATGTATCCTTCTCAGATCATGATACAATAAAAATTACATGTAATAAAGAGCCATGGAAGGATAGACAAAAAACTAATTGGAAACTAAAAAACTTAATCTTAAAGAAGGAGTGAGTCAAACAAGAAATTATAGAAATAATCAGTAACTCCATACAAGAGACTGGCAATAATGAGACAACATAGTGAAACTTGTGTGATGCAGCAAAAGAGGTTCTTAGGGGAAGTATTATATCCCAGAATGCATACATAAATAAAATAGAGACAATGGAGGTCAATAAACTGGGTATGAAACTGAAAAGCTAGAAAAAGAACAACTTGAATATCACCAATTAAATACTAAATTAGAAAAAATGAAAAGCTAAAAGAGATTAATAAAATTGAATTTAGGAAAACTATTGAACTAATGAATAAAACTAAGATCTGGTTTTATGGAGAAAAACATAAAATTGATAGATATTTAGCCAATATGTTAAAGAAAGAAAAAAAACAAATCACAAATTTAAAAATGAAAAGGATGAATCTATCTCCAATGAAGAGGAAATTTAAAAAATAATTAGGAATTTTTTACCCAATTGTATGCACATAAATTTGCCAGTGAAAAGGATGAATATTTACAAAAATATAAGTTGCCCAGATTAACTGAAGAGGAAGTAAATTACTTATATAATCCCATCTCAGAAAAAAAGAAATCAAACAAGCCATCAATGAACTCCCTAGGAAAAAAATCTCCAAGGCCAGATGGATTTACTAGGGAATTCTATCAAAAATTTAAAAAAACAATTGATTCTAATACTCTACAATGTATTTGGGAAAATTGGTGAAGAAGGTGTCCTACCAAATTCTTTTTATGGCACAAATATGGAGATGATACCTAAATCAGGAAGAGACAAAACAGGGAAAGAAAATTTTAGAACAATTTCTCTCATGAATATAAATGCAAAATTTTAAATAAAATATTAGCAAAAAGACTACAGCAACTTATTGCAAGAATAATACATTTTGATGAGGTAGGATTTCCTCCAGGATTGCAAGGATGGTTCAATATTTGGAAAACCATCAGTATATTTGATCATATCAACAATAAATATAGCAGAATTCAAAAGATTTTCTCAATAGATGAAGAAAAGGCTTTTGAAAAAATACAACATCCCTTCCTATTAAAAACATTGGAAAGTAGAGGAATAAATGTAATCTTTCTTAAAACAATAGGTTGTATTTATTTAAAGACATCAGCAAGTATTATATGTAATGGGGAAAAGCTAGAAGCATTTACAATAAGATCAGGAGTGACATAACGATGTCCACTCTCACCCCTCTCATTCAATCTAGTACTGGAAATGATAGCAGTAGCAATTAGAAAAGAAAAAGAAATCAAAGGAAACAAATGAGGCAATGAAGAGAATAAGCCATCACTCTTTGCAGATGATATGATGATATCCTTAGAGAATCCTAGAGAATCAAGCAAAAAAAAAACTGCTTCAGAAAATAAATAAATTTGGCAAAGTTACAGGATATAAAATAAACCCACATAAATCCTCAGCATTCCTATATATTTCTCATGAAATCCAACAGCAAGAGATAGAAAGAGAAATCCCATTTAAAATTACTGTAGACTTTATAAAATATTTGGGAATCTACCTGCCAAAACAAACCCGGGACCTTTATGAACACAACTACAAAACACTTCTCCCCCAAATAAAGTCAGATATAACTAATTGAAAAAATATCAATTGGTCCTTGTTGAGTAGATCTAATATAATAAAAATGACAATTTTACCTAAGTTGAATTACATGTTTAGTGCCATACCAATCAATCTAAAAAAAAAATACTTTATAGGGCTAGAAAAATAGTAACAAAATTAATTTGGAAGAGCAAAAGTTCCAGAATATCAACAGGATTACTGAAAAGAAATGCTAGGGAAAGTGACCTAGCCATACCAGATTTTATTCTGTACTATAAAGCAGCAGTCATCAAAACTTCTTGGTACTGGCTAAGGAATAGAGTAGTGCATCAGTGAAATAGATTGAGTACACAAGACTCAGCAGTCAATGACTATAGTAACCTACTGTTTGATTAACCCAAAGCCCCCAGTTTTTTGAGATAAGAACCCACTATTTGACAAAGACTTCTGGGAAAACTGGAATATAGTATGGCAGAAACTGGACATAGACCATTATCTGACACCATATACCAAAATCAAGTCTGACTGTTTGCATGATCTAGGTATAAAGGCTGATACTGTAAGCAATCTGAGAAAGCACAGAATAGTGTACCTGTCAGACTTATGGAGAATGGAGGACTTTATGAGTTGGAGAGCATTATAAAATGTAAAATGGATAATCTTGATTACATAAAATTGAAAAGTTTCTGTACAAACAAAGCCAAGGTAACCAAGAATAAGAGGAAAGTGGGAAATTGGGAAAGAATTTTTACAAAGAGTGTGTCTGATAAAGGCCTCATTTCTAAAATATACACAGAATTAAGTCAAATCTATAAGAATACATGTCATACCTCAATTGATAAATGGTCAAAGGGTATGAACAGGCAGTTTTCAGAGGAAGAAATTAAAGATATCTGTAAGCATATGAAAAATGTTCTAAGTCACTATTGATTAGAGAAATGCAAATCAAAACAACTCTGAGGTACCACATTTCACCTGTCAGATTGGCTAAGATGACAAAACAGTAAAATGATAGATGTTGGAGAGGATGGGGAAAAATTGGAACACTAATGCATTGTTGGTGCAGTTGTGAACTGATTCAACCATTCTGGAGAGCAATCTTAAACTATGCCCAAAGGGCTATAAATAATTGCATACCTTTTGAGCCAGCAATACCACTTCTAGGGTTATATCCTAGTGAGATCATAGCAGTGGGATAAAGATCTGTATTTACAAAAATGTTTTTAACAGTTCTTTTTTAGTGACAAAGAACTGGAAATTAAGCAAATGCCCATCAATTGGGGAATGGCTAAACAAGTTGTTGTATATCAATGTAAAGGGATATTATTGTGTTGTAAGAAATGAGGAGCAGGTGAACTTTATCTTTACCTGGGCGGACTTATACAATCTGATTTTGAGTGAGAAGAGCAGAAACAGGAGAAATCTGTTCACAATTACAGACACAACACATGTGTAATGACCAACTTTGATCGACTGGACTCTTCTCAGCAACGCAATGCTATAAGACAACTCCAAAACACTCATGGTGGAAAAAGATGTCTACATTCAGAGAAAGCATTAGAAAGAACTAGAGAGAAAAAGAGTTTGAATGCAGACTGAAGCAAAATACGTGCTCTCTTTCTTTTTCTTGCTTGGCTTTGCTTCCTTTTTCCCATTGTTCATCCCAACTGGTTATGATCCTTCACAACCTGACTAATGTCTAATGTGTACTTATTTGCAAATCCTATACTTGATTACATGCTGCCTTTGGGGATTAGGTGGGGGGAGAAGGAGGGGAACAAAATTTGAAACTCAAAGGAATGTGGAACTGAATCTTGTAAACTAAAAGTAAACCAACAAATTAATAAAGATTTTTATCCAAAAAATTGTTTTCTTCAGTTAGCTTTTATGCCTCTTTTTCCATTTGGCCTATTGTACTTTTTAAGGAATTGTTTACTTCAGTGAATTTTTTTTCCATTTTTTCAATTGTATTTTTAAAAAAATTAATTTTTCTTCTACCTGTCTAATTTGACTTTTAAAATCTTTCTTGAGCTCTTATAGGAACGCTTTTGGGGTTTGAGACCATTTCATATTCTATTTTGGGATTTCAAATGTGAGTATAATATCAATGCTGTTTTGTTCAAAATTTGTACTTTGATTTTCCCTGTCATAGTAAAAATCTATGGTTTTTGCTTTTCTAATTTGCTCTTTGCCCATTGTGATTGTCTTTTTCCTGGCTTTTTAAGTCATTCTCTGCTTTTGAGGCACAGGGGACTCTGTCCTGTGCTTCTCATGCCAGGTCCTAGAGGCCTGTTTACTGGCTTTGTGTACTGTGTCCTCTGGTTCTGGCAGCTGGAAGCTATATAATGATGTAGTGTATCTGGTCCTGATCTAGAGCTGACTGGTGTGTGCCAAGCCTAGGTGCTCTCTTTCCCTCTGAATTTTCCCAGGGGGGTTACTTACTCTGAAGCTTGAAGCATGAGTTGTAGGGGAGAGGGGTTGTCTGGTTGCTGGAGATCTCCTCTTCCCCTAGGGCTGAGCTAGAGCATAAGTAGATGCTGCTGCTGGTGGATGCCCATCCACGCTATTATCTGCTGATACCCCTGACTATGGAAAGCACATCTTGGATCTTGGGGTTGGCGCTTGCCAGCTCCACCACAATGAAGCTCAATATCTCCCACTGGTTGAGTGAGATGGGGCTTGTTGCTGGCTTGCTGGTATGCCTCCTGTCACATACTGGTTCTCTTAAACCACAGCAAGAAGTTAATCTCCCTAGCCTACAAGCTACAAGACTGCCAAGCCCTTTTGGCTAGTTGCACTATTTCAGGATTTTTCCTGTGGCAATATCTTCTAGGTTTTTCAAAGTCAATGGGGAAAGGAGAGTGGGTGAGAGCACTTATACTGTACTCTGACATCTTGAATGCCAGAAGTTTAAATATGTGACTTTCAAACATTTAGTCTCTTGGCTGATAGTCCCAGGAATAGCAGCTGTCATTACTGCAGACCCCATCTGCACCTCTCTCACCCAGTTTCAACAGACCTACACCCTGTGTCAAGAGTTCTGGGAATAGTCACTACCCTTGTGATTCAGTCACCTGTGGTCTGCTCTAGTTCTGCTATGGCTGAGTCTTCTCTGGTTCATTCTTTGTGCTCTGTGCTCCTCTCCCTAACAACAGATCCTTCCTCTTGACCACCCAGGTTTTTTGGGCTAGAAATCTGTCACTCTGTCTCTTTGTAGATTACATTGCTCCAACATCCACTGAGATTCACTCCTTAGAGGTATCTGAAAGAATTTGTGGGCAAGATCAGGTTAGTTCCTCTTTTCACCCTGCCATCTTGACTCTTCCCTTATCCCCCACCCCTTCATCCTATTGTCTTGTCCAACCTTTCAGGAACAGAGCTGATAGAAGAAAGGATTATCATTCTCATTCTGGATTGTGCTACTCCACCCAGCTTGATCACACTTTTAATCTGAGGTGAAAGTGCCTTCTATTCAGGCTTGTATAAGGGATAAATTATTTAAATAGATTGCCCCAGGCTGAGGGAAAGTTAGAAATAAATGACAAAATTAAAATTCATTAAAGTACGTTCAGTCATTCATGGTAATATTCATTCTCTCATTAATTGTTAACCAATCAGAGTTGATAGCCACATTCTGGACCACCTGTTTTCTACGGGTATATAAGCCATGAGCTCAGCACCATGTTTGCCTTTATTGCTCAAGAATACCACTGGCCATTTATTTAAAATGCTGACATCATAAATAAAATGATTAAATTATCCAGAAATTATGTCTCTCAAACTTTCTAAATACCACAAAGCATGAATCCAAATATTATCTCAATGGATCTTTAATCTAACTTTAAACCTTATTTCTGGGCTTTTTAAAATAAATAATGGCAATGCTTTTAAATTTCATTTTTGAAAAAAGTTGTGTGAGCAGTTAGAGGGACACATGGAGTACTCTAAGTAATACAATACCCATATCTGTTGAGGAAATAGTTAAGTGAATAATTCCTGGCAAGCACCTGCTTTCAGCATGGAGCTGGTGGCACCATGGGTGGTAGGACATATGCTATTACCTTCCTCAAACCTTTTTTTTTTTTTAGCTTTTGTAATAAGAGCCACTCAAAGTACTTGTCGCCCCATGCACTAGGTCTTAAAAGGGATACCAAACCTGCAAGGAACCTAGAGGCTCTCTATACTGTGTTTTAGCTGTGGAGTCATCTGTTTTCCTAAGTAATAGGAACTTGAGTTCTTTGATGCTTATATCAAACTCTCTTCATAGAAGTGTTGGAGCCAGAGATTATCTTCATCCAATACCTTAGTAAGCCATTCTCTTTAAGCATTAAGACAAAAATAAGAAGAGAATAGTCTAATCCACCATGAAGGAGAAACCATACAGGGACATGGAATTTTTATGCGGCAAGCTGTCCTGTCTCTTTCTACTTGCCCACTCACATTTCATATATACCAGCTCCTATCTTGTTTCTCTATTTCACCCTGACTCTGTTCCCAACCACTAATTTGTTCTGCACCAATCTGTCACATATCATAATATGGTATGCTTTTGCCTACTCTCACAGTGCTACCACTCATTTCTGTACTCCCTGGATTTCATTGTTGAGTGAGTACTGATTCTTGCCTAGGTTGACCAAAAGGCCATTATGGTTACCCAATAATTCTTTTCTATTATCTTAAATTTAGAAAAAAAAATGAATATGACTTTAAAAATAAGGAAACTATGATATAGGAAGGCCCTAGCAACTGAGACCTGCCTGTCAAAATTCTTATTAGTAAAGCATTAGGGGCTCATTTATTTAGTTTTCTTCCTCCGTATGTTATTTTTGAAAAAAGCAAAATCCTCTGAGAGATGAGATATCTTTAGTTGTTACTCCCTAATGTCTTCATATAACATTTTCATTTATCTTAAGAGTTCACTGAAGCTACCAGGGATTAAAGCCTGAAAGAATTTTGTCTGCAAAAGGAGAAATACTTTCCCATACAGTCCTGGCAGCACAGTTGTGACCTAGGGTTTGGATCTCATTAGAAATGCGGCTGGAAAAAATACAGATTGAATGTCACCTTATTTGGAATAGGAGAAAAAAGGATTACAAGATTATTCCAGCACCAGTAGAGGTAAGAATGATACAACATACTCATACCAGATGAGTTGAGGTATTAACTAGTGAGTGTAATGGGGGTCTGGTTCATGACCAGACCACCTGAGATGGATACTCTTTATATGGAGAATGCTAAGGAGCTGCTTCTGGCATCAGGATGACTACAAATTGATGAAGAGGTACTTTGGTTGCAAACACATTAAAAAAGTTATGTCGGGGGGCAGAGCCAAGATGGCGGCGTAGCAGCAGCAACATATCGCAGCTCTCACATAGCCACCCCAAAATACCCATAAAATAGGACTCTAAACCAATCCTGGAACTCCA
>CM053583.1:263189142-263209136 GCA_028627135.1 Pseudochirops cupreus
AGTCAGAGGGGTGAGGGTGAGGACATAGTAGAGAACAGATTGGGGGAGGAGGTATACAGTGTGATCACTGTTTTGGGGTGGTGGGTAGGGGAAAGATGGGGAGAAAATTTGTACCTCAGAATCTTGTGGAAATGAATGATGTAAACAAAAAATAAACAAAAGTTAATTTAAAAAAAATATTGTACTAGAAATGTAAGCTTCAGCAATAAGATAAGTAAAAGTAATTTAAGGAATTAGAATAGCCAGTGAAGAAACAATGTTATCACTCTTTGCAGATGGTGTAATGGTATGCTTAGGTAGTCCTAGATAATCAAGCAAAAGATTATTTGAAATAACAAACAAATTTAGGAAAGTTGCAGAATATAAAACTCACAAAAATCATATGTATTTCTATATATTTCTAGCAAAGCCCAACAGTAAGAGATAGAAATAGAAATTTCATTTAAAGTTATTGTAGATATTATAAAATATTTCAGTGTCTATTTGCCAAAAGAAACCCAGGAACTATATTACAATTCACAATTATAACACAATTACAAAACACTTTTCACACAAATAACGTCAGATCAAAACACGTAGGAAAATATCACTTACTCCTGAAAAGACTGAACTAGTATTATAAAAATGTCAATTTTACCTAATTTAAATTGCTTATTCAGTCAATCAATCTACCAATCAAACTACAAAAATTACTTTATAGAGTTAGGAAAAAAAACAAAAACAATAACACAGATCATCAGGAAGAAGAAATGGTTCAGAATATCAAGGACATTAATGAAAAGAAATGCAAGGAAAAGTGATCTAGATATAGCAGATCTTAAATTGCATTATAAAACAAAAATCATCAAAATACCTTGATATTGGCTAAGAAACAGAGTGGTGGATGAGTAGAATAGATTAGGTATGCAAGATACAGCAGTCAACATAGTAGTCTACTCATTGGTAAAACCTAAGACTACAGCTTCTGGCATAAAAAGTCACTATTTAACAAAAACTTCTTGGAAAACTAGAAAAGAGTGTGGCAGAAACTAGGCACAGACCAACATCTACACCATATAACAAGATTAAGTCAAAATAGGTCCCTCATTTCCAAAGAGGACCATGGCATCAGGGAAATGATGACATGACTTGCAGTTAACTTTGATTTGAGTGAGGGAGGTCTGTGTAAGGTCACTAGGCTTACTTTCTCCTTGAGAGTCATCCGGATCCAGTGACCAGATATTCATTAGGACACCAAGAGATGTCCCTGGATGCAATGGGACACCCTGGCCCTTTTAAACTAAGGCCTTTTCATATACTCACATAGAGTGAGGTAACACCTATTCAGTGAATGGACCTATTTAAAAAAAGGAAAAAAACATCAAACTGGGAGAGAAAGACCCCCAGGTTTGCTTTTACACAGAGAAACAGTTTATAGACACTCACTCTAAGCCCTGATGGCCCAAAATAAAGTCATTAGGTGGAGTTTGTGCAGGGAACTATTGTGGTTCAATCTATCAGCTTCAGAGTGAGCTGTGTTTGAGGTTTTTTAGAGAAAAAGAAAGAAAAGAAAGAAAGAAAGAAAGAAAGAAAGAAAGAAAGAAAGAAAGAAAGAAGGAAGGAAGGAAGGAAGGAAGGAAGGAAGGAAGGAAGGAAGGAAGGAAGGAAGGAAGGAAGGAAGGAAGGAAGGAAGGAAGGAAGGAAGAAATCTAGACAGTAAATTCCAAACTAGGCATAGACCAACATCTTACACTTTATACCAAGATAAAGCAAAATGGGTATATTACTTAGATATAAAGACTCATACTACAAGCAAACTAGGAGATCAAAGAATAGTTTATTTGTCAGATCTCTGGAGAAGGGAAAAATTATGACCAAACGGAATATAGCAGACATTATATAATGCAAAATTGATGATTTGATTATATTTAATTGATTTTTTTTTTTTGCAGCAAAGCCACCACAAACAAGATTAGAAGGGAAGCCGAAAGCAGGGAAATGATTTTCTGCATCCAGTGTTTCTGATCAGAGTCTCATCTCTAAACTGTGAAGAAAAATGAGTCAAATTTATAAGAATATAAGTCATTGTCCAATTGAGAATGGTCAAAGTATATATAAACAGGGAGTTTTCAGAGGAAGAAATTAAATATATCTATAGTCATATGAAAAATGCTTTAAATCACTATTGATCAAAGAAAAGCAAATCAAAATGACTCTGATTTACCATATCACACCCATTATATTTGTTAACATAACAAAAAAGGAAAATGGTAAGATGTGGGGAAATTGGAACACTACTGCTTTATTGGTGGAGTTTTGAATTGAACCAACTATTCTGAAAAGTAATTTTGAATTATGCACAAACATATATAAAATTGACCCAGAAATACCACTTTTAGGTCTGTATCCTGAAGAGACCATAAAAGTGAGAAAAAGAACTCATATGTATGAAAATATTTATAGCAGCTCTTTTTGTAGTGGCAAAGAATTGGAAATTGAGGGCATATCCTTCAATTGGGAAATGGCTGAACAGTTGTGATATGTGAATATGATGGAAAACTATTGAACTGTAAGAAATGATGAGCAGGTGGATTTCAGAAAAACTTGGAAAGACTTATATGAACTTATGCAGTGTGAAATGAATAGAAACAGGAGAACAACATTCACCGTAACAGCCACATTGGGTGATGACTGACCTTGACCATTCTTAACGTTCTCACAATGCAACGATCTAAAATAACTCCAAAAGATTAATAAAAGAAAATACTATACACATCCAGAGAAAGAACTTTGGAATCTAAATGCAGATTGAAGCATATTATTTGTTCTCCTTTTCTTTTTGGTGTTTTGTTTTGTTTCTTCCTTCTCATACTTCCTCCCATTAGTTCTAATTCTTCTTTATATCTGTAACAATAATGCAACATTCACAACATCCACTGTGGTTATGAATATGCTGGTATAGTTTTGAATCCCAAAATGTGGCAAACTCTCCACATGGAGAGCAGAACCAAATTAAAATAAAATTAAAAGTTGATTTTATGAAAAATTTAAAAAGTAAACTCTTTATTAATTTTACTTTAAAAAACTAATAAGAAAACCAAATTATCAGTATCACAAATGAAAGCATCACCAATGAAGATGAAATTAAGGCAATTAAAATTAATTTTGCCAAATTATATGCAGTATAACTGACAGTTTAAATGAAATGGATGTATATTTATGAGAATATAAATTGCCCACATTTGCTGAAGAGGAAACAGAATACTTAAATAATGCTAGCTAAGAAAAATAAATTGAAAAACTCATCAATGAGCCCCCTAAGAAAAAATCCCCAGAACCAGATTGATAAGTAAATGATTTCTACCAAATTCCTTTGTTTTTCTTGGCAGGTAGACTCCCAAGTTGATATCTATCTATCTATCTATCTATCTATCTATCTATCTATCTTCACATAAGCATCCATACATAAATGCATATATATAAACAAATACCCCTATATACAAATGTTGATACACACATATATGTATTGTGTGTGTGTGCATAGTCTGTTGTTATTTTAAAGTTGAATTTCTCTATCTTTTGCTGTCAGGTTTTCCTGGAAGTAAATAGAATTGCTGATGATGCAAAAATGGTATTCATACCTAAACAAGAAAGCCCAAAAGTGGAGAAATAAAACCATAGGTCAATTTATGTAATGAATATTCATGCAAAAAATTTTAAATAAAATTTTAGCAAGATTACAGAAATAGATCAGAAAGATCATTTACTATGACCAGGTGAGATTCATATCAGGAATGTGAAAGTGGTTGAATATTAGGAAAACTTTCAGTATAATTGACCATGTCAAAAACAAAAAGAACAAAATATTATATAATTATGTTAATTGATGCAGAAAAAGCTTTCAACAAACTACAGCACCCATTACCATTTAAAACACTAGAATGCATAGCATTCAGTGGAATTTTTCTTAAAATGATACATAGTATTTCTCTAAAATAAACAGCAAGTATTATATGTAATTAATTTAACTTGATTGAATTTGATAAACTTGAAACCTTCCTAGTAAGATCAGTAATGAAGCAAAGATTTTGATCGTTACCATTATCATTCAATGTTACATTAAAAATGCTAGCTTTAGCAATAAGAAAAGAAAAATAAATTTAAAGGATAAAAATAGGCCTTGAAGAAACAAAACTATCATCCTTTGTCAATAATATGAAAACTCTAGAAAAGTCTACTAAAAAACTCATTGAAACAACGAACAACTTCAGCAAAGTTGGAGAATATAAAATAAATGTGTAAAAATTATCACCAATTCTTACTTCATTTTTTTTTGCTTTTTTTTTGTTTTTTTTTTTGTTTTGATGAGGGAAGGTAGGGCAGTTGAGGCTAGGTGACTTGCCCAAGGTCACATGGCTAATTGTTTTATGTTAAATGTCTGAGGCCTGATTTGAACTCAGGTCCTCCTGACTTCATGGCCAGTGCTCTATTCACTGCACCCCTAGCTGCCCCTCTTCTACTTACTTCTAACAAAACCCAACAGCAAAAGATAGAAAGAGAGATTCCATTTCAAATGACATCAGACTACATAAAACAAACAAACAAACAAAAAACCTCAAATGAACAAAAAAACTTGGGAATCTGCTTGCTTACACAAAGGAACTATATGAACTCAATTTAAAAAAATGCATTTCACCCAATTAAAGACAGATCTAAACAAATGGAAAAATAAAAGACAAAAAATGTGAAGAGAATCAATGACAAAATCAATGAAAAAAAGTAAAAGGAGACAACCTAGCTTCTAGGCAGGGGGAAAGGGGAGGAATTTCCCAGTTCACAAACCCTTAAAAAACTATTCATTTTATAAAACTTGGACTTAGTAAAAGAGGGTACCCAAGGACCTAGAAAGCCACATGTGGCCTCCAGGCTACAGGTTCCCTACTTCTGGAGTTAAAATTTTCACACTATATTATAAAGTAATAATCATCAAAACAATCTCATTCTAATTCAGTGAACTGTATACCATATATACAGACATACAGACATAGACAATTTTCTATTCACTTTAAATAGATACAGATAATATATAATATACATACACACACATATATGTTATCATGTAACTTTTTTAAGCTCATTTTTACAGATGAGGAAATAAGGAAACAGGGTTAAGTGACTTGCCCAGAGTCACAGAGTTAGCATATGAGGCAAGAGTTGAACTCACAAAGATGAGTCTTCCTGCTTCCAAGCACAGTACTCTATCTACTCTACCACCTAGCTGCCCTATGGGCTAACAAGACAGAAAAGGAAAATGACAAATGCTGGAGGAGATCTAGAAAAATTAGGATATTAATGTAACCATTCTAGAAAACAATTTCAAAATTTGGCCAAAGTGCTATAAAATTATCCAAAAATGCCACTACTGGGTCCATATCCCAAGATATCAATTAAAAGGTAAAAGGACCTCTTAGTACCAAAATATTTAAAACAGTTTTTGTACTGACCAAGAATTGGAAATCCACGGAATCCCTTTGATTCAGGAATGACTGAGCAACTTGTGGTATGTGATTGTGTTGGGATACTATTGTAATATAAGAAATGAGCAGCAGTTTTCAAAAAGACATGTGAAGACTTACATGAACTTATTCAAAGTGAAGTGAGCAAAACAGGAGGATATTGTACACAGGAACTGCAAGGTATTAAGGATGATCAGCTGTAAGAGACTTGCCTACTCTGGTAAGGACGGTGACCAAAGACAATGCCAAAGGACCTATGACAAAAAAATACTATTCATCTCCAGAGAAGAACTAATGAACTGTGAATACAGATTAAAGCATACTTTTTAAAGGCTGTTTTTATTGTTTTTTTTTTCTTTTGTCACCTGGCTAATACATAAATATATTTTGCATAACTTTACATATAGAATCAATATAAAATTATCTTCTCAAGGACAGATTAGGGAAGGATAGGAAGAAAATTTAGAATTCAATTTTTTAAATGTCTTGCTAAAATTATTTTACTGTAATTGGGAAATATTTAAGGAAATATTTTTTTAAAAGAATGTACAACCAAATGAATGAAAAATTGAGCAAATAAAGACAGTCATAGAATTTAATAGATGGAGAGGATCTTAACAGACAAGTCAACTAGCATTTATTAAGCACCTACTATGTTTCAGGCACTGTACTAAGGAATATGAATGATGAGAAAGGAAAAAAATAGCCTTTATTCTCAAGGACTTCATAATCTAATGGGGAAACAACCTGCAAACAACTATGAACTAACATGCTATTTACAAGATGAATTGGCAGTATCTCAGAAAGAAAGTACTATAATTGTGAAGAGCAGAGAAAGTTGTTTTTTTTACTGTTTTGTTTTGTTTTTTCAGTTAGTGAGACTTAACTAAAACTTTAAGGAATCCAGGGAAACTAGAAGGCACAGAATAGTTAGATGAATTCCAACATTTCACTGATCAAGAAACAGTAAAGACAAATGACTTCACGTATCTCATCAGTGTAAAGGCAAGATTAGAACCTTGTTTTTCTGATTTCCATGGTGTTTCTATGGAACAATGTTGTGATTGCTCCCCCTAAAATTCTTTTCCCACTTTTCTATTTTTTTTGCTTTTGGTTCTAACCTTATTTTCAGACTGTATACTCCTGCTTTTGATCTAACCATTTCTCACTACCCACTGCATTTCCTTAATGTGTCCTTTCTGAGAACTACTGGAACCATTTATGTACTTTGATATACAGTTGAACTCTTTCCTTGCCAATCCCTGGTAGCTGTCAGTCTATGATATCAAAAGTCATAAATACCAGAGTGAAAACTTACCCTCAGCTACTTCAGTGAGCTACCCTACTAAGGCAATGATGAACAACCCAGGAAGAATGAGTGAGAACTGCCATAGCCAAGTTTAGGAAAAGTGCCTCCATAGGACTATCACTAACTATGAATGGTCTCCTATCCCTCTGACCTAAAATTCATGAAATCTGAGATCTCCAAGTACCTTAATTATATTATTTCTTACTCTAGTTTTGGGGGTCCTCATTGATGCTTTATTTTTGTAGGGGCAGCTCATTATCTTAGCTGTGTGTATTGTGTGCACATGTGTTGGGGAGGAGGATTTGCGGAGGGGTATTTCATAAGCTTCCTTAGTGATATCTTTCCCTTACTTCTCTCACCCTTGTACCTGGATGTCTCCTTAGGTTTTCTCTTTCTTATTGTGGCCTTCATCTGCTGAAAGTAAGTGAGAGAATCTCCTATCTCATTATAATAGTTTCTGAAGAAAATTTGTAAGTCAACAAAATACTCAGCAAAAATTCTATAAGTAGCAAGGGGAAGCCAACTGATGTCAGATAGTACAAATTTGTATTAGATCCAATCAGCATTAATTTTTTCCCCATAAATTCCTGATTGCATTAGAACTGGAAAATAGAAAGTGGTTAATAGAATAATGAGTTAGTAGGGTATAAACAGAAGGTGAATGAAAGATAGTTACTAAAGTGGCAGGTAGTGAATCACTAATACAAATTACTATTGGGTGTAAGGAGGTTGAGGAAGTAAGTGGAATGAGTGTGCTACATACATAGAAAGGGTCCCTTCTTCAAAACAAAATCAGATGCCTCCTTAATCTTGACTGCTCCAGGGTATATTGATACAATACTGTTGAAACAATGCCCAAAGACATTTTTGAGTAACATTAAAGTTGACTAAAATTAAAATCTTTTATTAAAAATGCTCACTATCATTAAAACTATATACTAAGTCTGGGCTGCAGCAAGTAAATTGGAAAGTAAAGTAAATTTAAAGGAAAATGCTAGTAAAAATGAAAACAAATTTGCAACAGACTTTCTCTTAAGAAATGGAATAAGGATTGATTAGAGGAGTAAGATAAAACATCAGTGTTTCCATTTTCCCATTTAATTCCATTTGCTTGAATCTGTTTTATAGTATGTTGATTTCTCATAAAGTCATTAGCTTCCATTTGCTCCAATCTAATTTTGACGGATTTCTTCTCTTCAGTAAGTTTTGGAAATTCCTTTTCCATCTTACCAATTTGGCTTTTTAAGGCATTTTCCTCCTCATTGGCTTTTTGGGTCTCTTTTGCCATTTGAGTTAGTCTCTTTTTTTAAGTGTTATTTTCTTCAGTATTTTTTTGGGGGGGGGGTGTCTCCTTTAGCTGGTTGGTGACTTATTTTCATGATTTTCTTGCATTATTCTCATTTGTCTTCCCAATTTTTCCTCTCCTTCTCCTACTTGACTTTCAAATCCTATATGCCCTGCTCCATGGCCTGTAACCAGTTCATATTTTTCTTGGAAGCTTTAGATGCAGAAGTTTTGCCTTTCTTGTCTTCTGCTAGTTCTGTGTTTTGATCCTCTTTGACCCCCCAGCAAAATGGTTCTATGGTCTGATTGTACTTCCTCTGTTTGCTAATTTTGCCAGCCAATTACTTGACTTCTGAACTCTTTGACACAGTAGAACTTTGCTTTCAACGTGGAGAGAGATGTATCTCAAATTTCTGGTGTGTTGCACAGCTGTTGTCTGAGCTATTTTCAGAACTATGAGGAGGGCAACCTCTCTAGAGCTGCCACAAATTCTGGGATGCTAGTGTTCCTCATCCCAGCACCACCACCCAAGACTGAGACCCAGATCCAAGCACATCAAAGCAAGAGTGATTACCCTCTGAATGGTCATTTGGTCCCCCTTTAATCTGTAGGTCAGGATCTCCAGAGGCAGCCATGCATCAGCAGTCACAACCACCTCTGCTGCCACCTCCACCACGCTGGGTCAAGGGGTGGACCCTAGTTCTTCTCTTGCTCAGTTCCAACAGAGTTCCCCACTGATCTTTTACTTTCTCTTTGGTGTTTATGGGTTGAGAAGTGGGGAAACCTCCACAGCTGCTGGTGATTCACTCACTTAAGTCTGCTCTAGCGGGTCTGAGTAGTGAGTCTGGGATGGTACAGCTCACAGGAGACTGTACCTTGCTCCCAATTTGGCATGGAAGACCCTCCTTGTGAGCCTAAGAGGCTGTTTTCAGCAGGAGATTTGTTCCTCTCTGTTACTTTGTGGGTTTTGTAACTCTAAAATTTTTTGAGAATTATTTTTTTACAGGTATTGAAGGTGGTTGGAGTGGGAGCTCAAGCAAGTTCCTACTTTTACTCCACCATCTTGGCTCCACCCCCACAAGTTTCTTTAATAAGGCTCTCATATTTTTCAAGTATATAGGGAATAGAGTCCAATGTATCTGAAAGAAGAGCCATTCACTGATCTAGAAGTGATCAAAGAATATGGAAAAGGAGTTTTAAGACAAAAGCATAGTCATAATTGGTCATACAAAAATGTCAGCATCACTAATAAAAATAGAAAAGAAAATCAAAACAACTTTGAACTATTTCCTCACACCTATTAGATTGGCAAACTTAATAGAAAAGGAGAATGAAAAATCTTGGAGGGAACGTGGAGAAAATTGGGACACTAATGCACTATTGGTGGAGTTGTGAACTGGTTCAAACATTCTGTTTCTTAGTCAGTATCATTGCTTTATAATATAGTTTTAGAACTGGTAAAATTGCTAGGCTACCTTCCCTTTATGTTTTTTTTTTATTAATTCCCTTGATATTCTAGATCTTGTCTTCTTCTACATGAATTTTTATTCCTAATTTATTCAATTATTTATTTTTAATTTTCAATATTCTCTTCCACAAGTTTTAAATTTTGTCCCCCTCCCTTCCCAAGATGACTTGCAATCTTATATGTTCTCTACACATACATTTCAGTTAAACATGTTTTCACATTAGTGTTATTGAAAAGAAGAATTATAATGAATGGGAAAAACTATGAAACAAAAACAAAACAAAATAAAAAAGAAAACAATCTACTTCATTCTGCATTCTGACTCTATCATTCTTTCTCTGCATGTGGCTGACATTTTCAATCATGCATCCTTTGGGATTGTTTTGGTCCTTGCATTGTTGAGAAGGGCTAAGTCTATCAAAATTGGTACTCTTGCACTGTGGTTGTTAATGTGTACAATGTTCACTTGGTTCTGCTCCCCTCATTCACCATCAGTTTGTATAAGTCTTGACAGGTTTCTCTGAAGTCCACCTGTTCATCATTTCTTATAGCAAAATACTATTCCATCACATTCATATACCACAACTTGCTTAGCCATTCTCCTTAATTTATTGGCCACCAAAAACAAAGTGTGACTATAAGTATTTTTGTACACATGGGTCTATTCCCCATTTTTATGATCTCTTTGGGAGACAACCCTAGAAGTGGGATTGCTGGGTCAAAGGGTATGCACATTTTTTAGACCCTGTGGACATAGTTTCAAATTGATATTCAGAATGGCTGGATCAGCTCACAGCTCCAAGAACAATGAATTAGTGTTTCAATATTCTAACATCCTCTTCAACATTTGTCATTTTCCTGCTTTGCCATGTTAGACAATTTGATAGGTTTGATGTGATACCTCACATATTTTTTGATTTGCATCTCTCTAATCAATACTGATTTTGAGCATTTTTTCAAATGATTACACATAGCTTCAATTCGTCTTCTGAAAATTGCCTATTCATATCTTTTGACCATTTATCAATTGGGGAATGACTAGTATTCTTGTAAATTTGGCTCAGTATTCTAAATATTTCAGAAATGAGTCTTTTGTCAGAGACATTTGTCATAAATTTTGTTCCCAGTTTTTTACTTCCCTCCTAAACTTGGTTGTGTTGACTTTCTTTGTGCAAAACTTTTTCAATTTAATGTAATCAAAATTATCCATTTTGCATTTCATAATGCTCTCTCTCTCTCTCTCTCTCTCTCTCTCGTTTCTCCATATATTCCTCCATTCTCCATAAATCTGGAAGATAAACTATTCCTCGCTCCCCTACTTTGTTTATAGTAACAGTCTTTATACCCAGATCATGTACCAATTTGGACTTTATTCTGTAATTTGATGTCAGATACTGATCTATGTCTTATTTCTGCCATACTATTTTCCATTTTTCTCAGCACTTTTTGTCAAATAAATGAACTCTTCTCACAGAAGCTAGGTTTTTTGGATTTGTCAGACAGTAGATTACTGTATCTTATCTACCTTACCTATTCCACCTATCTACTCCTCTATTACTTAGACAGTACCAAGTGGTTTTGATGATTGCTATTTGATAATATAGTTTAAGATCTGGTATGGCTAGGCCTCCTTCCCTAGCATTTCTTTTCTTTAATTCCCTTGATATTCTGGACCATTTGTTCTTTCAGAAGAATTTTGATATTATTTTTTCTAGATCTAAAAATATTTTTTTGTAGTTTGATTGGCATGGCACTGATTAAGTAAATAAATTTAAGCGGAATTGTCATTTTTATTGTAGTAGCTTGGCCTATCCCCAAGCAACTGATGTTTTTCCAATTATTTAGATCTGACTTTATTTGTGTGAATAGCCATTTGTAATTGTGTTCATACAGTCCTTGTGTTTGTTTTGGCTAGCAGACTCCCAAATATTTTATGGTGTCTACAACAACTTTAAATGGAATTTCTCTTTCTATCTCTTGGAATTAGGCTTTGCTAGTAATACATAAAAATGCAAGTGATTTATGTGGGTTTATTTTATATCCTGCAACTTTACCAAAGTTTTTTATTTTTTCAAGTAGTTATTTTTTTACTTGATTCTCTAAGTATATCATCATATCATCTACAAAGAGGGAAAATTTAGTTTCTTTTTTGTCTATTATACTTTCTTCAATTTCTTTTTCTTCTCTTGTTGCTATAGGTAACATTTCTACTAGCATATTGATTAACAGTGGTGATAATTGACATCCTTGTTTCACCCATGATCTTACTGATAATTAATCTACTTTATCCCCATCACATATAATGCTTGCTGATGGTTTTAGGTAGATGCTCATTATTATTTTAAGGAAGGCTCTATTTATTCCTATGCTCTTCTGTGTTTTCAATAGAAAAGAGTTGCTGTATTTTGTCAAAAGCTTTTTTCTGCATCTATTGAGATAATCATATGATCTCTTTTCATTTTGTTGTTGATGTAATTATTTATGATGATAGCTTTTCTAATATTGAACCAATTCTGCATGCCTAGAATATATCCTACCTGACTTTTCCCTGGTGTATGTGTCAATATCATATTTGTATCATATAAAGAATTTTGTAGGACTGTTATTTTTTTCTAGCTCCACTTCTTATTCAGTTTCTCCAGTGGTCTGTCATACCTAATTTTCTAATATTTTGTTTACCTCCTTAGTTTCTTTCTGGTTTATTTTTGGTTGATTTTGCTGAGTTCTTATTGAGGACCATTATGATCCCACACTAGTATAGTTGTGCTGTCCATTTCTTCCTGTAATTCATTTGCCTTGTCTTTTAAGAATTTGAATCCTAAAAAACTTCATGCGTATATGCTTAGTAATGATATTATTTCATCGTCTATAGTATCTTTTTGCATGATGCAGTTTTCTTGCTTATCTTTTTTTAATAAGATCTATTTTTGCTTTTACTTTGCCTGAGATCAAGATTGTTACTCCTGCTTTTTTTTTTCACTTCAGTTGAAACATAAAAGATTCTACTCCATTCTATTATCTTTACTCAGTGTGTCTCTGCTTCAGATGTGTTTATTCTAAGTAAAGTACTGCAAGTTTCTGGTTTTTGATCCAGTCTGCTATCTTCTTGTGTTTGGGGAGCTTCATCTCATTCACATTCACAGTTATAATTTCTCCCTGTGCCTTTCCCTCAATCCTGTTCTTCCACCTATCTGTCCTCTCTCTCCTTTCACTTCTTTACTAAAAACAATGAGTTGCTTGTCTATCCCTTCCCCTGATCTGTTCTCCATTCTGTCAGTCCCCACCCCACCTCTTTACTAAATTTCCTCCCCTCCTAATTTCCTGTGGGGTAAGATAGAATTCCATAATTAATTGATTGTATTGATAAAATGGCTCTTTGAGTCATTTCTGATGAGAGTAAGCTTCAAGCTATGCCTGTTGTCCACCCTTCCATATTCCCTTCCACTGTAATTGATCTTCTATGTCTCTTCATAAGAAATAATTTAGTCCATTTTCCTCTCATTTCCTTCTGTACCCATTGTACTTCTCATTTTCATCCCTTAATTTTTCCGTCATTCTCTCAGATTCATCTTATATACCCACTACATATGCCCACTCTCTATGTGTATTCCTTCTAACTGTACTATTAGTGATAATTTTTGTTAAGAATCATTAAGTATCATCTTCCCTTGTATTGGTATACATAGATTAGTTCTATTGAATTCCTTATGGTTTTTTTTTTTTTGCTTTTTACCTGTTAATGCTTTTCTTGGCTCTTGATATTGAAGGACCTATTTTTGGTTTAGTTCTGGTATTCTCTTCATGAAAGCTTGAAATTCTTCTATTTCATTGATTAATCATTTTTCCTCTTCATATATTATGCTTACTTTTGCTGGGCAAGTGATTCTTGCTTATAGTCCTAATTCCTTTGACTTCTTTATCATGTTCCATTACCTCTGGCCCTTTAATATAGCAGCTTTCAAGTCCTCTGTAATTCTGATCATGACTCCTCACTATATGAGTTGTTTCTTTCTCTCCACTTATAGTATTTTTTTCTTGATCTGATAGTTCCAAAATTTGGTGATAATGTTTGCAGTTTTTATTTTAGCATCTCTATCCTAGTTGATCAATGGATTCTTTCAATGCTTGTTTTGCCCTATTTTGGTTCTGGGACTTCAGGGCAGTTTTTCTTGATAATTTTTAGAAGATTCTGGCCAGGTCTTCTTTTTAATTGTGGCTTTCAGAACATAGTCCAATGATTCTAATATGGCCTCTCCTGGATGTATTTTCCAAGTTAGATGTTTGTTCCCATGAGGCATTTAACATATTCTTCCAGTCTTCATCTTTCCTTTGAATTTGTCTTATTGATTCCTAATGTTTTATACAGTCATTATCTGCCACTTGCCCAATTACAAATTTTAATGTCTTGTTTTCCTCAATTAGCTTTTGTACGTGGTCCAATTGTGCTGGAAAGCCATTTGGCAATATAGGGTGTGTTCAGGGAAGACTAATACCTCTGGTGTGAAGCCCTTTATAGGGCTAATTTCCACTTTTGGTGTCCACCTGAAACATGTAACTCTCGTTTGTAGCTTCAAGAAATTGGAATTACAGTACATAACCTTGGTATCTTCAATGTCTACCCAGGCTCTAGGTATTCCTGCCTTCATGACTGTTGGAACAAACTGTTCTCATTCACCCCTTACACCAGGCAAAGTCATCACATACTTGGGGTAGACACTCCTCTAATTCACCAAAAGGTTTGAGACAACTCAGTTACTCTGAATCTGGTTTAATCCATCTGCTGAAATGGTTTACCAAAGTGTGGCTACTGGGCATGCCTTCTTAGGAAGAACAAATTTGGAAACAGTAGCACCAATGGTCACTTACCACTGAAGACTTGTGCCTCTCATGACTTTCTCATCACCAACACTGTCTTCTATTTATCTGAATGCAATAACACTTTGTGGATGCACCCTCACTGGCATTTAATGGATCACGTTATTGCAGGGAGAAGAGACAGACAGGGTATGAGAGTGAAAAAGATTATGTGTGGCACAGAGTGCTGGACTGATCATAGACTGATTCACTGCAAGCTAAATATCCATATTAAACAAAAGTGGCAGCCTCACAGCAAAATCACAGATTTTGTCAACAGATTAGAGCATTTCTCTGAGTGGTAACAGTTTGTTGCTAACTTGGAGAGAAAGTTAAGCCAACACACAGTTGGCAATAGTGGAACAGAAAAGAAGTGGGCAGTTTTCAGAGATTAAGTGGACAGCACTGCATTTGCTCATCTGGCTCAGAACACTAATAAACTTCAAGATGGGTTTGATGAAAATTATGGGAAAATTTAGAAGCTGCAAAATGAAAAATGATAACTCTATGGTGTTTAGTAGTAGAATAGTTCATCCATTTTTCAAGAAGGCAGTATTTAGTTCCTTCAGCTTAGAGAGATGCAGGATTTGGGGTTCAGTAAGAAGCAGGTAAAATTCAGAGTTTTTTCTGATAGTAACAATCCAAATCACTTTTATCATGCCCTGGACACTATTTATGGGCCAAAGACCCATGGTGCATCTCACCTATGCAGTGCTGATGGAACTACGTTGCCTAGTGATAAGGACATGATCCTAGCGAGGTGGAGCTGACAACTTCCAAAGTATTTTCAATAGACTGTCATCAATCAATCCTGAAACTATTGACCATTTGCCTCAGGTTGAAGTCAATCCCTCCCTAGTTTAAGTTCCATCTAAAGAAGAGATTTTGAATGCCCTTAGGTTTCTTTCATGTGGTAAAGCACCTGGTGCTGATTTTATTCCAGCTAAGATTTACAAAGCAATGGGCCTACAGTTTATAGAAAAGCTGATTGATGTTTTCTGGGTTATATGGCAAAAGGAGACTAATGCCTCCTTTCAAGGATGCCTCCATTGTCCATCTCTATAAAGTTAAAGGAAATAAATTTTTCCATTATGATCACAGGGGTGGAGGAGTCTCTCTCTCTTAGTCATTGACATCAAAATTCTTTTCAGAGTCCTCCTTAATAAGCTTACCCTTCACCTGGAAGATGGTCATCTTCCTAAGAGCCAGTGTGGCTTCAGAAAAGGTGGAGGAATGATTGAGACAATGTTTGCTGCCCAATAGCTCCAGAAGAATTGCCAGGAGCATAACAGAGGTCTATGTACAATGTTTGTAGATCTGTCTAAGGTATTTAATGATGTCAGTTGTGAAGTTTATGAAAAATTATGTCAAACTTTCATTCACTGGAAAAGTTAATTAGCATCGTATGTCAATTTCATGATGGCATGCTTGCCCGGGTTCTGGATAATGTACAATGATCCTGTGCTTTCCCAGTCACAAAAGGAATGAACAACAAAACAGTGTGATTACTCACATACTTTTTAACATGATGTTTTCATGATGTTATCAAATTCCTTCAATAAGGATGAATGCAACATGGAGAACAGGTACTGCACTGATGGTAAATTCTTCAACTTGAAAAGTCTACAAGCCAAGAGTAAAATGGAGGGAATGCTGGTGTTTCTTTTTTTTTGTTTACTTGCAGATGATTGTGATCTCAATGTAGCCTCTGAAGCTGTAATGCAACAAAATATGGATTGATTATATGTCTATTGTGCTCATTTTTGCCTAATAATTAGTGCCAAAGGAAAGAGGAATTTCACTAGCCAGAACAACAACATTCATATGTGGAAACATTGCTTTTAGCAAATGGAGAAGTTTTAAATACTGTGGATAAGTTCACTTTCCTTGGTAGTATACTTTCCAGAGATGTACACATTGATAAGGAGGTTGATACACACATTGTCACAGATACTTTGGTGTTTGGGAGGCCCCCAAAGAAAAGTGAGGGAGAGAAGAGGTATTAGACTGACTACTAAACTGAAGGTCTACAGAGCCATTGTACTGACATTATTGCTGTTTGCCTGTGAAACCCAGACAGTGTACTAGTGCCATGCAAGGAAACTGAATCACTTCCTTTTCAATTGTTTTGGGAGGATTCTGAAAATCACATGGCAAGATAAGGTACCAGACACCGAAGTTCTTTCTTGAGCTAAACTGCTAAGCATTCAAATACTGCTGCAGGGAGTGCAACTTAGATGAGTTATCCATGTAGTCTGAACGCCAAACATAAGCATCCTAGAAAGATTATTTTATGGAGAACTCACAGAAGGTAAACACTCACATGGCGGTCAGAAAAAGCAATAGAAGAGCACTCTCAAGGTCTCTTGACAACTTCAAAATTGATTGTTCAACACGGAAAGCACTGGCATAGGACCACCAAGTATGTCCTGCCTTAATCAGAGAATGTGGTACGCTCTATGAGCAAAGCAAAGTTGAAGTAGCTCAAAAGGAATGTGAGGTTCACGAATTTAAAGAATGAACCCAAAATGTTCACATGGACTATTTGTGCCCAATCTTTGGTAGAGCATCCTAAGCTCATGTTTGTATGATCAACCATAGTCACACACATTGTAACTGGACTCTAACATACTGATGTCATTATGGTCCTATCAGAAAATGAAGGAGAACAATCAAGCAACCACAACAAGGTCTTTTTTTTTTTTTGGTTTTTTTGGAGGGCAATTGGGGTTAAGTGACTTGTCCAAGGTCACACAGCTAGGTTTTGTGTTAAGTGTCTGAGGCAAGATTTGAACTCAGGTCCTCCCGACTGCAGGGCCGGTGCTCTATTCATTGCACCACCTAGCCACCCCCTACTACTAGGTCTTTATCACAAAGAAAAGAAAGAAAAAGGAAAGGAAATACATATACAAAAATATTTTTAACAATTTTCTTTTTCTAATGACAAAAATTGAAAATTGAGGGGATGCCCATTAATTGAGGGATGACTGTAAACATACTGGTATATGATTGTAATGGAATACCATTTAGAAATTATGAACAGTATACTTTCAGAAAAACCTGGAAACACTTACATGAACTCATGAAAAGTGAAGTGAGCAGAACAAGAAGAATATTGCTCCCTATAACATTGTAATGATAATAAATTGTGAAAGTCTTAACTACTCAAATAAAAAAAAAGAAAGAAGAAAATCAAATTGCTAGTATCAAAAATTAAAAGGAAGAATTCACATCCAGTGAAGAGGTAATTTAAAAAAATGATTAGGAATTATTTTGCCCAATTGTATGCCCATAAATATGACAATCTTAGGGAAATGGATGGATATTTATAAAAATATAGAATCCCTATATTAATAGAAGAGGAAGTAAAATACTTAAATGAACTCATCTCAGAAAAAGAAATTGAAAAAGCCATCAATGAACTCCCTAGCAATAAATCTTCTGGGACAGATAGATTTATAAGGAAATTCTATAAAACATTTTGAAATGACAAGTCTAAACAGGGTGACCACAGAGTCTGAATAAAAAGTTTTAGGAGCTTTAATTTACCAGCTGGGGCTAACTCCATGCCAATTCAAAGGGTGGGAGCAGCCCACAGCTCAGGATTGTAGAATCTTAGATACAGTACAGCTTCATTGTTTTGCTAACTAACATAATTTGTCACTAAGCGAATTATTATGCAGGTGTGAGCAATCTATTACTAAGGCATGGGGGGAGTTTGTGAGGCAGGAGTTGATGGATAAGGGATGGGAAATGGGGCATGATGCTCTGAGCACAAAGGAGAAGAAAAATGAAGATGGAGATGAATTACCCCAGCTTGGTTCCTATACTCCAGGCTGGTTCACTGATTTCTATCTCAAGTTCATATCGAGTTCATAGAATTTTACTTGGCTGATTTCTAATTTCATAAGGTAGCACTTAAATGTTTCCTGGGGCATTTTCTTGACTTCTATCTTAAATCCATGAAATTCCTACTTAACTAGTTCCTGGCCACTTCAGTTTAAAGGACAAATAATTCCAATACTATATAGATTATTTGGAAAAGTTGGCAAAGAAGGAGGAGCTTTGCCTGTTGTCTTTTTCTGGTTGTATGTTTTCATCTTCTGTGTCCCCAAAGTAAGATTCTATAGTCTTAATTATTTAAGCCATTTATTTTTTACCTTCCCTTCCAAATACTTGACTTTTTAACTCCCTATCAAGGTAGGACTCTGCTTCCATTGGGGGTAGGAGTGGAGGTGAATATACTATCCCAGGCTTCTCCTGTTCTCCATGTTGCATTTTGAATTAGCCACTCAATCCCACACTGTCTATTGGCCCCAGAGCTTCCAGAATCAGTCCCTGCTGTTGCTGCTGCAACTGCTGCCACTGCCACCTTTGCCACCTTGGGGATGGGGCTAGACCCTGATACTCTGATATCATATGATGTCTTTGGCATTGATGGGTTGAGAAGTCTGGAAACTAGCAAGGCTGCCCATGATTCATTCACTTGAGGACCCCTGAGACTCCCATTGTCTGTGCTGATGCAGTCACACTGGACTGTACTTTGCTCCCGGATGGGTGTGATAGACCCTTCTTGTTGACTTTCTTTTTTTTTAATATAATTGTTTTGCTTTGTATGTTATTTTGTGCCTTTAAAAATATTATTCTAGAAATTAAGGATAGTACATGCTTATAATCTCTGCTACTGGGGTGGATGGATAACTCGTATTATGCCAAGCTGAGGTTCTAAACTGATTGAAGTTCTGAGCGGTGCCAAGTTGGAATTTTTGGAGTTCTGTGCTGCAGTGGGCTAAGCCAATTAGATGTCCAGATGTCTGAACTTTCTTGTACAAATGAGGTAAGCCCCTGGTAGTGAGGGGTCACCAGGCTGCCTAATGACAGGCAAAATGGCACACAACAGAAACAGATGACATTAAAGGTACCATGCGTATCAGTAGTGGAATGGTGCCCATGAGTGGTCACTACATTTCCAACTTTGGTGAAATAATTCAAAACAATAAAACTTATTCTGAGAATCAGTCCATAGGTATTATCAGACTGCTAAAAGGGTTCATGAAATGAGACAGAGAGACAGAGAGAGAAAGAGAAGAAGGAGGAGGAGGAGCAGGAGGAGGCAAAGGAAAAGAAGAAGGAGGAGGAAGAAGAGGAGGAGGAGGTCTGGGAAATGATTGAGAAACCAAAGCATTCCTCCTTCTTCCCAAGTATGTTACTTTTCCTTGTTAGGGTTCAACAACTCAAATGCTCCTACATAACCTCCAATAGATAAGTAGTTGTCTGTAGTAATTCAGACCTGTTCAGTCAAATAAATATGTCAGAAGACCAGAGTAGTACTTACCTTGCTGGGGAGTCCAATGGTATCTAGAATATATGGCTAAAAAGAAAACTCATATTTTAATTTTCTCAGTTTAGCATAGTTGAGATTCTTGGAACAGGAAATTCATGGGGGAAAATACATCCAGAAAACTGTCACCATCTCTCCTTATCTCTGCTCTCTCTAATAAATATTTTTTTTATTTATTTACTCATTTACTTTTAATTTACAAGATTCAGTTCCACAATCACTTGAGTTTCAGATTTTCTCCCC
>CM053583.1:263209636-263229254 GCA_028627135.1 Pseudochirops cupreus
TATTTTTCTCCTTGGTCTGGGAACTCTGGAACCTGGCTATAATATTTCTAGGAGTTTTCTTTTGGGGATCTTTTTCAAGAGGTGACCAGTGGATTTTTTCAAGTTCTATTTTGCCCTCTGGTTCTAAAATATCTGGGCAGTTTTCCTTGAGAATTTCTTGAAGGATGCTTTCTAAGTTCTTTTTTTGATCATGGCTTTCAGGTAGTCCAATAATTTTTAAATTGTCTCTCCTGGATCTATATTCTAGGTCAGTGGTTTTTTTCAAGGAGATATTTCACATTGCCTTCTATTTTTTTATTTGTTTGGATCTGTTGGATAGTATCTTGATTTCTCAAAAAGTCATTTGCTTCCATTTGCTCAGCTCTAATTCTAAAGGAATTATTCTCTTCAGCAAGCTTTAGAGATTCTTTTTCCATGTGGCAAATTAGACTCTTTAAGGCATTCTTCTCCTCATTGGCTTTTTGGGCCTCCTTTACTATTTGAATTAGTCTATTTTTTAGGTGTTATTTTCTTCAGTCAGTTTGTTGACTCTCTTTTCATGATTTTCTTGCATCATTCTCATTTCTCTTCCCAATTTTTCCTCCACTTCTCTTATTTGGTTTTCAAAATCCTTCTTAAGATGCTCTATGGCTTGTAGGAAGTCTTCATGTTTCTTGGAAGCTTTTGGTGTGGGAGTTCTGACTATGTTCTCTTTGTCCCATTCCATAGTTTGATCCTTTTTTTTCTCCCAAAAAAGGAATCTAACGTTTGATTGCTCTTCTTACTTTGCTTCCTTTGCCTGTTCATGTTACCAATGAATGACTGGACTTTTTAGCTCTGTGGAACTCAGATTCCAGAGGAGAAAGCTGCCCCAAATCACAGCAATTTTCACAACTGCCAGAGCCATTAGGAGGCTGCCAATTTTTGCAGCCCCTTCCAGCTGTGGCTCCCTGAAAATGCTCCCCAGGACCAATACCCAGAAGGAAAGAAAGAAAGAAAGAAAGAAAGAAAGAAAGAAAGAAAGAAAGAAAGAAAGAAAGAACAACTGACCAGGAAAATAGATCCAAGAGAGACAATTTTAAAATTAGTGCATTACCTGAGAGCAATGATAAAAAATGGAGGCTAGAAAACATATTTTAAGAAATTATTAAGGAAAACTGCCCTGATATTTTAGAACCAGAAGATAAAAGAGAACTTAAAGGAATACACTAATTGCGTCCTCAAAGAGATCACCAAAGGAAAATTCCTAGGAATATTGAAGCTGAGACCCAGAGTGCCAAGGTAAACCAGAAAATATTGCAACTAGACAGAAAGAAAAACACCAATTAGGATAGGAAAAGATTTAGCAGCTTGTATATTAAAATATCAGAGGGCCTAGAATATGATATTCTGGAGGTCAAAGGGGTAGGATTAAAACCATGAATCATAGAAAAGCCCAGAAAAACTCAGTATAACACTTCAAGAGGAAAAAAAAAAGGAAATTCCATGAAATAGAAGACTTTCAAGAATTCTTTTTTTAAAAATGTATTTGTTTACTTACTTTTGCATTACAAGATCCAGTTCCACAATCCCTTGAGTTTCAAATATTCTCCCCTCCCACTATCCTACCCCCCATGGCAGCTTGCAATTAATTATAGGATCTACAAATACTTTCACATTGCATGTTAGTGTGGTTGTATACAAGGGTTGTAACCAATGGAATGAAAAATGGGAAAGAGGAGACAAAACCAAACATGGAAAGGAAAGAGAGCATGTAGTTAATTTCAGTCTTCATTTAAACTCTTATCTTTCTAAATCTTTCTCTGAATGTAGACATCTTGTTCCATCCTGAGACTTTTGCAGTCCTCTAGTAACCTTGAGTTGCTGAGAAGACTCCACTTTATCAAAGTTAGTCATCACACATAGGTTGTGTCTCTCATTGTGTACAAATTTCTCCTGGTTCTGCTGTTCTCACTTAGCATAAGTTCATATAGGCCTCACTAGGTAAATATGAAACCCATCTCCTCCTCATTTCTTATAGCACAGTACTATTCCATTAAATTTATATCCTACAACTTGTTTAGTCATTCCCCAATTGATGGGCATCCCCTTAATTTCTAATTTTTTCAAACCACAAAGAGAGCTGCAATAAATGTTTTTGTACATATGGGTCTTCCTCCCACTTTTATGATCTCTTTGGAATGCAGCCGTAATAGCGATATTACTGGGTCAAAGGGTATGCAATTATTTATAGCCCTTTGAGCATAGTTCCAGATTGCTTTCCAGAATAGTTGAATCAGTTCACAACTCCACCAACAATGCATTAGTGTTCCGATTTTTCCACATCCTCTCCAGAATTTGTCATTTTCCTGTTTTGTCTTTTTAGCCAATCTGGCTGTTGAGATGTGGTACCTCAAAGTTGTTTTGGTTTGCATTTCTTGAATCAATAGTGACTTAGAGCATTTTTTCATATGCTTATAGGTATCTTTAATTTCTACCTCTGCCTGTTCATATCCTTTGACCATTTATCAGTAGGGGAATGATTTGTATTCTTATAGATTTGACTCAGTTCCCTGTAGATTTTAGAAATGAGGCCTTTATCAGAGGTGCTGGTTGCAACAATTCTTTCTCATTTCCCCACTTGCCTCTTAATCTTGGTCACATTGGCTTTGTTAGTATAGAAACTTTTCAATTTAATATAATCAATATTATCCATTTTGTATTTTATAATGCTCTCTAACTCTTATTTGGTCATAAAGTTTTCCCTACTCCATAAATTTGACAGCTAAACTATTCCTTGCTTCTCCAGAATACTTACAGTATAAGCCTTTATACCTAGATAGTGCACTCATTTGGGCTTCATTTTGGTGTATGGCATTAGATGATGGTCAATGTGCAGTTTCTGCCACACTATATTCCAGTTTTCCCAGCATTTTTTGTCAAATAGTGAATTGTTATCCCCAAAACTGGGGTCTTTGGGTTTATCAAACAGTATATTATTATAATCGTTGACTACTGAATCTTTTGTACCCAATATATTCCATTGATCTACTACTGTATTTCTCAATCAGTATCAAGTAGTTTTGATGACTGCAACTTTATAATACAGATTAAAATCTGGAACAATTGGGCCACCTTCCCTAACATTGCTTTTCATTACTTGCCTTGATATTCTGGACCTTTTGTTCTTCGAAATGAATTTTGTAACTATTTTTTTTGTAGCTCTATAAAGTAATTTTTTGGTACGTTGATAGGTATGGCACTAAATTAGTTTTTTAATTTAGGTAAAATAGTCATTTTTATTATATTAGCACAAGTCAGCCATGAGCAATTGATGTTTTTCCAATTTCTTATATCGGATTTTATTTTGTGAATAGTATTTCATAAGGGGACAGAGTAAAGATGGCAGCATGGAGCTCCCCCCCTATAACCACCTCAAAAAAACTATAAAATATGACTCTAAACAAATTTTAGAATTCCAGAACCCACAAAATTACAGAAAAACAAATCTATTGCTAAAGGTAGAGTGGCAGGTGGACAGGAAGGTTTCTTCACAGAACACTGCAAGGTGAAACAAGTCGAATTTGCCAGATGGAAAAAGAATCTCAAAAGCTTACTGGAGAGAACAATTCCTTTAGAATTAGAGTGGAGCAAATGGAAGCAAATGACTTTATGAGAAATTGAGATACTATTAATCAGATACAAAAAAATAAAAAAATAGAAGGCAATGTGAAATATCTCATTCAAAATACCACTGACCTGGAAAATAGATGAAGGAGAGACAATTTAAAAATTATTGGACTACCTGAAAGCCATGATAAAAAAAAAAAGAAACTAGAAATCATCTTTCAAGAATTTCTCAGTGAAAATTGCCCTAGATGTTTTAGAACCAGAGAGCAAAATAGAACTTGAAAGAATTCACTGATCCCCTCTTGAAAAAGATCCCCAAAAGAAAACTCCTAAGAATATTATAGTGAGGTTCTGGAGTTCCCAGATCAAGGAGAATACATTCCAAGCTGCCAAGAAGAAACAATTTGAATACTGTGGAAACACAATTAGGATAACCAAGGATCTAGCAGCTTCTACATTAAGGGATCAAAGGGCCCAGAATATGATATTCTGGAGATCAAGGGAGCCAGGACTTAAATCAAGAATTACCTACCCAGCAAAATTGACTAAAATGTTCCGGAGGAAAATATGATCATTCAGTGAGGTGGAGGACACAGGACCAATTTAATAGGAAGGGATCAAATCTTAAAAGGTAAAACTGAAAGGTGGAAGAGGAATAGAATGGGAGGAGACAGGGAGAGACAGATTGGGGTTAATCATCTCATATAAAAGAAGCAAGGGATAACTGTTACAATGGAGGGAAAGAACAGGTAGGCAAAAGGGAATGGGTCAACCTTATGCTCATTGAATTGGGTTTAGGGAAGGAATGCCAAATGCTCTAAATTGGATATCTTGCTATACAGTTGAGTAGAGGGGATGTGGATTAGAGGGGAGTGATGGAGGGGAAGGCAGGGTTGTGGGGAGTGTTGTTAGAAGCACACACTTCTGAAAATGGACAGCAACAAAGTAGAGAATAGAACAAATGAGAGGCAGGATAAGATGAAGGGAAATATAGTCAGTCTTTTGCAATACGTCCATTGTGGAGATGTTCTGCTAACTACACATGTACAGCCGGTATTGAATTGCTTGTCTTTCCAATGGAGGTGTGTGATGAGGGAGCAAGGGAAAAACTGTAGAATTTAAAGTTCTGTAATCAAATTTTAAATATATAAATTTATATTATTATTATTATTATGAATTATATGCAAATGGGAATTAAGGTATACGGGCACTGGGATAGGAAAATCCATCTTACCCTACCAGAAAGTCAGAGGGGTGATAGGGGAGGACATAGGAGAGAACAAATTGGGGGAGGGGGATATATAGTGGGATCTTTGGTTTTGGTTGGTGGGTCGAGTGTGAAGTCTCAGTATTTTCATCCTCTTGAATGAAGTTTCTGATTGTTCCTCTAATTTTTTGTTTGATCCATTACTTCTGTAGGATTAAATTATTTAGTTACCAATTAGTTTTTTGTCTATCTTTCCATGGCCCTTTATTGCATATGATTTTTATTGCATCATTATTTGAGAATGATGCATTTAATATTTCTGTCTTTCTGCACTGAATTGTGAGGTTTTTATGCCCTAGTACATGGTTGATGTTTGTGTATGTGCTATGTATCACTGAGAGGAAGGTATGTTCCTCTTTATCCCCATTCAGTTTTCTCCAGAAATCTATTATGTCTAGCCTCTCTAAAATTCTGTTCACCTCCTAAACATCTCTCTTGCTTATTTTAAGGTTATGTTTATCAAGTTCAGAAAGAGAGAGATTGAGGTTCCCCTCTAGTATAGTTTTGCTATCTATTTCTTCCTCTCATTCTCCTGATGTTTTCTCTAGGTATCTGGATGCTATACCACATGGTATATATGTGTTAAGTAATGATATTGCTTCATTTTTGATGGTGAATTTTAGAAGGATTTAGTTTCCTTTCTTATCTCTTTTAATTAGATCTTTTTTACTTTTGTTTTATCTGAGATAAGGATTGCTACTCCGGCTTTTTTTTTTACTTTAACTGAAGCATAATATATTCTACTCCATCCTTTTAGCTTTACCCTGTGTGTATCCACTTGTTTCAGATGTGTTTCTTGTAGACAGCATGTTGTAGGATTGTGCTTTTTAATCCACTCTGCTGTCTGTCTCTGTTTTATGGGAGAATTTATCCCATTCACATTAACATTGATGATTACTATCTGTGACTTTCCCTCCACCCTATTCCCTCCCTTCCTTTCCTCTTCCTCTCCTTAAGAGTTTTGCTTTTGACCACCACCTCCCACTGTATTCCCTCTCTTTGACCACTCTTTGCATATCCTTTCCCCTTACTGCTCTTTCCTTCCCTTCTAATCACCATTCTGCTTCTCACATTCCCCCCTCCCCTTATCCCTCTTATTGCCTGTAGGGCATAATGGATTTTTATTCTTAAAGGAGTATATTACTCCCTCCTTTAACCCAAACCAATGCTACTGAATTTCATACATTGCTCCTCTCCCTCCCTCTTTTCCCTCTATTGTTGTGAGTTTTTGTATCTTTTCATGTTAGGATCTAACCTCAACTGATTATATTGATCCCTCTTTGAATCAGAACCTATGAGAATAATGTTCATATGATGTTCATCTCCTTCCTTCGTTTCCACTTTAGTACGTTTTTATGCCTCTTTGTGTGGCATAATTTACCATTTTCTGCTTCAACCTTTCCTTTTCTCCCATTACAATACCTTTCTTCCCCTTAATAAGATTTTTTTTATCTTCAGATTAGTTCATTTATGCCCACACCCTCTATCTATGTACATCCCTTTTAAATGTTGCAATACATTTACAAATTTCAATATTGACAGGTATCAGCTACACATATAGGGATGCAAATAGTTTGCTCTTATTGAGTCCCATATTATGTGCATGTGTGTGCATCTGTGCCTGTATTTGTATGTGTGTGTGTGTTTTCCTTGTTTACATTTTTATGTTTTTCTTGGGTCTTATAAGTGGAGATTCAATTTTCCATTGAGCTTTGTTTTTTTTGTTTTTTTTTTTAATCAGGAAAGTGTGGAAGTCCTTTACTTCAATAAATGACCTTCTCCTTGCCTGAAAGATTATGCTCAATTTTGCCAGGTAGTTGATCCTTGGTCACAGTTGTATCCTTTTTGCTTTATGAAATATCAATTCCAATTCCTCTGATCTTTTAATGTGGAAGCTGATAAGTCCTGTGTAATCCTAACTGTAGTTCCACCATATTTGAATTGTTTCTTTTTGGCTGCATCCAGTATTTTCTCCTTGACCTTGTAGCAAGTAGGTTTTATTCCACCATCTTGACTTCTGGAAGTTAGGGTATGTAATCTTTAAACATTCTGCATGTGGGCTGATAGCCCCAGGAGAAGCTGCTCTCCCTGCTGCCAACCCTATGTTTTCTTCTACCTAGCTCTGAAGATCTTCTATCTTGTGGTGAGATGGCTGCAAATCACCCTTAGGGTGCATGAGTCTGTTGGCTGGATCTTCTTCTAACTCTGCTATAATTTGCTCTCACCATCAGCACTGGTGCAGCCCCTTTGTGCCCTGCATCCCCCCTGTATAAATGTATGTGGGCACTTTCCTGGGCTACAAATCCTCCACACTCTGTCTCCCTATGGATTCTGTCTCTCTGGCATATATATAGTTGTTTGCTTGTTGTTCCCTTCCTTTGAAAGTGAGCTCCATGAGGGAAGGGATTGGTTTTTGTATTTCTTTGTATCCCCAGCCCCTTAGCACAACACCTATGAGACAGAGGGCATATGGTGAGTTCAATATGGAGTACCTAAAAGAAATAAAATTAAGGGGTGAGAGAGGAGTTTATGTGAAGAAGGAGAAAGGGAAAGTTTGAATGGAGTAAATTTTCTCACACAAAAAAGCAAGAGAATGATTTTACATTGGAGAGAGAGTGGGAGGAGGTGAGAGGGAATGAGTGAAACTCCCATCAGAGGTGCCTGAAGGAGGGAATAACATACACACACAGTTAGGTATGGAAATCTATCTTACCTATAGGAAAATAGGGGGAAAGGGAATAAGAGAGGGTGGGACGATAGAAAAGAGGGCAAATGTGGGGAGGAGAAATCAGAAGTGAACCCTTTTAAAGTGGGACATAGTCAAATGAGAGAATAGGATAATTGGGGGAAAGCAGGAAAGGGTAGAGGGAAATATAGTCTGTCTTTCACAATGTGACTATTATAGAAGTGTTTTACCTGACTATACATGTATAACCTGAGTCAAATTGCTTGTCTTTTCAGTGAAGGTCAGTGGGGAAGGAGAAAGGGAGAGAATGGGGAGCTCAAAGTTTTATAAAGGAATGCTAAAAAAAAAAAGATATACAGATAACAGGGTGTTGAAATCTATCTTGTCCTACAGGAAAATAGAAGAGAAGGTGATAAGAGAAAGGGTGGGTGACAGAAGAGAGGGCAGATTGGGGTAAGGGATAACCAGAATGCATGCTGTCTTGGAATGTGGGCAGGGGAGAGAGGGAGGAAAAATTTGCAACTAAAAATATTGTGGAAGGGAATGTAGAAAACAAAAAATCAATCAATTAATTAATTAATTAAAGTCATGGTAAAAAAATGACTCCTTCAGAAAAACTGCTATATACCTCCACAGAGAGAGAATTGATGAACTCTATATGCAAACTGATATATAGTTGTTTTTTTATTTTTGTATACATTTTTGCCATATAACTAATATGGAATTATATTTTTCATAGTTTATATGCATAATTGGTAGCATTTGGCTTGTCTTCTTAGGTATTGGGGTGGGGAGAAAATTTAGAATTCATTTTAAAAAGGAAAGGATTAAAAATAAATAATTATTTCAAAAATAAAGTTTTTCCATTTTGTAACAGTAAAAAAGTAATAATGAGCACAACAGTCTTAGAGAAACCTGTGAAAATTTTTATAATCTTATGCAAAATAATGTGACCAGAACCAGTAGAATAACAGAAATATTGTAAGGATAATCATTTGTGAAAGACTTAGTTCTGCTGATCGAACAATGATACAAGATGATTTCAGAGGACACACATGAAAACTTTTATCCACCTGCAGCAAGAGAACTGATGAGCTCTGAATGAAGATTTAAGCACACTTCTCTTTTTTTTGTTTTATTTTTCATTTGTGTTTTCTTTTCCAACATTGCTAAAATGGAAATCTATTTTTTTTCACAATGTCACAATTAATATAATCAATATTAAATTGCTCACCTCAAAAAGAGGGAGAGGGTTTGGGATGGAGAGAGAAATTAGAACTCAAAACTTTTTTAAATGACCATTAATTTTTACATATAATAGGGGAATATTTAGTGGAATTTATATGTGTATGCTAATTATTCCAAAAGTTGATATGGGGGTATATATTACCTCTAACAAAGGCTGTCTTTGCCAAGGCATTTGTATAAGAGATGGAATATCATATTCTTAGCCTTGAATAATTGTATCTTGAAGAGAATTATTGAATTGATTGGTGATTAATTTCATAAAACACTTAAATTCATACATGGGGACTTATGCTTTCAGAAATTCATGGTCTATTCTTTCCTGAACACTAAATTGACACAATGGCAGTATCTGCTGCCCTAAATCTAAGTCTGTTATATCTAGCCCTTGTACTAGAGCCCTACACAATTTAAAAGATCCTTCCAGAAATAGATTACACCAAGAAAAGGAATTTAAGCCATGTTAGAGTAACAGATGTATTCAACATCGCTTAGCAAAAGAGTCCTAAACTAACACAGACTTAGAACAGAGTTTATGCCTAATTCTGAATCTTAATAGGTATGTCGGACAATTAATGTTGCCTCTCTTGTCCTCAATTTTTTCACCCGCAAAAGGAGGAGTCAGAAAAATAATTAAATGGAAATTCTTAACAATGATGATATTTTATTTCCTTCTAGTTTTATATAGTGTAAGAATATAATGATTTTGGAAGGACCAAACTAATTGTATTGCTAATAATGACAGGATTTTATTCTGTTATTAATTCTCCAAATATTAATTTTCTAGTACAGACCAAAAAAACATAACTAAATGAGGGCAGATTTTGAACACATTTTTTTTAATTTGCTTGATATTTTTATTCCATTCTTCTGTTATCGTCTTTCCACTTCCCCTCTATCCTTCAAATTCTATTATAATAATCACATATCTATGTACACATACATATATATGCATTTATAAATTAATAGATGGATAGATAGAACTGTTCATGATGATCCATTGCTCAAAAACCATTGAGTGACTCTCTATTGCCTGACAAATTTCAAATCTGTTTTTCAAAGCTGTCTATAATCTGACATCATGTAATTTTTTCAGCCTTGAATTACATTGTTCCTCTCCACATGATTTACATCATAGCTAGTCTGGAATATTCAATATGCCTAACCTATGTTTGCCGTTGCTGACATTGTTTAGCATTCCTGGAATGCTCTCCTCTATCCACCTGTTGAAATGATAGATGTCATTTAATAACAATACAAGTGCTATTACCTCCATGAAACCTCAGAGTTTCTTAGTCACAAAAGGTCTCTTCCTCCTCAGGCTTTACATTGTACATTCTAGTCTCCCTTGGAAATATTTTTCATTGCTATAACATAAAAGAAATAAAGGTAACCCCTCCCTATTCAATTCCTGCTATTTATAAATGCCATGCCTTCTCAAACTCATTTTAGATAACTGTTGTGCACCCACAGAAATAAATTTGCTTCTGGATAATAGAACATAGGAACTGTGGGAAGAAGGCATAGAGATTCCCAATAGTATTTATATTTAGGGGAAGAAATGTGTATTTCACTCTGGGAGAAAAAATTTTCAGTTAGCCATCTACACACCAGAGAAAGGGAAGGAGATTTGTCTTATTTTAGATGGTTTGTTATCCTGAGTGCTTACAGGGTTATTGAGTGATCCTTTGAAAAGTACCAAAAAAGAGCAAGATAATGTTAGGCTTTTGAATTTTTATAACAAAGATGCTACTCCCACAAGATGTATATATAATTGATAACATTTAGAAAAATAAATTATGTATCTTCTTTGCAACTATATTCATTATCTTAAATTGTAAAAACATGAAATTAAAAATTTTCACTTTTATTCAGCTAACAACACAACTGGCAGTTTGGATTAGAGAACTTCCAATGGAATCAAATGTGATTTTTTTTCTTTTTAAAAAATAAACCTCATTAGATCATACTGTTTTCTGAATTTTACCACCTTCATCAGAAATTGCTGAAGCTCATAGTTCTTTGATCACAATCAACATCTTGTGAACAGTGTGGACTTCCACAGTTGAATTTTCAAGAGGCCCCAAACTTTTCAAAATCGTCTCAGTGACTGGGTATTTCTAGTTATAAATGTTCTGGCTCTTTGCTAAAAGACATATGACCAGAGGTCTGTGCTTGATATCTTGGTCCCAACTGGAGGAATGTCCAACATGACTGGTGACTGAGCTGGCAAGAGTCACTGAAACAAATGAGTGAAGTAAAACTTCCTTCGCTTTTTGATCTGGCTCTTTTTGTAGGGAAAAGACACCATTAACAGTCCTTTGGACTTGCATCACACAGATGTTCTGTTTGCTTTCTCTATTCCCAGTTCAGTGAATGAAAAACTCAAGAGACAGACTTTATCAGTAGTTATTGAATAACTTATTAATAAGGGTAGCTAATAATAAAAAAATTATTCATCAGTTGTTGCTCTCAGTAACCAAGGACACTTAGTTGAGATACTTGATGTCTTAAATATTTTTTTTTGAAAGTGAATGTCTCCCCAGTTGATAAATGTCCAAAGGAATAAAACAGGTAGGTTTCAGAGGAAGAAATTCAAGCTAACCATGTCAAAATGAAAAAAAAAAACACTCTAAATCACTATTTATTAGAGAAATGCAAATCCAAACCATTCTCAGGTACAATATCACACCTGTCAGCTTGGGTAAAAAGATAAAACAGGAAAGCTATAAATGCTGGAGAATTTGTGAGAAAAATGAAACACTAATGCACTGTTGGTGGAGTTGTGAACTGATTCAATCAGTTTGAAGACCAATTTGCATCTATGACCAAAGGACTATAAAAATCTGCATACCCTTTGCCCCAGCAGTACCATTTCTAGGGCTGTATCCCAAAAAGATCAGAGAAGTGGAAGGAGGACCCATATGTACAAAAATATTTATAGCAGCTCTTTTTGTTGTAGCAAAGATTTGGAAATTGAGGGAACGCCCATCAATTGGGGAATGACTGAACAACTTTTGGCATATGAATGTAATGGAATACTAGTGTGATATAAGAAATGATGTGCGGGAGGAGGGGGAAGAGTCAAGATGGCGGCATAGAAGCAGCGAAACTCCACAACTCTCACCATAACCACCTTAAATACCTATAAAATGTGACTCTAAACAAATTTCAGAGTTCCAGAACTTACAAAATGACAGCATATCAAAGCTCCGACAGGGGGAAGCCTGGCAGGGAGACAGGAAGGGGTTCATCACAGCATGCTGGAAGATGAGACCAGGACCACATGAACCCATGCCTGGAGCCCTAGGGCAGGCAGAACAAGCCGCAGCCAGAGCACCAATGAACATCAGCTGTGGTGTTTTCCAGATTTACTAACCCTTAAGAAACAAAGACTAAGTGAAATGTCAGTGGAAGTTGGATAAATTCAGGGGAGAGAATCCAGCCAACTGCCCCAGGGCTAGAAACGGCCAAAATAGTTGCATTGAAGCCACCTCCATGTGGCTGCTTCAGAAGCTCCCAGCCTGCAGATTGCAGGGGGCCAAGTGATCATTCAGAGGCTAAGTGATCTTGCCTTGACTTGTCTGGATGCTCATTGCAGTCTAGGGTGGTGGTCCTGAGCTACATTTTCAGTGAGCCAAAGCTGGTGGGGGCTGCAGATATGGTGGCCTCCTAAAAGCTCTGGCAGCTGCAAAAAACGCAGCAATTTGGGATAGAGCCATCCCCTCTGAAAACAGAGTTCTACTGCACCTGAAAGTCCAGTAATTGACTGGAAACATGAGTAGGCAAAGGAAGCAATGCAAGCCCAGCAATGCAACTTTAGCTTCCTTTTTTGGTGGTGACAAGGATCAAAGCATGGAATGGGAAGAAGATGACACAGTCAGAACGCCCACACCAAAAGCTTCCAAGAAAAATGTAGACTGATAACAAGCCACAGAGCAGCTTAAGAAGGATTTTCAAAATCAAATAAGAGAAGTGGAGGAAAAATTGGGAAGAAAAATGAGAATGATGCAAGAAAATGATGAAAAGAGAATCAACAACCTAACTGAAGAAAATAACACCTTAAACATAGATTAACTCAAATGGCAAAAGAGGCTCAAAAAGCCAATGAGGAGAAGAATGCCTTAAAAAGTCTAATTTGCCAGATGGAAAAGGAATCTCAAAAGCTTTCTGAAGAGAATAATTCTTTCAGAATCAAAGCAGAGCAAAAGGAAGCAAATGACTTTATGACTCGGGATACTATTAAACAGATCCAAACAAATGAAAAAATAGAAGGAAATGTGAAATATGTCCTTGAAAAAACCACTGACCTGGAAAATAGATCCAGGAAAAATAATTTAAAAATTATTGAACTAGCTGAAAGCCATGGTCAAAAAAAACCTTGAAAGCATCCTTCAAGAAGTTCTCAAGGAAAATCGCCCTGATATTTTAGAACCAGAGAGCAAAACAGAACTTGAAAGAATTCACCAATCACCCATTGAAAAAGATTCCAAAAAGAAAACTCCTAGGAATGTTATCACCGGGTTCCAGAGATAGGATAAAATATTACAAGCTGCCAAGAAGAAACAATTTGAATACTGTGGAAACGCAGGCGGGATAACCCAGGATCTAGCAACTTCTACATTAAGGGATCAAAGGGCCTGGAATATGATATTCTAGAGATCAAGGGAGCTAGGATTAAAACCCAGAATCACCTACCCAGCAAAATTTAGTACATTGTTCCAGGGGTCATTCATTGAGGTGGAGGACTTCCAAGCATTCTTGCCAAAAAAAAACAGAACTGAATGGAAAATTTGCCTTTCAAATACAAGAAGCATGAGAAGGTAAACATGGAAAAGAAATCATAAGGAACCTATCAAAGTTGAACTATTTACATGCCAACATGGAAAAATGATAATTATAACTCATGAAACTTTTCTCAGTATGAGGATAGTTGAAAGGAATATCAATGTATACATACATACACATATATATATATATATATATATATATATATATATACATACATACATATCTGTCTTTATAGGAGGGTATATATGCATATGAATACATATATGAGTGTGTACATATTTGTTTGCATAGACAGAGGGCACAGGATCTATTGAATAAGATGGGATAATATTTTAAAAAGGTCAAATTGAAAGGTGGGAGTGGAATAATATGAGAGGAGATGGGGAAAGACAGAACGGAGTTAATTGTCTCATATAGCAGATGTAAAGGATAACTGTTACAATGGATGGGAAGAACAGGAAGGCAAAAGGGAAGTGTCAACCTTAGTCTCATTGAAGTTGGTTTAGGAAAGGAATGACATACACTCTAAATTGGGTTTCTTGGCCAACAGGAGAGCAGGGTGAGAGGGGATTAGAAGGGAGAGGATGTAGGGGAGGGCAGGCTGGGGGGAGGGTTGTTAGAAGCACACACTTTTGTAAAGAGACAGGGAAAAAGAGAATAGAAGAAGAGGGAGGTGGAATAGGAAGGAGGGAAATATACAGGTACTGGGGTAGAGAGATCCATCTTTGCCCTACTGGAAAGTCAGAGGGGTGATGGTGGAAGATATAGGAGAGAGCTGACTGAGGGAGGAGGTATACAGTGGGATCACTGTTTTTGGGTGGTGGGTAGATGAAAGACGGGGAGAAAATTTATAAATCAAAATCTCATGGAAATGAATGATGTAAACTAAAAATAAACAAAAGTTAAAAAAATGATGAGCAGGCAGACTTGAGAAAAACCTGGAAAGACATATGAACTGATTCTGAATGAAGGGAGCAGAACCAAGGGAACATTAGACACAGTTACAATCACATTACATGGTGCCTAACTTTGATCCACTTAACTGGTCTCAGAAATGCAAGATTCTAAGACAACTCCAAAAGTTTCATGATATAAAATATTATTCACAATGAGAGAAAGGATTACAGAGTCTGAATGCAGATTGAAAGCACAGTGTTTGCTCTCATTCTTTTTTGTTTATTTTGTTTTGTTTCTTCTTTATCTTGGTTCATTCAATTGATTATAATTCTTCTTTACAGCATGACTAGTGTGAAAACATGTTTACTGTGAATGCATATGTAGAGCCAATATAAAATTCCATGCTGTAATGGTAGTGGAATTTAAAGACACCCTTGTATTGGCTTGGTTTTTAGGTTAAGTGTTAAAACCCAGAGCTTGTGAATCCCCCTAGTGGGATTGACTTGTTGATGTGAAGAGAGAGGGCTGAATTGGGAGGACCTGTGGATTTAGAGAGAAGTCCCAAGCAGAGAGAAGGCCCATGCAGAGGAGGCCAGGGTTGCTGAGAGAAAGACTGCTGAGAGTCAGTTGGAGCTGCCCAGGACTTTTGAGAACTGCCACCTGCAGCTTCTGAGAACTGAGGAGGCATGGCTGTGATGCCAGTATTTTGTCTGTCTGTTTTGATGTTCTTTTGCCAGATTCACCAGCTGTTGAAGGACGGTGCTGCTGTTGTAGAGGTCCTGGAAACTTGCTGTTGGTTCAGAAGCCTTGTTGTATCTTTACAGAAGTCCTGGAAGAGGGCCTTGCTGATGTTTTCAGGGATTCTAGGACTGTTCTGTAGATAGAGAGTGACTTTATGAGGACGCTGGCATTGTATATAGTGGCTTTGTTTAGCATTGTGTTGCCAAGAACAGGGATTGCTGAGTACTTGCCTCCTGTCAAGATGAAGATAGGACCTCTCCTTGGGCATTGAATGCTATGATGATATCTTAAATTTCTTGTACCATAAGGGTGATGGCCTTTTATGCTTTCCTACCCCACTTGAGAAAGTGCTTGGCCTTAATGGATGGTATTGTAATTCAGTTGTGATCCAGGGATGGGAAAACTTTGCCTTTTTTGTCCTCTGTGATTGACCAAATGAATGTACTTTGTTTATGATTGGAAACTAATCTCCATTTGAGAAAAGACTAAATGAATGTACTGCCCAAGAGTGGGCTACTTTGACTACTGGCCAGGGGTGGGATACTGGGACCTTGGTACTTTGCAATTGAATTGAGAATTTACTTTCTAAATGAATAAATGTTACACTGTATCTTGATTTTTCTCTGTCCTTTGAATGTTTGGCCTTAATCTGTCACTGAATAAATGGAGTTTGCTATGCTGGTGATCCAAAATTTGGAAGTTGGCTTTGCTTGGCATTACACATGCCATCTTGGGGAAGAGGGAGGTGAGGAAGGGGAGAAAATTTGACACAAAAACTTGTGGAACTGAATGTTGTAAACTCAAAATAAATTAATTAATTAAAAAAAGAAAAGAAAAAAAAGTGAATGTCTCCTACAGGAGAAATCCTCCCTGATTGATGGATATTTAAATGAGGAGATAGGCTAAAAGTCTTCAGCTTCTCCTGCTGGGAACATGGATTGATGATGATAATCAGCCACCTTCAGCAATGTGGACAGGAGAATCCATCTTCACCCAGACTGCTCTGTTCCTTTTCTCCTTCATAAGCAGAGTCACCCTAAACTCCAATGGAAGAGTAGCTTAAGCACTTACATAAGCTTAATACTTTGGGGATACAATTCACCTAGATTAAATTCTGTTTACACTCTAAACTGAAATAAGGTCTCCTAGTTCAGTGCAGTCTCACCTAAGATCAAGATGCATGTTCCTATAGAATTTGTGCAGTCTCATCTATCAGTCTTGTCCTTCAGTGATTGGCTAACTAATCTATTGGGACTGGGTCCTAAATGTGGAAATAAAAAAAAGACAATCCTGGATCCCAATTTAATAATTGGTCACTAATATAATGAAAAAATAATTTCCCTCACTAGCAACAATTATAGAATCTACACACAAATGGCAACCAAATCACAAACATTCCCAGGTATTTTTTAGATTGCTATTGTAGAGAGAATATGGATTCTTTTTTTGCTTTGTGTTTCTGTCCTTGACTGTAGGTTGCCAAATAAAAATAAATGGGAGATGAATATATTTATTCTCATGTGTTTCACATACTGGAAGTTTGAACCAGTTGAAAGTTGCCTATCAGGTGGTGGTTACTTCTCAGAGGAAAAGGAGACTGTTTCCACAAGGATGAACCATGCATGCTTTCTAGAAGATATGGACCTTCAGTTCATTTATATAACATAGAAATGTGAAGCAAGTGGGAAATATCTGTTTAGCAGCCTCACAAGTCTGTTAGGTAGCATTACTTCCTGGGAGAGCATAATAGAAATGATAAATTACCATTTGAATCATCTCATCTTTGTTGCACCTTTTATTGTCTTCTTGTTTCATTTATCATGAGAATATATTATTAATGTGTTTCAGTTCTGCCAGTGATATGTTACTCTGTTATACAGAGTAATTTAGAATATCAACAACTAGGATAAAACTTAAAAAAATTATTTTTAAAACCCAAGGATTCCTATCATCTTCTAAACTCTTTTCTATAATTCTACTACTATCACTACTGAAAAAAGAGAGAGACCAAAAAAAAAAAAATTATGGTTATTTCCTTCACTTCGTTTTAAGAGATTTTATGGTTGAAGAATTCATTCCTAGTATATTGTCAAGCGGTGATAGGCCTCTTCCTACTTAAGGTAATCAACAGGTAGTACAGTGAAGCTTTCACTGAAAGGCTGCTGTAAGCCTTTGCAGTATGGTAGAACCTGTCAAAGCCCTCATTCCATTGTCCTAGTCTTTGACAATTCAGGGTTAAGTCCATGTCACACTGTCACATTCTTCTAGTTAATGAAATACTTTATGTATTTGTCATCTCCTTTACTACACCATAAGTTCTATGAGATCAGAGACCATGGCTTATAAATATTTATTTCCAGTACAGTTAAAAGCACGATGTCTCATATACAGTAGGCACTCAGTAAATATTTGTAATGATAGTTAAATGAACAAATATATTAAAATTTTGCAACATTGACTTTTATGTCAATGTAATGGTAGTATCTTTCATTGAAGTTGCTTTATACTAAGATCTTTTTTCACATTTTCTGATGTAAACCTTCATCATTAGAGTTTGCCAGAGTATGAATTATCCAAAGGACTTAAATTCAAATCAGATATTTGACTGCTAATTCCATATCCACTATTTATTATCTACATGCTGTTGAGCAAATCTTTAGAATCCTCTAGGCCTCAGTCTCCTCATCCATAAAATGAATAAATTGAAATTGATAATCCCCAAAGTATCACTTACTTCTAAATTCTATAATCATTTGATACAATATTCTTATCTCTTTTGATCAATGCTATACTGAGGTTTCAATGCATGACTAACCAATATAGTTGGCTAACTACAGTGAAAGGCCCTCTGAGACATCATATATCAAACAATATTTCCTGTATGGGTATGGCATGATACTGAAATCCACACAAAGCCAAATTTCTTTTTGAGTAAAGGATCCTTCCTGAATATTACTGTTAATATTCATATTTATTTCTTGAAAAAGAGAATATATTAATATGGTACCACAACTACACGAATTTTTAAAAATAAGCTTAGTTTCTTGTAAGTTAACAGAGAGCAAGACTTGAATGGGCCCCAAGATAGGTAAATGTGGGTGGAGGAAAGAGGGACCAGAAAGGAGTTTTTGAAAATATCTGAACCACATAGTCCTAGAGGCAGTGCTCACACACAGCTCAGTTTTAAAGCTAAGAGAAGAACCATGGTTAATCCACACTCATGCATAATGCTAAGTAAAGTATCATTTTTATTAGTTAGACTGCCCCTTTAGTAAATTACTAAACTACAATCTTCCATTGACTTCAATTTCCTAGTTACCGATTCCTGTTCAGCTTTCATACTAAGTTTTGCTTGTGAACTTGGCAAAGAACAATAGGAAAGGACCCAATAGCAAAAAACCCTGAATAGATATTGAGTTAGCATGGGGAAGAGGAAATTAAGGAGAATGGAGGGGAATAGAAAAACCAGAATAGTAAAATGACCACAAGAGGTTGAAAAAAAGGAGTTAATTAACAGAGTTTATCTTTGAGAGACAGCCTGACTTTGGGTTATTCAGAAAGAATAATATATTCATTAGAGAAGAGAAAATACAAAAACATTAAAGTATAATGATGACAGCAAATCCTTCTAAAGGCACACACACACACACACACACACACACATACACACATGTTCATGCGCACAACCTAAAACAACCAAAATTATGAATCAGATGAGGCATTTAATATTTTCTTTCTTTTAAATTTATAAGTTTCATTTCATTCTCATACTCAACAGTGAAAATCTTCATGAAATATCATTCTCACTTCTTCCCTATTCTTGAACTGTTTTTAAATTGATTATTATTGGGGGGCGGAGCCAACATGGCGGTGTAGCAGCAGCAACACATCGCAGCTCTCACATAGCCACCCCAAAATACGCATAAAATAGGACTCTAAACCAATCCTGGAACTCCAAAACGCACACAAAGATACTTCCCACTAAAGTCAGCTCGGCTACGAGGAACCATATCAGCACTGTGAAATGAAACCAGCCTGGCCTAAAGCCAGGGCTGTGCCCTGGGGGTGGCTGGACGGGAGGAGCTGAGAAGCTTCAGGTGAGTGGATTAGCGGCAGCTGTGAATGGGATTTGTGAAAGGGGGAGATAAGCAGTCAGGCCAGAAGGCCTCCAGAGCACTAAAGCAAAAGGCAGAGGTTTTGCACCCACTTCGGCTTTGCAGCTTCCCGCCCGCGGCCTGCAGGCTGCAGGGGGAATGAGCGATTATTCTCGGCCAGAACTCTCGCGTTGAGTGGCTTGGAAGGATCGCCGTCTTGGGCCTCGGTCTTGGAGTCTTTATTATCCACTCTGCCAGAAGTATACAGGAAGAGTTCCCAGCCTCTCCCTAAGAGCTATGGCAGCTGGG
>CM053583.1:263229754-263245943 GCA_028627135.1 Pseudochirops cupreus
TCCCTGGTCACCTATCCTTACTGAGAAGATAAGCAATTCAATATAGATTGTACATGTGTAATTATGCAAAACATTTCCATAGTGGATATATTGTGAAAGATTGATTATATTTCCCTCCATCCTATCCCACCCCCCACTTCTATTTTCTACTTTGTCTGTGTCCATTTACAAATGTGTGAGCTTCTAACTAGTTCCCCCCCACCTGCCCTCCCTTCTATCATCCCACCACTCATCCTTTTCTCCCCCTACTCTCTTGTAGGGCAACATACCCAATTTAGAGTGTATGGCATTTCCTCCATAAGCCAAATTCAATGAGAGTAGGGATGAGCCATTCCCTTTTGACTTCCTGTTCTTTTCCTCCATTGTAACAGTTTTCCCTTTACTCTTCTATATAGATAATTTATCCCATTCTGTCTCTCCCCATCTTCTCTCATTATATTCCTTTCTCCCCTCTCAATTTCACCTTTTAAATATCATCTTTTTCTATTCAATTAATCCAATGCCCTCTGTCTATGTAGACCTGTACCCATATATACAAACACTCATGTATGTATTTGTATGCATATATGCCCTCCTATATAGACATATATGTAAGTATTCATCTATATACACACACACATATATATACACATTTATATTCCCTTCAACTATACTCACACTCAGAAAAAATTCATAAGTTACACTGATCATTTTTCCATGTAAGCTTATAAACAGCACAACTTTGATAAGTTCTTTATGATTTCTTTTTCCTGTTTATCTTTTTATGCTTCTCTTGCTTTTTATGTTTGAATGTCCAATTTTCTATTCAGTTCTGGTTTTTTCATCAAGAATGCTTGAAAGTCCTCCTCCACATTGAATGACCATATTTTCCCCTGAAATGTTATACTCAGTTTGGCTGGGTACGTGATTCTTGGTTTTAATCTTAGCTCCTTTGACCTCCAGAATATCATATTCCAAGTCCTTAGATACCTTAATGTAGAAGCTGTTAGATCTTGTGTTATGACTATTGTGTTTTGACAATATTCAAATTGTTTTTCCTTGCTGCTTGTAATATTTTCTCCTTGATCTGGGAACTTTAGAACTGGCCTATGATATTCCTAGGAATGTTTTTTGCATTCTTTTTAAAGAAGTGATAGGTGAATTCTTTCAAATTCTATTTTGCCTTCTGCTTCTAAAATATCAGGGAAATTTTCCTTGAAAATTTCTTGAAGGATGATTTCTAGGTTCTTTTTCTGATCATGGCTTTCAGGTAGTCCAATAATTTCTAAATGATCTCTCCCGGATCTATTTTCCAGGTCAATGGTTTTTCCAATAAGATATTTCACATTGCCTGCTATTTTTTCATTTGTTTGGATCTGTGTAATAGTATCTTGATTTCTCAAAAAGTTGTTAGCTGTCATTGCTCCAATCTAAATCTGAAGCAATTATTCCCTTCAGTTAGCTTTTGAAATTATTTTTCCATCCGCTGAATTTGGCTTCTTAAGGCATTTTTCTCCTCATTGGCTTTTTGTGCCCCTTTTGCCATTTGAGTTAGTCTATTTTTAAGGTGTTATTTTCTTCAGTCAGGTTGTTGACTCTCTTTTCATGATTTTCTTGCATCATTCTCATTTATCTTCAAAATTTTTCCTCCATTTCTCTCACTTGATTTTCAAAATCCTTCTTGAGCTCCTCCATGGCCTGTAACAAATTCATATTTTTCTTATAAGGTTTTGGTGCAGGACTTCTGACTGTGTTGGCTTCCTCCCATTCCATGTTCTGATCCTTTTTGTACACAAAAAGGAATGTACAGTTGGATGGCTGTGCTTGCTTTGCTTCCTTTACTTGTTCATGTTGCCAGTCAAGTAACTTGACTTTTGAGCTCTCTGCCACAGTAGAACTCTGATTCCAGAGGGGAGAGCTTTGTCCCAAATTGCTGAGGTTTTTGCATCTGCCAGAGCTATTATTAGGGTGCTCTCTCTACAGCCCTCACCAGCTTTGGCTCACTGGTCACATACCACAAGACCACCAGCCAAGACAGCAATCCTCATCCATGCAGGTTACAGCAAGAGTCTTTAGCTTCTGAATGGTCACTTGGCTCCCCTGTGATCTGCAGGCTGGGAGCTCTGAAGCAGCCATGTGGAGGTGTCAGTAGAGCCACTGCTTCCACTGCTTCTCTGCTGGGAACAGATGTGGGCCGTTCCTCCTTCCTCCTAGGACCCCCCCCCCCCATATCCAGCAGAGTTCTACTGACCTTTTAGTTTCTCTTTTCCATGAGTTGATAATTCTGTAAGCTGCCAAAGCTGCTGGTGATCTACTCTCAGGAATGCTCCAGCCACAGCTGGTTGGGGCCACCCTGGGGCTAAAACCACAGGCTCATGTGGGGTTGTGCTCTGCTCTCAGCATGCTGGGATGGACCCTTCTAGCCAGCCTGCCAGACTGCCTTCAGCAAGAGATTTATTTCTCTCTGTCACTTTGTGGTTTCTGAAGTTCTAAAATTTGGTTGGAGTCATATCTTATAAGTATTTGAGGTGTTTATTGGGGAATCAAGAGAGTCTTCCTGCTTCTATGATGCTATATTGCCTCTGCTGCTCCTCAAATCTTCTATTCAGTTCATTTTATTAACAAAGTTCTGAAAGTGTGAAAATTCATTGTGTACATTTTTTTTAAATTTAGGATTATACTTAGATTTGCTGGGTATGATATTTTTGGCCTCAACATTGGTTTTTGGCTATTCTATACATAGTGTTCTATGTCCTTCAATGCTATTCTTTCTTTTGTTTCTCTTCTTCCAGATTATCCTTCACTTCTCTGTATTTGTATTTTCAATCAATCGTTCTTTTATTTCTTTGGTGAGATTTGCCATTCCAAATTACTAATTTGTTTGTTTTTTTTATTATAATTTTTAGTCTGCCTATAGTTTTTTCCCTTGCAGGCCATTAATTTTACTTCCATAATTAGCATTTCTTTTTTTCAGTCATTCAGAAACAGCATATATTGATGCCATATCCTTCTCAAATTCCCCAGGATCCTCTGCTTCATCAAGGGTTTTGAATCATTTTCCTCTGTTTTGCAATATTTAATCATAGATATTGGAACTCATTTCTTTGATCTGGAGTCCATATTTCCTTCCGTTGGAATTTTTTTTTATTATTGATTTATCCATTTATGTTGCTGATCTTTAATTTTTCTTCAGTTTGAAATCGGTCATAATTTCAGCCCCCAACCTATTTTTTTTTCTTTTTCTCATTTTCTGATTCCTTCTTCTCTGATTGTGGTTCCCTTTTGGGCTCCAACAACACTGAAAAGTTCTTAAATCATTATTCATCATTCCAAATTTCTATCCCAAGTAAATTTCGTTTGGTCAGAACTGGTACTAATTGGATGCTGTTCTCAGGTTTGGTGAAGTGTTGCACAATCTTTCCTGATATCTTTTTTTCCTCCCTCTATCTCCATACACATGTGATGTCCTGTGCTATTTCCTTAGCTCTTTGCTTAAGTACACACAGTTCAGAGATTTTCACTACTGTTGCTTCAAAGTTGTCTGCCCTGGAACTGGCAGTTCAGAGTTTTGTAACACTGGTGCTATGGAGTACTGGGCCCTAAGAATCTTTTGCTTCTGATGATCACTGGCCGTTTGACTATGTATTACAGTCAAGTCAAATTTCCACAGCCCAGATTGTGGGAGTGGGTTTTCTTGTAAGCCTGTACTGAGTCCTTGACTCTTCTAATTTAGCTTTGCTTTTGGTAGTATCAGAAATAGGGAAGGGTTGCTGAATGAAGTTGGGATCAGTAAGTACCAGTTTGTGTTTTGTTTTTGTGGGATTTTTAGCCTTCTTTTGGATTCTAGGTATCTCAGATCACGGAGGAAACTGAAATTGTTTTAGTTTAGGCATTTAATTTCTATTTTGGAGAGGTTTGAAAGGTCATGGTAATGAGGGAAAATGTCTAGACCTCTATGCCTCTCATATGGAAGCACCAATATTATTATAGTGATGATATATTGGTGTAAATCATACAATATCACAATCTGTCAAAAATTGACCTAAAGCAAAGGGTATATTTAAAATGAGCAAGTCAAGAAAACATCTTGAGAATGTCATCAGAGAGTATGAATACTCAAGGGTGTGAGACTTTGAATCTAAAGTTGCTGATACTGGTCTCATGTTCCAAATATGTAACATAGCCAGAGTATAGTCCTTCATGTGTTCTCATGAGACATAAATTAAACTACATTTAGAAAAATCATTGTTAAAAAAGAAAAAGGGAGCAAATCTAAAAATTCCATTGCCATAATTTTAATCCTAAATATCTTTTATGAGATTTCCAGCTAGATTGTTGGGATAGAATTCATTGTTTCACTATAGCAATTCAGTTTCACAGAGAGGTGAAGTAATAATGAAGTAAAAAATGAATATTTTTAAAAAAAAACTACTGCAATAAGTTAAAATATAGAATAAATTATTGTGACAAGACATTTGCATGGAGTAGAGCTTTCATTTTAGCCTTTTTATTGGTTCAAATAAATTTGTAAAGGGAAGATTTTTAGTGTTGACAATTCCACTACAGTGTAGGTCCTATATTTCATTTAAGTCCTTACCTAGAAGTAGGTAAGGAGCCAGGTAGGTAAGAAGTAGGTAGGGCATTTTTACATAAAAATATTTTCTATCTCTGACAATTCAAGTTTATAATAATAAAATTTTGTGGGAAAGTATTTGCAGTCTTCTTCATTCAAGGAACAGATGCTGGTCACTATAAGACATGAATTTGTTTTTCATTTCTCATAAGGCTTTTAAAATGCAAATTCATTAATGAAGTGCTGTAGTATGGTAATCATGCAGTCTAGCTGTGTGACTTTTTGATAGGTTGTAGTTGACAATCTTTCACTCCATGACTTACAGCTAGCTGTACCAATGTTTTGGGTTTTTTTTTTTGTTTTTTTTCACTATTGTAGTTGAGTCTCTCCAGTTTCCTGATGGCCTCACTTTTGGAAATACAAATATTTCCAGAATGTAATAGCTATGAATTATAGAAGGAAGAGGTAAGGTGAGTTAATACAGAGAAATAAGTATACAATTTCCATTTTGACTTAATTGAGAATCAGTACTCTCCTTCATGTACATTGGCTTTCTCTGCTCAATCCTACTTGCTGCTTCTTGAATATGATATCATATCCAGTCATCATGAGTAATTTTACAAGTTATCTCTAATTCTCAGAATGCTATCCCTCCTTTTTCTGGAATCTTGGAATCCCTAGGTGCATTTGAGGTTCAGCTCTAGTACTGACTCCTATACAAATTTTTTCCTGATTTCAGGAGTTTCTCGCACTCACTTATACCAGAAACTAATTTATACTTACTTACGTCTATAAAAATTTTCCTCTCCTTCTATAACTCCTCAAAACCCTCCTACCAACCCACCCACAGAAGATATCTAGCATGGTATATGGCATATTTTAGGCTCTTATTAAGCTTGTTAGGAGTAACTAGGCAGAGAAGAGGATTTCTGTGAGCCAAAATGGCAGAGTAAGAACTAAATTGCTCTTAATCTCCATTATCACCACAGGAAAAACCTTGGGACAGAAGTGCCAGTAGAAAGATGGGGTGCAACAGTCTTTTAATCCATGAAGTTTTGGGGAAAAACAAGAAAGATCCCCCTCACTATATTGGATGGGGAGCAAAAGAGGATGACAGGAGTCTCAGCAAGCTACTGGCAAAACCCACCTCAGCAAACCAGAGGGAGACCCCTGAGCTTCAGGGTGGTGGAGCAGGCAGGTGCCAACATCAGGATTCCTCAAGTTCCTTGGCAAAGGCAGGGGAAATGGTACACTGCAGCAGTCAAACCTTCCAATGTTTTGAACTCCAACTCCAGGAAACAATACTCCAGGTAGGCAGGCATCCTCTAGTAGACAAACATTGTGGTATTTGGAGCAGCCATCCTCCAGAGGGCCCATGCCATGCACCCTGAGAGCTTAAGTGTGGCTCACCCAAGTTGAGCACCAGATAGGCTGGCAGACCCCAAAATTCTCCAGGTGTAAAACATGATGGCTCAGCACACAAAGCTGGGGAGCAGGTTCCTGGCCTCCAGAATGAGAACCTTGAGTTAGTGCCACCTGTGCTCCAACAGGATAGCTCACCTTTAAAAGCCAGGACATAGAAAAACATCATGAGCAAGAAGCAGAAATGGACAAAGACCATAGATTCTTACTATGGGGACAGGGAAAACCAAGGCACAAATGGAGAAGAAGACAATATTGTCAATAAACCCACGTGTAAAAACTCAAAGAAGAATATGAACTGCTCTCAAGCCCAAAAAGTCCTCAAGAAGAATTTTAAATATCAAATAAGAAAGTAAGAAGAAAAATTTGGAAAAGAAATGAGAGAGTCAAGACAAAGTCAATAGCTTGGAAAAGGGAGGACAAAAAATGACTGTAGAAAACAACACCTCAAAAAATAGAATTGGCAAAATGGAAAAGGTGTTACAAAAGTTAATTTAAGAAAACAATTCATTAAAAATTAGAACTTGCCAAGTGGAAGCTAATGATTGTATGAGACATTAAGAAGCAGTCAAACAAACTCAAAAGAATAAAAAAAAAAGAAAATATAAAATGCCTCATGAGAAAAGCAACTGACCTATAATTTAGATCTGGGAGTGATGATTTAAGAATTATTGATGTACATGAAATTTATGATGTAAAACAGAACCTGGGAGCATCTTTCAAGGAATCATCAATGAAAACTACCCTGAGGTCCTAGAACCAGAGGGTAAAAAGTCATTGAAAGAATCCACTTATCACCTCTAGAAAGAGATCCCAAAAAGAAAATACCAAGGGTTATTGTAAACAAATTTCATAATTATAAAGTCAAGGAGAAAATATTGCAAACAGCCAGAGAGAAATAACATAAATATCATGAAACTATAGTCAGGATGACACAAGATGTTGCAGCTTCTACATTAAAATATTATAGGGCTTGGACTATTGTATTCCATAAAGCAAAAAAAGAGTTTTGATTACAATGAAGGATCAACTATCCATTGAAATTGCACATAATTTTTCAGGGAAAGAGATTAACATTCATTAAAATAGTGGACTTCTAAATATTCCTGAGGAAAAGGACAGAGCTAAAAAGAAATTTGATCTTCAAATTGAAGACTTGAGAGGCATTAAAAGGTAAACAGGAAAACATCATGCTATTCAATAATGAACATGACACTTTTAAGTCTTGAAAACTGTATTGTTATTAAGAGATTTGAAAGAGTATACATTGACAGAAGGAATGAGTGTAAGTTGACTTTGTTGTGATGATAAAAAATCTAATTAAGGGGTTAAAAAGAATTGTACTGAGAAAAGAGGAAAAGAGGACACAGAAAAGGATAAATTGCATCACATAAAGGGACAGAGAGAACTCTTAAAGTAGAGAGAAAGAAGGGAGGGAAACGAACATCATTTGAACCTTTCTCTCACAGATTTGCCTCAAAGAGGGAATAACATACTCAGTTAGGTAAATAAATCTAACTTACCTTATAAGAAGTAAAAGGAGAAAGATGAAAGAGAAAGAAGCAGTGACAGAAATGAGGGCATATTGAGGAAAGCAAGGGTCAAAAGCAAAAAACTAGAGGGAAGTGAAAGAGAGAAGGGAGAGAGAAAAAGAAAAAAAACTGAGTGTGTGTGTTTGTGTGTGTGTGTGTGTGTGTGTGTGTGTGTAGAAGAAATGGAGAGATAGTAAATCATAACTGTGAATGTGAATAACATTAACTCTCCCATAAAACCAAAGTGGATAGCAGAGTGGATTAAAAACCATAATCCTACAACATGTTGTTTACAAGAAACACATTTGAAAGAGAGGTATACTCACAGAATAAAGATGAAGACTGAAGTAGAATACATTATGCTTCAGCTGAAGTAAAAAAAAATGAGGGATAGTAATCTTGATCTAAGAAAAAGTAAAAACATAATTGAATCTAACGAAAAGAGATAAAGATGGAAACTACATCATGGAAAAAATATGATGCAATATTGTTACTAAACATATATACACAAAAGAGTATAATATCCAAATTATTAGAGGATAATTTAAAGCAGATACAGGAAGAAACGGCAGCAAAACTGTACGGGGGGATCTCAACATCCCCTGCTCTGAACTAGATAAATCTAATCACAAAATGAACAAGAAAGAAGTGAAGGAAGTGAAGAGAATTTTAGAAAATAAGATATAACAGACCTCTGGAGCAAATTGAATGGAGATAGAAAGGAATATACATTGTTTCAGCAATACAAGGCAGGTAAAGTAAAAATGGCCATGTATTAGGATATAAAAACCTCACAATTTAATGAAAAGGCAGAAATAACAAGTGCATACATTTCAGATACTGATGCATCAAAAATTACTTGTAATAAATAAAAAGAAATAAATAAACAAAATAAAAGACATAAAAAATAAAAGTTACTTGTAATAAATTACATGAATAAAATAAAAAAGGAGACATTCAATGAATTGAGAATGCAATAAAATAAATTAGAAAAATTAAAAATCCCCAATTAAATACCAAATTAGAAATTCCAAAAGCCAAAGGAGAGACTAAAGAAATTGTAGGTCAGAAAACTATCAAACTAAAAAATAAAACTAATAATTGCTTTTATGGATGAAAAACCCCAATTTGTTTTTGGCTTTATTAATTTGTTTACTTTTAATTTACAGGCTTCAGTTACACAATCCCTTGACTTTCAAATTTTTTCCCCCTTCCTCTCCTCCCCCTCTAATTCCCCATTACAGCATGTAATCAAGTGTAGGATCTGCAAATACTTTCACGTTAGACATTAGTCAGGTTTTAAAGAAGGATTGTAACAGATGGAATGAACAATGGGAAAGAGGAAATAGAAATAAACAAGAAAAAGAACGAGAGCAGGTAGCTTGCCTCAATCTGCATTCAAATTCTGTTCTTTCTAGTTCTTTTTCTGAATGTAGACATCACTCTCCATCACAAGTCTTTTGGAGTTGTCTTATAACCCTGCATTGCTGAAAATAGTCCAGTTTAGCAAAATTGGTCATCACACATACATTGTATCTTTAATTGTGTAAAAATGTCTCCTGGTTCTGCTCTTCTCACTCAGCATCAGTTTGTATAAGCCTCACCAGGTAAATATGAAGTCCATATATTCGTCATTTCTTATAGTACAATAGTATTCCATTACGTTCATACACCACAACTTGTTTAGCCATTCTCCAGTTGAGGGGCATCCCTTTAATTTCCAATTTTTTGCCATCACAAAAAGAGTTGCTATAAATATTTTTGTACATATGGGTCTTCCTCCCACTTCTATGATCTCTTTGGTATACAACCCTAGAAGTGGTATTGCTGACTCAAAGGGTATGAAATTATTGATAGCCCTTTGGACATAGTTCCAGATTGCTCTCCAGAATGGTTGAATGAATTCACAACTCCACCAACAATGCATTAATGTTCCAATTTTTCCCCATCCTCTCCAGCATCCTTCATTTTTCTATTTTGTCATCTTAGCCAATCTGACTGGTGAGATGTGATATCCCAGAGTTGTTTTGATTTGCGTTACTTGAATCAATAGTGATTTAGAGCATTTTTTTCATATGTTTATAGATCTCTTTAATTTCTTCCTCTGAAAACTGCTTGTTCATATCCTTTGACCATTTATCAATTGGAGAATAAGTTGTATTCTTATAGATTTGACTCAATTATTTGTATATTTTAGAAATGTGGCCTTTATCAGAGACACTGATTGTAAAAATTCTTTCTCAATTTTCCACTTCCCTCTTAATCTTGATTATGTTGACTTTGTTTGTACAAAACCTTTTCAATTTAATGTAATCAAAATCATCCATTTCATAGTTTATAGTGCTCTCTAATTCTTATTTTGTTATAAAGTCTTCCCTTCTTCATAAGTCTGAAAGGTAAACTAATCCTTTCTTCCCCTGATTGCTTACAATCTCAGCCTTTATACCTAGATCATGCAACTATTTAGACTTGATTTCGGTATACAGTGTTAGATAATGGTCTATGACCAGTTTCTGCCACACTATATTCCATTCTTCCCAGCAGTTTTTGTCAAATAGTGAGCTCTTATCCCCAAAACTTGGGTCTTTGAGTTCATCAAACATTAGATTACCATATTCATTGACTGCTGAGTTTCATATACCCAATCTATCAGAAAGATCCACTTCTGTATTCCTCAGCCAGTACCAAGTAGTTTTAATGACTATTTCTTTGAAGTACAGAGTAAAATCTGGTATGTCTAGGCTACCTTCCCTGGCATTTATTTTCATTGACATTCTAGACCTTTTGTTCTTCCAAATGAATTTTGTTACCATTTTTTTCTAGCTCTATAAACTAATTTTTTGGTAGATTGATTGGTATGGCACCCCCTAATATAATTGATAAGCCTTTGGTTTATTTGATTAAAAAGTGAACAACAAAAAAAAAAGAAAATGAAATTATAAGATCAAAAATTAAAATGGTGAATTCACCACCAATGAAGAGGAAACTGAAACAACAATAAAGGAGTAATTTTGCCCAATTATTTGGCAATAAATTTGGTAATCTTAGTGAAATGGATGAATATTTTGAAATATACATATGGACTCCCACACATATATACATGGATAGATAGATAAATACATAGAGAGATACATAAATAAATAGATTGAACCAGATTGATAAAAGAGGAAATTAAATACATTAATATCCCTATTTCAGGAAAAGAAACTAAACAAGCAATCAATAAACTCCCTAAGAAAAAGCATCTCCAGGACCAGATGGATACACAAGTGAATTCTACCAATCATTTAAAATACAATTAATACAAATATCATATAAAATATTCCAGAAAAAGGCCAATAAAGAGTACAACCTTTTTAAAAAATGATACAAATACACATGATACAAAAGATCAATTTCTCTGATGAATATAAATGCTAAAATTTTAAATGAAATAAAAGGAAAGAGATTACAGCAACTTATCAGAAGAGTAATACATAATGATTTAGTAGGATTTATAACAGGAATGCAACATTGGTTCAGTATGAGGAAAAGTATCAGTGTAATTGACTATATCAAAACCCAAACTAACAGAAATCGTGTAATTGTCTCAAAAGATGCTGGAAAAAGCTTTTAACAAAATTTAATACCCATTCCTTTTTGAAACACTAGAGAGCATAAGAAGAAATGGAGTCTTCCTTAAAATTGTAAGTGGCATCTATTTAAACCCATTAGGAAGCATTATATTTAGGAGCGATAAGCCAGAAGCACTTCCAATAAGATTAGGAGGTAAAACAAGGATGTCCATCATCACCACTGCTATTCAGTTTTGTAATAGAAATGTTATAGCAATAGGAGTAGAAAAAGAAATTCAAGGAACTGGAATTGACAAAGAAGAAACAAAAGTATCACTCTGCAGATCATATGAATCCTAGAGAATCAACTAAAAAACTACTTGAAATAATTAACAACTTTAGCAAAGTCGCAGGATGTAAAATAAACTCAAATAAATCATTAACATTACTACATATTACTAATAAAGTGAACGTTATAAAATATTTGGGATTCTACCTGCCAAAACAAATGCTGGAACTATTTGAAGAGCATTACAAGCACTTTTCAAACAAGAATAATGACATCTAAACAAGTGAAAAAATATCACTCACTCATGGGTTGGCCAAATTGATGTACTAAAAATGACAATTCTATCTAAATTAAGTGTCATGCCAATCAAAACACTAAAACTATTTTATAGACATAGAAAAGATAACAAAGTTCATCCAGAAGAACAAAAGGTCCAAATTATCAATGGAAATTGTATGTAAAGGAAGTTGACCTAGCTCTATAAGATCTAAAACTGTATTATAAAGCAGCAATTATCAAAACTCCTTTGTACTGGCTAAGAAATAGAGTGGTGGATCTGTGGGATGAGTCAGGTACACACTACACATGACTCAATGACTATAGTCATGTACTGTTAGACAAACCCAAGCATTCCTGCTTCTGGGATAAGAACTAACTATTTGACAAAAACTTCAGGGAATACTGGAAAACAGACTGATACAGACCAACATATTACACAGTATACCAAGATAAAAACAAAACAGATACATGATTTAGATATAAAGGCTGATACTAAAAGCAAACTATGAGAACAAGGGATAGTTTACCTCTCAGATTTATTTTGAAGGGAATAATTATGACGAAAGAAGAAATAGAGATCATTATGAAATGCAAAATAGATGATTTTGATTACATTACACTTAAATGTTTTTGCCCAAAGAAAGCCAATTCAACCAAGATAATAATGGAATCAGAAAGTTAGCAAACATTTTTTTTTACAACCATTGTCTCTGATAAAGGCCTCGTTTCTAAAATATATGGAGAACTAAGTAAAATCTGTTAAGGGTACAAGTCATTCTACAATTGATAAGTGGTCAAAGGAGATGAGCAGGCAATTTTCAGAGGAAGAAATTAAAGCTATCTATAGTCATATTAAAAAATACTTAAATCACTGTTTCTTATAGAAATGCAAATCAAAACAACTCTAAAGTACTACATCCCACTTATTAGATTATGTTGGAGAAGATTTGGGAAAATTGAAACATGAATACATTGTTGGTGGAATTGTGAACTGACCCAACCATTCTGGAGAGCAATTTGGAACTACATCCCAATGGCTATAACATCTGCATAGCCTTTGACCCAGCATTACCACTTCTAGGTCCATATCCCAAAGTGATTTTTAAAAATGTGAAAAAACACACACGTACAAAAATATTTATAGCAGCTCTTTTTGTGAGGGGCAAGAATTGAAAATTAAGGGGATTCCCATCAATTGGGGAATGACTGAACAAATTGTGTTTTATTAATGTAATGGAACAGTACTGTGCAATAAGAATTGATGAGCAAGCAGACTTCAGAAAAACCTGGAAAGGCTTGATTGAACTCATGCTGAATGATGTAAGCCAAAACCAGAAAGAACATTGTACACAGTAACCACCACATTGTGCAATAAGCAACTTTGATAGACTTAACCCTTCTCAGCAATGAAATGATACAATTCTAAAAGACTCAAGATGGAAAATGCTAACTACATACAGAGAAAGAACTTTGGGGTCTGAATTGCTGAGAGTAACATAGCCAGTAAGTGTGTCTGTCAGGATTTGAACCGAGAACTTCTTGACTCCATGCCCAGTGCTTTATCTACTCCTCCACCTAGTTACTATTTTTTTTAATTAATGAATTTATTCATTTTCAGTTTTAAACATTCATTTCCATAAGATTTTAAATTTTGAATTTTCTCCCTCTCCCTCTCTCCCCTCCACAAGATGACAAGCAATCTGATTTAGGTTCTACATATACATTCATATTAAATGTATTTTCAAAACTGTAATGTTGCAAAGAAGAGTTAGAACCAATGGAAGGAACAAAGAGAAAGAAGAAATAAGATAAAACAACCAAAAAAATGAAAGAGAGATAGTATTCTCTGATCTCCATTCAGACCCCCAAGTTCTTTCTCTGTATGTAGTTAGCAATTTCCATCTTGAGAACATATATATATATATATATGTATAGGAGGGTCTATGTGTTTATAAATATATTTATGAATGTGTGCATATGGATGTACATATACACATAGAGGACACAGGATGAGGTGAATATGAAGGGATGATATCCACTAAATAAAATTAAGTGGTGAGAGAGCAATACGTTGGGAGAAAGAGAAAGAGATAGATTAGGGTAAATTATCTCATATAAAAGAGGCAAGAGTAAACTATTACAGTGGAGGAGAAGAACAGGAAGGTGGCAGGGAATGTGTCAACGCTACTCTCATTGAATTTGGCTTAAGGAAAGAATAACATAGACACTCAATTGGGTATCTTACCCCACATTAAAATAGCAGGGAAGGGCATAAGAGGAGGGATGAAAGAAGGGAGGGTTCATTGAGGGAAAGGGTATTTAGAAGTAAACACTTTTGAAAAGGGACAAGGTCAAAGGAGAAAATAGAATAAGTGGGGACAGGATTGGGTGGAAGGAAATATAGTTAGTCTTTCACAGTATAACTACTATGGAAATGTTTTATATAAATACACATGTACAAACTATAATTAATTGTTTATCTTTTCAGTGGTTGTGGTTGAGAGGGGAACAAGGGAAAAAAAAACCTGGAATCCAAAGTTTTAAAACCAAATGTTAAAAAAAATATATTTTTAACTGGGAAATAAGAAATACAGCCACTGGGGTATAAACATCCATCTTGGCCTGTTAGAAATTGGTGGGAGGAGCGGGATGAGGGAGGATGTAAAAGAGAAAAGATTTGGGGAATGAATACTAAGTAGGTTCTCTATTTTGGGAGAGGGTAGGGGGAAGATGGGGAGAAAAATCTGTAACTCAAAATCTTGTGGAAATGAAATGTTGAAAATTAACATGCATAAATAAATTGGGGAAAACAAAAAAAAGCAAAACAGAACAGCAACAACAACAAAAAAGCTTAGCACCAGAGAGTTAAGTGACTTTCTCAATGTCATACCACTCCAAGTGGCATGATTCTTCAGGGAAGAGACTTTTTCATCTTTGATTCTGTATCCTCAGTAACCTAGTAAAGTAACTATGCATGTCATGGAAGTTATTTAATGATTGTATTATAAATATAATCAAGTAGTTGGAAAGTATATATTTAATCTGATAACAGATTTATATTGTTTCTTCTATTTAAATTATCTCCTATTTACCTAATACTGCCATCCATGGTCCCTACTGTCTAATGGCATGCTATGTTATATTTTACTCCTCCCTCAGGGTTTTCTAATTCCCTTAATGGGTGTGTGGGTGTCTCTAGGCTCTTGGAAAATGACTCCCGCTCCATCTTAAGTATAAGACGGTCTTGTAAACTAAAGCCATTTGATCACTAAGTCAGGCTAGATTTTAGAAAAATTTTGTACTAAAGCTGAATAAAATATTCAAACTTATTACCTCAAAACCTGGGGTTTAATTTACTCCCCACCCCTGATGACACTTCCTCTGGGAAAGTGAAGGAAATTAAATTTATAACTTAGGCAAGATCTTGGAGAGCACAGTTCTAAGTCCTCAAAGCCCTGAATTTTCCTGTATGAGAATACATTTTCCTTGCCAGGCTGACTCATTGGTTGCAAGATCACCATTGCTAAACACTCTGGGAATGATCACTGTTAGCATGGAAGACTGAGAAGAACAAAGGGCACACAACAGAAACAGATACATATAATGGCAAGCGAAGAAGTAGTTAACACATTGTTTCAGCTATTTAGTTGACACTTTGATTCTATTCAAGTTTCTTCTGAGCTTTAACCATGATTGGGAAGCAGAACTTGTGAACCCCACAAGTTATGAACCCTAAAACCTGTAAACTCCTGTTGCTGAAGCAACAGGAATGGGAGGAGCTAATATAAGAAGAGGCTCAGGCTGGAGAGAGCAGAACTGAGAAAGGAGCTCTTGTGGTGGAGAAGGAGAAAACTTGTGGTATTCCAGCACTCTATGTTTGTTCTGTGTGGGTTAATGTTTGTGATACTTTGTACAGAATCCTTGGGACCCTACTGGAAGTTCTGAAAGAGTATTTTCTGGTTGTCTGTTTACAGAAATCCTGCAAGAGGGTTTTGGAGATCATGGGACTTTATGATGATTTGTATTGACCTCTTGTACCTTGTTTGTGGGTCTTTTTTGATTTCTATGTTAATAATTTGTGTTGACATCTTAGACCTTGTTTGTGGGTCTGTATTAATTTCTATACTGATGATTTGTGTTGAGTTCTCAGACTTTGTTAGTGGGTTTCTGTTGATTTCCCAGGCAGATGGTGAATTGATGGTGGTGCCGTCAATGTGTATTATTTTGGCTCTGTTAAGCTTTGTCTTCCCATAAACTGGAATTGTGAAGGAATTGAGGTGGACTGTACATTGTGAGCTTCAATATGGAATGGGAACTGGACAAGAAACTGGAGAAAGAACTAGATAAGAAACTGGACAAGGAACTGGGAGCTGCCTGCCTTTGAACCCAGATAACAGTTGTGTGGATTGGGGCAGGAGCTGGAACCATAGAAGAGGAAACATGGGAGCTGAGAGCCAGCCTCAAGTCAAGATGAAAAGATCTCTTCTTGGGTACTTGATGCTAACTGAGAAGATTATGATTTACTGTGACCTAGGGGTAGAGATATTTGACCTTTGTACTT
>CM053583.1:263246443-263262376 GCA_028627135.1 Pseudochirops cupreus
TGTAGCTGTTTTTAGAGATATTTCTAGGGATCTGTAAATTTTTAGTTCTTCCAAGGTTATATGATGAAAGGAGAGGTAGTTACTCCTCTTGTAGTCTGTGCTCTGGTCTGTGAGTAACCACAATCACTCTTTTTTGCCTTGGAACTGTGAGGAGGATTCACTCTCCACCACTGCCACAAGCTTCACCACATCAGTGCTCCTCCTTGCCCCAGGACTGCCACCCAGGATTGTGACCCACATCCAGGCAATGGCAAAGGAAGAGAATTCTGCCTCAGTGACTCTAAATAGATCCCTTCAATCCCACTCATATCAGCTGTTTGACCCTCCTCCCCCACCATGGTCTGTGGGCTGAGAGCTGTGGAAGCAGCAACTACCACCATCCCTGCCCTGGGGCTGGGGCTGGGGCTGGACCTTGCTTCTCTCTCACCCAGGTCTGACACAGTTTTCCTACTGGTTTTCTAAGTTGACTTCATTGTGGGCTGAGAAGTTTGGAAACTACCACAGCTGCCACTGATTCAATACCCTAAGACCTGCTCTGACCCAGTCTGTGCTGGTGTGGCCCACGCTGGGCTGTGCTCTTCTCTCAGACTGTTATAAGAGACCTTTCCTATTGATCTTCCAGATTGTCTTGGGCTAGAAATGTGTTTCACTCTGTCATTTTATGGATTCAGCTGCTCTAGAATTTATTTAGAGTCATTTTTACAGGTATTTGGATGGGTTTGGGGGAGAACTCAAGGAAGTCTGCTTTCACTCTACCATCTTGGCTCTGATCAATATTCACTTTTATAAGATTCTGAGTTCTAATTTTTTCTCCCTCCCTTCCCTCTCTCCTTCCCAACATGTCATAGCATCAGCTATATTATACATGTACAATCTCATTAGACATATTTCCACATCTTTCATGTTGTGAAGGAAGAATCAGAATGAAAGGGGAAAACCACAAGAAAAAAAGAGAAACAATAGTATCCTTTGATCTTCATTTAGATTACATAGTATCTTCTCTGAATGTGGATAGCATTTTTCCATCATGTGTCTTTTGGAATTGTCTTAGATCATTCAATTGCTGAGAAGAGCTAAGTCATTCATAGTTGGTCATTGCACAATGTTGCTGTTTCTGTGTGCAGTGCTTTCTTGGTTCTGCTCACTTCACTCAGCATCAGTTAATGTAAGTCTTTATGGGTTATTTTTTTTCTGAAATCTGCCTCCTCATCCTTTTTTATAGAACAATAGTATTGTATTACATTAATATACAGTTTCTCTATTTTTGCTACCTCAAGTTTATTGGCTCCATTTTTTGTGAAGCTTTGCCCCACTTGGTTTTTAATATGAATTTTTTTTGCTATATTTTGTTTGATTTCATCTGCATTTCCCAATATATTACCCCATGATCTCCCCTCCAAAGAGACATGCCACATAATAAAGAAATGAAAAAGGGGGGAAGTTAAGCAAAAGAAAACACAACAAAACACAATAAACTCTGACATTATTTGCAATATCACAAATACAAAGTCTCCTGGCTAGGCAAAACAAACAAACAAATGAAATGGGAGAGGCTTCTTTTCCTATCTCATTTTGAGGTTCAAGCTTGAGTATTATCATTTTGAAGTATCCAGTTTTATTCATTTTGTTGTCATTTCCATTTACCTTGTTTTAGTTATTGTGTTCATTGTTCTTTTGGTTCTGTTTACCTCCATTTGTGTAATTTCATGAAAGTTTCCCTATGATTGTCTTTATTCTTTATATTAATCATTTCTTACACCACAGTAATATTGCATTATATTTACTTACTATAGTCTATTTAGCCATTCTCCCTTTGAAAGAGGCTAAAAAGGGGATGAATACTGAATGAACACTTTAAGGGTTAGTGTTGTCACTGTAAATTTGAAAGATTTTACCTTATTAGGTATTTATTTTCTTTATCTGATGGATTCAGCTATAATGGTTCTATACCTCTAACATAATGCCTCCTTTTTTGTAGGTTTTGAGAATAAATAGGACCTGGATAAAATATGTACTTATTGGTCGCATGACTCAGAATTCCCTTGTCCAACTTGTTTTCATTTATGTTGCTTTGATCAGTGGTCATTGTTCACAAAATCAGACCACCATGGGTATATATCTTGAGATAAACACAAGTACTCCATTTCATTTGTCTTTATGATTTCTGTCATGCATTCCACTCAGTAAGACTGCTATATAAATTTTCTCAAAGTTTTTTTTTTTTAAGTTTTAATAATGCATGAGAAACAAGGAAGGGGTAGGATTGAAGGGAAGCTTGGACACAAGATGCTGCTACCACTGGCATTCCTACCATCATAGAAAACCTTTTGTTCCCTCTTTTTTAGTTCCCTGAACTCATTCAATTACTAATAAGCGACAAAATTATGTTCTCATTAAGTCATCAAAATTTACCTTAGAATGCAGAAGAGTAATTCTAAGAATAAAGTCTGTCAACATATTACATAATAGACTCTGGGAGAATTGGAAAATCTAAAATCTAACAGGAAGCTAAAGTCAGGGTCTTATTGGGACTTTATATAAAACATTGCTATTTATACAATGTTTTGATGGACTAGTTATTTAGTCTTTTTGCTTCTACTGCATAGAATTCTTTTTTCTTCAAAATGTGCCTCAAGCATTGTCTTCTACATGACACCTTTCCTAATCCTTCAACTACCCATGTGCTCTCTTTCAAACTACCATATATTTTACTATTTTGTGTATATATGTACATACCTACATTATATCTATACATACACATACATGAAACATATATGTCTAATTTTGCTTTTTGGATTCATCTATTTGGCGCAAAGTGGGTAGCATGCTTCCTCAAGAGATAGATATAGACATAGACATAGACATAGACATATATATATATAGATAGATAGATAGATAGATAGACAGATAGATATAGATACAGATAGATACAGTATAGATACAGATACAGATATAGATAGATAAATAATGTAGGTGTGTATGTATCCTTGTTGTCTCCCTATTATAACATAATATTGCAATATAATCTTCTGGTAAATAGGAATTGCTTGATTTCATTGTATTTGTATGCCTAGTATAGTACCTGGCCCATTGCAAGTGCTTATTAGATATTTATTTAGGTAACTTAAAATAGCTTTGCAAAAAATTTCTTTAAAATGTCATGTACAAGATTTACAAATAGCTGACTTAAATTTATCAGAAGAACTATTTTCCAATAAATAGTCAAAGAATATGAACCAGCAGTTTTCAAAGGAAGAAATTAAAGTAATCAACAAGCATTAAATTCATACAGATGAGGAAATTGATATTATGCTGCATTATTTAATAACCAACATCACTCTATAACCCATACTATTCTGCATTTTGTCAAACCCCATTTCTCATCCTACCTCAAAATGAGACCTCTACCAATCCCAACATGGTTGAGAAATGTCATTGCTCCTATCCCCTGGGACAATTGCTTCCTAACCAGTTTGAAGAGTGGCGCTTCTTCTGTTTCCTTATAAACAGTAGAACCAACTTGGACTAGGCCCCTCCCCAGGGGATGGCTCTCATTCTTGCTTTTTCTTATCAAAGTTATGTATGACTTAGTCATCAAGGGGAATGATAAGGTGGGGTTGGATCCTGAATGGGGTTTTGGTTCTGTTTTCCTAGGCTAGATTAATGAAGGCAACTGAGTCTCAGAAAGCAAATAGCATTTCTTAATTGTCAGAAAAAGACATTGCCAGAGAGTCATACTTGAAGGTAAAACCAATAAAAATGGTCTTTTCAGTCCCATGAGGTCACTGACCTACTTGGGGGACAGTCTGGCCCATTTTATTAACAATTATACATGTCACTGTTAATAAAACTGTTATCTTTGTCCAGAAAACTTACTTCAGGTTTTGTTTGACATTTTTTAATCATGTCTGACTCTTCATGATGCCACTTGGGATTTTCTTGGCAAAGAAACTGGAACTGTTTGCCATTTCCTTCCCCAGATCATTTCACAGATGAGTAACCAAGGCAAACCAGGTAAAGTGACTTGTCTAGGGTCACACAGCTAGTAAATGTCTGAGGACCAATTTGAACTCAGGACTATGGGTTTTCCTGACTCCAGGCACAGCACTCTGTCTACTGTACCACCTAGCTGCATCTGCCTCAGTTTTCTATTGTTGTACTTTTACTCACCACACAGAAATCTTTTAAAGATGGAGTAACATAAATAACTTTATTGGTCAACTTTTCATTTACAAATATCAAGAAAGTCACAAAACAGGGAGATGTAGACAGAACAAATATGTTTGTGAACATTATGGAAAATATCAAGCATAAAGTAGAAAAATATTCTTTAGTCCAGCAAAATAAATGGTAGAAAATTAGATAAGACTGTATAATATTGACCAAATAGGAATGCCTAGCCAAGATGAAAAATATAATTTGCTTTCATCAAATCAAATTTAGTCATAGAGAGACAATGCATTATATAATGAGTACAATGTATGAGGTATTCAAGGAGGGCTAGCATCTCTGGTGTGAAAGCTTATTTTTTTTCAGGGCTGCTCCTCTACATGTGGTGTCTACCTTTCACTCAACACTCAACTGTGACTCCAAGAAGTTGTAGCACACACAGCAAACTGTCTTGATAGGCTAAACCAGGTTGAGTTTGGGGGAATCTACCCCAAGCATCCAAAGACTTCCCCCAAAAGAATGAGGAGATGAGAACATTTTTTTTCCAATGCCCATAAAGGCAGCTGAATTGGTTTCTGTGGAGCTCATAGAGCTTGGTCAGATTTCAAAGCCACCACATCCTGAGCCATCACTGGTCATCCTGACTTTTATCTTGCCACTGGACTTCACTAAGGAAGATGATAACTTTGTGCAACTCTGCCTAACTTAAATCCAATTTGCCCAGGAGTCAAGATATCATCCCCTGATGTCACTAATGCATCAAAAACAAAGAACAAATAATAAGAGATGCATAGTGATCAAATCATTAAGTGGTTGATCATTGACTTTTAAGAAATTAGAAGGGGAAGTAAAGGAAAAAAAAGAAGATCTAGTACCTAAGGAGATCCAACAGCCAAAATGTAGAAGAATATAATGGTTTTTCTTTTATACAAATGTACTAAAAATTTGAAGAGAGAGGAGAAACCTGGAACATCATTTGAAGGCATTTGGCTTCTTTCAAGCTGCAACATAAGAATATTTCAAACAAAAATGAAAAGACAAAACAACAAAATTGCTGGTAGTTGTATAACTGTATTTCTTACTCAACTTACTCTGTGACTTTTATTTTCTTAAAAAGTTATATTTGGTTAATGATTTATTATTAGTTATTATATATGCATATTTATAGGGAATTCTTATAGTGTCACAGTGGCTTTATACACACATTATCCACATCTAGATAAAATAAATAAAATCACTTCAATTGTTCTTGGATTTGCAATTTTAAAATATTACTAATGATCATTCTGTTCTAACAAGTTGAAGAGCATTACTAATATGAATAATCTATGATAATAAAAAAGATCTTGCTTCCTCTATATTTTTGCCTCCCATAACAAAGCAAAAGTGAGGGAGGGATGCGCATTTTTCTGTTAGAATGCTAATTACTGCTTTGTGGTTTTCTACCTTGATGATAAAATATAATTGTACCAAAAACATATATGTTAAATCATAATGTTCTTCAATGTAGAATATCCAAAGACTGGTCATTAAAGATCACATGAGATAACATGTAATTTGCTGTGCAAGCCTTAAAGTATTGTATAAATGCTAGCTATTGTTATTATTATTGGAAGTTAGATGGCATAGTTGATAAAGTGCCAGCCTGGAGTCAGGAAGACTCATCTTACGGGGTATAAATCTGGCCTCAAACACTTCCTAGCTATGTGACCCTGGGCAAGTCCCTTAACCCTGTTTGCCTCAGTTTCCTTGCCTGTAAAATGAGCTGGAGAAGGAAATGGCAAATCACTCCAGCATCTTTTCCAGGAAAACCCTAAATGGTGTTAGAAAGAGTCAGGGACAATTGAACAACAAAGTATTTACATTACACTTCTTGTAGGTTATTAGTCCTACTACATAGACTCTATGTCTTTGATTCCAGATCCATAGAAAAGTGTACTTGGTTCCATGGTTCCAATTCTACTCAGTGGATTTAAATGAAATAGAAAGAAAACGAACGGAAAGGGGGGAGAAAAAAAAAAACACATCTGTTTTGTGGACAACATCTATGTGTAAAACATCAGGAGCTCTCTGTTCAAGAGTATATTTTAGTGGAAAACCATAGGATTGGGAATAAGGAGACTTGGATTCCATGTAGTTTTGTCACTTACTGTTTATAATACCCCTTTGTAATGGCAAGCAAAGAAGTAGTTAACACCTTGTTTCAGCTACTTAATTAGCACCAAGTTTCTTGCCCATGATTATATTAAGTCTTTTGTTGAGAAACAGAACTTGTGAACTCTAGAGCTTGTGAACTCCTGTTGCATCAGCAACAGGAAGGGGAGGAGCTAATGACCATATTTAAGGAGAAGCCCAGGCTGGAGAGAGCAGAACTGAGAACAGAACTTGTGGTGGCAAAACTGAGAAGAGAGAAGAACTAAGAACTGAACATAACTGAGAACTGAGCAGAACTGAAAAGAACTGAGAACACTTTTTTTTTCTTGAAGAGGCATGAATTTTCTTTTTTTTATTGATTTGTTTGTTTACTTTTAGTGTACGAGATTCAGTTCCACCATCCCTTGAGTTTCTAATTTTCTCCCCTCCCTCCCTCCACCACTCCCCATGGTGGCATGCAATCAAGTATAGGATCTGCAAATACTTTCAGAGTAGACATTAGTCTGGTTGTAAAGAAGGGTTGTAACCAATGGAATGAACAATGGGAAAGAGGAAACAAAATCAAACATGAAGAAGAAAGAGAATAGGAAGTTTGCTTCAATCTGCATTTAAACTCTGGTCTTTCTAGATCTTTCTCTTCATGTAGACATCTCTATCCATCATGAGTCTTTTGGAGTTGTCTTATAACCTTGCATTGCTGAGAAGAGTCCAGTCTATCAAAGTTGGTCATCACACATGCGTTGTGGAGAAGAGAACTCTTATGATGGCAGAGTTGAGAAGCAGAAAACTTGTGGTATCCTGGGACTCCATGTTTGTCTGTTCTGTCCGTGTTGATGTTTGTCTGTGATACTTTGTACAGAAGCCCTGGGACCTTACTAGAAGCCCTGAAAGAGGATTTTCTGGTTGTCTGTTTACAGAAGTCCCAGAGGAGGGTCATGGAGGTCCTGGGACTTTACTGATGATTTGTGTTGATCTCTTGGACTTTGTTTGTAGGTCTCTGTTGATTTCACAGGCAGACAGTGAATTGATGATGGCATTGGCAATGTGTTTGAATGCTATTGTATCTCTTTTAATCATTGTCTTCCAGAAATAGAAACTGTGAAGGACTTGAGGTAGACTGGACACAGTGAGTTTCAAAATGGAATAGGAACTGGACAAGGAACTGGACAAGGGAGCTGAGAACTGCCTGTCTTTGAACCCAGGTGACAGTTGGATGGATTCAGATCAGAGCTGGACCCATGGAAGAGGAACCAAGGAATCTGAGAGCCACCCTTGAGTCAAGATGGAAAGACCTCTCCTGGGGTATTTATTGTAAAATGAGAAGATCATGATTTACTGTGGTCTAGGGGTGGGAGAACTTTGTACTCTGTATCCTATACCTCTTCAGGATGATTGGAAACTAATCTCCAGTTAAGGAGAAAGAAGACTTTTTGACTGAGAGATTAAGATATTGTGACCTAGGGGTGGAGAACTTCACCTTTGTACTTTGTATCCATTAAAGATACAAGGTGAGTTAAGGACTTACTGAATAATTGTAGTTCATGTCCCTTAAGGAGGCTAGCCTCCTTAAGGATCGTTGAGTTACATTCTTAATAAATTATATTTTTTGCTTAAAACTGTGTGACCACTTCAGTGAAAACTGTGGCCATTTTAGTGATAACTTGTTATGTCATAATATTGTGAATGCTGTACTCTGGTTTCTGTCAATGTTTTGCTCTAATTTACTGCTGAATAAATAGAGAATTCAATATACTATTTAAACAGAACCTTAAAGCTGTTCACAGCAACAGTCCTCTGGAAAGCTGCTTATGCTTGGCTTTACACCCTTTTACAGATGAGGAAATTGAGGGTTTGAATCCATAACTTCTTATCTCAGATGTGACATAATCTTTCCAATACACCACTCCTCAGTGATAAGTGAGGCATATGTATTTTTAAGTTATTTTAAAAAATTATATTTTGCCATGTGCAATCAGTAATGTTGTATGTAATTTCATAAATATCTTTTACCCTATTATGAATCAAAACCCACTTTAAACTTGTTCTGAAAAGCTATTGAGAGCAAGATATTTCTTAGTTTTTAACTATAATAAGTTATTTTCATTGATGCTTACAGTATTCAGAAAGTTTAATACAAGAAACTTACAATCAAGTCCTGGTCAACATTTCAACCAATAACTAAAATAAGGACCACTAGCACATCTGCTTCTCTATAATCTCTAGTCAAGTTACCTTGGGAAATGCAAATCCATGGCATGCAGGCAATCAATTGGTAGCAGAATGAATTGCCATGCAAGAATTGTAATTTTAATTAAAATCATAGCAAATGTCTCATATAGAGAAACAACATGACCTTCTGTAGAGTTCGCGATGTTTATCCTTCCTTTTGTCAAGTTTTGACAAAGTTATTAGCACGAGTAACTACAAAAAAATGGCCAGGGACAAGTATGCTAAGGAAAATAGCCTCACAATCTGTATTTGGGTAGTTATGGCTGTGTTGTCCCCCTTAGGTCTGGGAGAGTTACCATAAAGTACATTTATACATGTTGAATGTATTCTAATACACTTTAAAGTTTATATGGCTCTTTCCTTACAAAAATTCCATTAGTTACATCATATAAATATTATTATCTCCATTTTTAATGATGAAAGTGATACTGAAAGATTGGAAATGTCTTGATCATGCTAGCAAATAGCACTCATTTAAACCCAGAATTCCTGATTCCAAACTTATTTGTACCTGAGAGGGGGAAGGAGGGAACTGCTTGGCCTTCCAGGGCAAACACTGGATCTTGCTTGAAGCATTCTCTTCAGCCACCCAAACTCCACAGCAATCAGTTTGACTGTACCCCACCTGGCTAATATTGCCCTATGATTTCCAGCTACCTGATGCCCTGGGACAACTTAACCCCAGGCAAAACCTCTATGCACACTGTTGACCTAGCAGAAGTCATTCATCAATGATTAACATACTTGCACTGAAGCATTCATTCCATCCTTATCTCCTGAACCCCTAGCTATCCTTTTTACCCCAACCTACAAACCTTTGATTATCAAACTACTCTCCCATTACAATTACCTTCAATTCAATCCCATGAACCCTGACTCTAAAACTAATCAACTTTTACATTGTGCACTGGAATTTCTGGTCCAAAGATGTATTAGCTTTCATCTTGAATCCTTTCTTTTCCCACTCCTTCCTTCTTCCTCTATTCACTAGTTCTGTTGGGGGGAAAGGAGTTGGAATATTTTCCTTATGGCCATTTTCCAGGCATCTATTGCTACCAATAAATAAATTCTTTCTTTGTGATTCATTGATCCATATTTGTCACACAAAAATCCTGGTGGCTGTTATCTGTGGGCCTTTAGTACATCCTTGTGACTTTCTCAGTGAGGTTAGTGCCTGACTCATTGTCATTTGCTTCTCTCCAACTCCTGCTGTCATACTAGGGAACTTCAGCAAACATTTTGATATCACTCCCAAAACTCTAACCTATCAGTTATTCCTATTACCTCTTCTTCCACCCCACCTCAATTACACACAGAAACAGTGATGTTCTTGATCTATAAACGTGTAATTTCTGTGTTCATAAACTCTAAAATTACTTTAGTCACAATCTGTTGTAATTCCATCTCTGCCTCTATATTGCTACACCCAAAACCTATTTGTTCTTCATTCCCATGGCCTCTAATTTCTCCACAGCACAGTTCTTTTCCAGCCCCACCCCCGACATACATACATAGACTAGATTTACTCTTATCTCTTCCCTATCTTAATTCCTTGGTGAGTCAATTCAAATCTATACTGCTTTCTTTTCTTTAGTCCCTTCCCCTTCCCTTCATCCTATGGATGATCTTGCCATTCCACACTTCCTCTAGATCATTTCCAATATTGACTTCCTTCACTCATTCACATATGCTACTGGACTAAGCTGGAGAAATTAATGAAACCCTTCTGCTTGTCCAATATAAGTTTATAAGCAAGGCAATCCTTTTATATGTGTCTAATTTATTCACTTACACATTGACTGTAGTAGATTTTCAAGTTTTCTTTTTATTCTTCCTCAAATCCTGCCAAACTGGCTTCCCACTACTCATATTCTCAACTGAGAACCTTGCTTTATATCCTGAAAAAAAAAATTGAGGCCACTGGCCAAGAAGTTCCTTTTTCCTCTACCTCATCTAACATCACTAAGATGCTATCTGACATTTTCTCTTTCTTCACTTTCCCACAATGAGTCATTGCTTCTCTTTACTTTGGGAAATTCCTTTACTGCACAAATGATTCATTTCCATCTTATCTTTTAGAACAGTTGCCTCACTTTGTAATTCTAACTTAGTTTAATCTCTCTACATACGTTCACTGCCTCCCTACTGCCTACAATTGTGTCTATGTTTCTGCCATGAGAAAAACTTTCACATGATATCTGCTAATTATAGTTCTTTTTTCTTCTTCCCACAATTTATGCCTCTACCTCCTTCCCTTCTTAATGTTTTCAATTTTTTTTTGCCTTTTTTTGGAGGGGGGAAGGTAGAGCAATTGGAGTTAAGTGACTTGACCAAGGTCACATGGCTAGTAAGTGTTTAGTGTCTGAAGCCACATTTGAACTCAGGTCCTGCTGACTCCAGGGCCAGTGCTCTATTCATTGTGCCAGCTAGCTGCCCCAACTTTTAAAATTCTGGTTCCTGACTTAATCATTCTACTAAAATTCTTCTCTCCAAAATTATCAATAATCTCAAAAGCCAAAACTAAAAGTGTTTTCTCAGTCCTCATCTGTCTTGACCTCTCTGCAATTTTGACATCAAACACCCTCTTATACTTGATATTCTCTTCTCTCCAGATTTTTATCACACTACTCTCTTCTGGTTCTCCTCCTCCTTTTCTGACCATTCCTTATTGGTCTCCTTTGTTGGATCTTCCTCCAGGTCACAGACATTAACCTTGTGTCTCCTCAATGTCTTTACCATGAACCCTCCTCTCTGTTGTCTTCATACTATTTCACTTGGTGATCAATTTCAATAGCTTCTATGAATTCAACCACTTCAAGGAAGATGATACTCAAATGTATTCATTGAGCCCTAATCTCTCTTCTGAACTCTATTCTCAAATTTCCAACTGATATCCTGTAGATATATTTAATTCAAAATATCAATAACTAAATTCATTATTGTTTCTCTCTACCAACCCTCTCATGTCCCTAAACTTACTATTACTCTTAAGGGTATCATCATCCTTTCATGCATCCTGTTGTCCAACTTAAGTGTCATTCTAAACTTTTAATTCTTCAATTCCTATTCTTTCTTCCTTTAAAACATCTCTTCTATATACCCTCTTTTCTTTTCTGACACTGCTGCTATCTACATACAGGCCTTCATCATCTCAGCCTAGACTATTGTAATAGTTTGCTAGTTTCTCTCATTGCCTCAGTTCTTTCCCTCCATTCATCTCATCTATTTATCTGAGAAAATGGTTTTCCTAAAAGGTAAGTCTAACCATGTCACATTCATCTCATTCAATCAAGTCCAGTAGCTCCTATTGCTTCCAAGATGAAATATAAAATCCTCTGTTTCTACTTTTAAAGCCATCCATAACCTGGCTCCTTCCAACCCTTGTAGACTTTTTATATCATACTCTTTTCCCCTCCTACCTTCCCTATATATCCTGTGTCTAGTGACACTGGACTTTTTGTTTTCCATCTGTTGTGCATTTTCATTGACTTTACTATTTCTGTGCATCTCTCCCTCTTCATCTCCACCTCCTGGTTTTCCTAGCTTTCCTGGCTTACCTCAAGTCTCAACTACAGTTCCAACAAGAATGTTTTTGTAGTCCCTGTTCCCCCTTAAAGCTAATTGAATATCCTCTGTTCATTATCTTCAGTTTTTCCTATATACACCTTATATGTACATAGTTTCTTGCAACTTGTCTCCATCATCAGACTGCAAGCTTCCTGAGAACAGGGACTATCGATCACTTTATAGTCCCAGAGCTAGCACAGTGCCTGTCACCTAGGCACTTAATAAATTCTTGCTGCATGATTTTCTACAAAGAAGAGTAGAGGGGTAGGATCATGCTGGCAAAGTGAAAGCTGTGACTCATCTGAGCTTGTCCATGAATTCCTTCCGTTACTCTTAAAAAGTGAATTTAAATGGATTTTAGAGTGGCAGAATCCATTAGGAGACAGAGTGTGGCAGATTTCCATCTCAAGAAAGTGCAGAAAACTGACTGGTAGGATTTGTTGCACAAGGCAGAGGGAGCACAGAATTCTGTGAGCAGGGACACACCAGCACTCTAGCTCCACACCATAGTGGAGCCAGAGTGAACACTGGTGAACTGATTCACCCAATACAAGGGCAGTTCCCAAACCTCTCACCGGAGGATGAGTGTCTGTCAGAGCCGGGTAACATAGAAGCACAAGGCCCATGTCAGCCGCAGCACCTACTCCTGGGGCTATCAGCACGCAGTCTAGATGTTTAAATACACCTACCTGAACTTCCATAAGCCAAGATGGTCAAGTAAACCTTAGCTGCTCTCATCTGATCTTTGACCCTGAAAAACCAGAGAATATTGCCCTAGGGTAAAATCCTAAAATAGTGGAACTAGTGGTAGGTTTGGGAGTCCTAGAGGAAGGGCATGGCTGTGGCTGTGCTGAGGCTAAAGTGCAGGACAGAAGGTATCCCAACAAGCCCTATCTCAACCCACCAGCAGGAGATCCTGAACCCCAGGGGGTGGATCCAGCAAGCACTAAAACCAGAAAACCAAGTGTGCCTTCACACAAGGGGAACTGGAAGACACCAGCAGGGCCTGGCAACCAGAGGCTAAGCTTTCCTGAGATGTAGTCCAGGGGTGCAGAGACAGAATCCTGAAGTGGCCAGACCATCCCTCACACTGGGAGCTTCAGTGTAATTTCAGGAAAATGCCAGAAATCCTGGCCTTCACATCAGTTTAGGCAGTCAGAAGCCACAACGCATGAAACCAATAAACAGGCCCCTAACTCCCAGCATAAGAAGCATGGGTAAGAGCCCTCTGTTCCCCAGAAGCAGAGATCCACTTTAAAAGACAGGAAATAAGCACTCAAAACAGATCAAAAACAAATTGGAAAAACAAAAACCAAAAACTTTAGAATCCTAATATAGTGAAAGGAAAGAGCAAGGTTCATACTTGGAAGAGGTCAGCATTAGCATTACACCCACATCTGAAACCTCAAAAGGAATATGAACTATATTCAAGGAAGAACTCAAGAAGGATTTTAAAAGCCAAATTTAAAAGGTAGAAGAAAAATGGGCCAATTATTTAAAAAATACAACTGGAAAAGTGGGAAAAAATATTCACTGAAGAGAATAACTCCTTAAAAAAACTATTACCCAAATTAAGAAGAAAGTCCATAACCTAAGTGGAGAAAATGAATCCTTGAAAGTAAAAACTGATGAAATGGAGAAGGAGATTCAAAAACTAACTGAGGGAAACAATTCTTTATAAATTAGAATCAGACAAGTTGAAGCAAATGACTCTATGAGACAATAAGAATCAGTAAACCAAGATGGGGTAGAGCCAAGAGGACAGAGTAGAAACAGGACTTCCACATGGCTCTGGCTTCCACCTCCTCCAATTCACATAAAAAATGACTCTAAACAAATGTTATAGCTACAAAACCCACAAAATGACAGAGAGAAACAAAACTCCTGCTGAAGGCAGCCCCACAGACCAACAGGAAGGGTCCACCCCATTACACTGGGAAGTGTGCACAGTCCACGTGAGCCATGGTTTCAACCCAAGAGTGGCCTGACCAGCTGCAGCTGGAGTGGACTTTGCAAGAGTAAATAATCAGCAGCTACAGTGGTTTCCAGACTTCTCAATCCACAAATGGCAAACACAAAGTAAAAGGTCACTGTAGAACACTGTTCAAACAGGGGGAACATGGTCCAGTTGCTACCCCCAGAGCAAAAAGCAGAGGAGGCACAGTGGCTACAGCTGCTGCAGCATTGCTACTTTAAGAGCTCCTGGCCTGCAGAAGGTAGGGGGTTCAAGGAACCATTCAGAGGGTAATCACTCTTGCTTTGACCTGCTTGGATCTAGATTGTTGTCTTGGGTTGTGGTCCTGGGGTATGTTACCAGTAAGCCAGAGCATGTGCGGGCTGTAGAGAGGGTGCCAATCTAATAACTCTGGCAGCTGCAAAATCCCCAGCAATTTGGGGCATGACTCTCTCCATTTTGGAAGTAGAGTTTTATGATGGCAAAGAGCTCAAAAGTCAAGTAACTGGCTGCCAATATGAGCAAGCAATGGAAGCACAAACAGATGATAGAATCCTTTTGTGGGGACAAAAAGGATCAAGGCATACAGTGGGAGGAAGACATTGAAGTAAGAACTCCTGCACCAAAAGCCTCTAAGAAATATATGAACTGGGTACATGCCATGGATGAGCTCCAGAAGGTTTTGAACATCAAGAAAGAGAAGTGGAGGAAAAAATTGGTAAGAAAAATGAGAATGATGCAAGAAAATCCTGAAAAGGACTCAACAGCTTGCTAAAGAAGATGAACACACAAAAAATAGTGAAGAAAATAACACCTTCAAAACAGACCAACTCAAATGGCAAAAGAGACCCAAAAAGCTAATGAAGAGAAGAATGGTTTAAAAAGTCAAATTTTCTAGAGGGAAAAGGAATTTCAAAAACTCACGGAAGAGAATAACTCCTTCAAAATTGGATTGGGGCAATTGGAAGCTAGTGACTTTATGAGAAATCAAGATACTATAAAACAGATCTAAACAAATGAAAAATAGAAGGCAATGTGAAATATCTCGTTGGAAAAACCACTGACCGGGAAAATAGAAAATTATTGGTCTACCTGAAAGCCATTATCAAAACCAGAGTCTAGACACTATCTTTCAAGAAATTATCAATCAAGGGGTGGAGCCAAGATGGCGGCGTAGCAGCAGTAACATATCGCAGCTCTCACATAGCCACCCCAAAATACCCATAAAATAGGACTTTAAACCAATCCTAGAACTCCAAAACGCACACAAAGATACTTCCCACTAAAGTCAGCTCGGCTATGAGGAACCATATCAGCACTGCGAACCGAAACCAGCCTGGCCTGAAGCCGAGGCTGTGCCCCGGGGGCGGCTGGACAGGAGGAGCAGATGAGCTCAGGAGCTTCAGGTGAGCGGATTAGCAGCAGCTGTGAATGGCAATTGTGAAAGGGGGAGATAAGCAGTCCAGCTGGAAGGCCTCCAGAGTGGAAAAGTGAAAGGCAGAGGTTTTGCACCCGCCTCCGCCTTTGCAGCTTCCTGCCCCCGCCTGCAGGCAGAAGGGGGACGGAGCGACTGTTCTGGGCCAGGGCTCTCGCGCTGAGCGGCCTGGACGGATTGCCGTCTTGGGCCTCGGTCTTGGAGTTCTCACTATCCGGTCAGCCAGAAGTATATAGGAAGAGTTCCCAGCCTCTTTCTAAGAGCTACGGCAGTGGGGAGGACCCCAGCAATTTGGGACAGAGCTTTCCCTTCTGGAAGCAGAGCCCCACAGAGATTTAAAAAAAAAATCACGGTCTGAACAACCATGAGTAAGAATAAGCATAAGAAGCAAAGTAAGAACAGCTCCCAAACCCTTGATACCTTC
>CM053583.1:263262876-263276440 GCA_028627135.1 Pseudochirops cupreus
GCTTTCCAGGCAGCCTTCCAGGCAGGCCCTCTCAGCCTTCCAGGCAGGCCCTCTCAGCCTTCCATGCAGGCCCTCACCAGATTCTGGTCTCAGGAAAACTCCATCTCAGTTCTCAGTCAGTTCTCAGCTTCCAGATGCTGGGAGAGAAACTCTTTCTCTCTCCTTCAGCAGGAGCAGGGTTCCAATTCTGTCTCTCTGTCTCTCTCTGCCTCAGCTGGCTTCAGTCTCCAGGATTCTTCCTTCAAGGGGAGCAAAATTCCAATTCTGTCTGTCTGTCTCTGGAATTCTTCCTTATATACACACCTCAGCCAATCCCCTTCTTCCACATCAACAGCGGCTCAGCCAATCCCCTTCTTCCACATCAATAGGGGAGTTAATGCCTTCTCAACAGTGGCACAGAGTTTGCACCTTCCACACTTAGCACTTGGTAGTGCTAAGTATCCTGCTAAACTCATTACTATTACAGGGACCCTGGACAAGTCCCTTAATTTAAGTGTTTTTTGACTTACAACCTGCCTACCTAAGTTTCTTCAACTATGAAAAGGAGATCATAATAGAATCTACCTCACAGGGTTGTTGTGAGAAACAAATATGATGATATCCATAAAGTGCTTAGTATAGTCCCTGGAATATTATACATACTTAATAAATGCTTTTTTTCCTCCCCTCGTCCCCCTCAAAAATGAACATTAAACAAAAGGCAATGAAGACTCACATGATGGATCTCATCATATTGGATATAATATATAACACTGAAGAGCAAGAGTAAAGGCTATTATCTGGGAGATAGGAGATGCAAAGATAAGATAGCATGGCAATGTGCAAAAGGTATGGGATGACAGATGGACTGCAAGAGTACTCCACTGGTACCTTGTGATATCAAGAGAAAGTAAGTACATCCTTCAGCACATGGAATGTACCATCTTACCTTGCCTCAGGGTTATTTAGGGAAAGACACATATAAGAGTTACACAGTAGAGGTGGCACAGCTGCATTGAAATCTGCATCATTGGAGTATTAGACAAGAGAATAATCATAGTAATTGGTAGTTGGTGATGTTTTTTTTTCCCACTTTTTAAAAATTAATAAGATCTGAAAAATTGTCTACACTTTTGGTTTCTCTTTCCCCATAATGTATCTTGTAACCCCTTAACACCTACACAGTTGTGTCTCTTCCGACTGTCCTCTGTCTACACTTGGTCCCTTCAGGTTGGTCTTCTCAACTTTGTTTTTTTAGTAGCATTTCCACCTCACCTAAAAGCACATTGACAAGTATTAATACCACTGTCCTTGATAGTACAAACAGTTTGTTATTGTATCTTTACAGATCTTTTTGATTTCCTCGTACATTTGCTGACTTCCAATTTTGTACATAAATGTCTTTTAGACAACTTTGCTAATTTGCATCCTTTGGCAAACTTTCTTTAAGATTCTTTTACCCTCCACTATTTTTTTTGCTTTAAGACAATAGTGTTCATACTTATCTGTCATTGTTCTTAAGAGTTTACATACAAATTTGTATTCTAAATAATTTTTGTTTTTAACAGACTTTTTTTTGCTTGCTAATTGTCAGTATTGAATTATGCAGTATGGGTATTATTATCTTCATTTTACAAGTCCTAAAGAAGTCTAAGGCAGCTGGTGGTTCAGTGTATAGAGCAGTGGGCCTAGAATCAGGAATATCTGAGTTCAAATCTAGCTTCAAATATTTCCTAAATGTTTTTCCCTGGGAAAATCATTTAATCTCTCATTGCCTGCCAAAAGAATCCATTGGAGAAGGAAATAGCAAACCACTCAAGCACCTTTGTTTAAAAAAACCCCTGGACAGTTGACCCATGGGGATCACAAAAAGTTGGATTATTACTGATCCAGCAAACATCAAAAAAACAAGAAGTTGAACAATTTGTACATAATTATATAGCTAGTAATTTTCAACTGCAGAATTTGAACCCGGTTTACTAATAACTCCATCTCACTGTTCATTTCATTATAACCATGTTGTTGTTATTGTTTGGTCATTTTCAGTCATGTCCAAGTCTTTATGACCCTTTTCATGGTTTTCCTGGCAAAACTACTGGAATGGTTTGCCATTTCTTTCTCTATTTTATAGATGAGGAAACTGAGGCATGCAGGGTTGTGACTTTTCCAGAAGAAGAGATTTGAACTCAGGTTCTTGACTGTAGGGCCAGTGTTCTATACACTGGGAAACCTACGTTACCCCAGACTAAACCCTAATTAAGTAGGTTATATTACATGACTTCTGAAGTCTTAGAATCATGCATCTTCTGCCAAAGAGCACCGTAGATGACAACTAGTCCAATGCCCTCATTTTATTTTATTTAAACAATTTGTTTTGATGGCTTTTATTTTTACATCAAACTAGTACTATAAATATCCCACTCACATTTTTTGGTGATTGAATCCTCCTTTTTAACATAGAAAACTATTACCCAAAGCAGTCAGTGCAAACAGCATCCTGCCCTTACTATTACCTTACTTTTATTCACTTTAGAATGAAAAAAAAAGTTTGGCTATATGCCCTTTGGGATTATTACTGACTTTTTGGTGTTTCACAGTTTGCCTTCTTCTCATTTATATTTTAACATTTATTATGAACATTTTTTCATGCTGTTGATTTCATTCTTCATTGAATCTTCCCATATTTATTTGATTTACGAATTTTCTTCAGTTACTGCTGCACAAAATGTCATCTGCATTAATGTCACATTTAAACATTTATTTTCCAATTAATGTACATTTCATTTTTACTTCTTTATTAATATAAGGAGGGCTACTATCAATATTTTCAGTTTAAATTGGATCTGTGCTATTGTTTTACCTACTTATGGTAGTTATACAGCAGTGGAATTACTTGATTGAAAACTATGACGAGTTCAGATGAATATTCTTACATAATTGCAAATTTATATTCAGAAGAGTTAGCTGAATTTACTACTCCACCAATAGTATATTAGTTTATTTGTTTTCTTATAGTTATTCTAAGATTAAGTCAAATTTTGGCTATTTTTGCAAAGTGTTATAAGATGAGAAGGAATGTCAGTTATTTCAATTGTTTTATTTTATATTTTTCTTACTATTCATTATTTGGACAAAGTTTTATATGGCTATTTATAGTTGGCATTTCTTCTTTTGATAACTGCAGTTAGGACACACAGTTGAGAGAACAAGAAACCTGAAATCAGAAAGTCCTAAGTTTAAATCTAGCCTCAGCAATTCACTAATTGTATGGTCATAAGCAAATCACTTAACTTCTACTTGCCTTAGTTTCCCAATCTACAAAATAGGGATAATAATAGCACTTACCTCCAAAGGATGTTGTGAGATTCAAATGAAATAGTAATTATGAAGTGTTTATCATAATGTCTGGCACAAATAAGTGCCTAATTAATGGTAGCTATTCCATTATTGTTATATCCTTTATATTCCAATTCTCTCCTTCTTTAGATGATAAAACTAAATTTCAAAGTAGTTGTGAGTTATCAAGGTGACAGAGTGAATTCTAAAACTGGTATTCAAAACCAGGTCTTTTGGCTCCAAATCAAGAACTCTTCCCACAAAAGTGATACTGCCAGCACTTTAATTGAGATGCTTTATTTGCTGCCACCAACCCCCATCACCTATCTTTTTATGTTGAAGCAGGGTTAGGAAGTCCACTTCCCTGTGACATCCACTTAATTTTGCCCCCTGGAGATAAGTCAATCATTCTTCTCTATTATAAGCTCTTGTATATTTGAAGAATTACACATCACCCCAAGTTGGCTTTCTAATTTAAAGCTTTATCCTTCAAGATTCATTCAAATGTTTTCTCTTCATGAAACTTTTCCTAGTTCCCTCCATGCTCTTCCAAGTGGCAGTGATGTTTTCCATGCTATTTTAAATAACTTTCCAATTCCAACTTGTCAATATGTCTTATTACTCCTACTCTTAGATTGAGTTACTTCAGAAGGATCCATGTTTTATTTATCTTTTCAGCTTCACTTTTGCCTCATATTGTATGTTGCACATAGTAATATCTTCATAATTTTTATTAAGTATTCCATAAGAACAATAAAGTAAAACAGATACATAGGCAAGGGAAATGATCTTTTATAGGTGACTTTAAACTTGGAGTTTTGCTGGATGTCATATAGTGACCCAGGAAATAATATTAGCGGTTGGGTTTCACAGGTTTTATAGGTTTGGAGATGAAGGTGACCCAACACTCAGTCCATTCCTCTCATTTTACAGATGAGGAATGTGAGACTTCGAGAATTTTCTAATTTTTTTTTCCCAGGGTCCACAGGTTATAACCAATAAATTAGGATTCAAATCTACACACTCTGATTCCAAGTTAGGTGATCTTTTTATACAATACATTAATGCTTTATCAATTTCAGTGTGATGTCAGTATGAAAGTGGGGCCAATGGCAAAAAATATGTGTTTGAATATATGTTATAAATTTGAGAAACTAAGGACATTAAATACTTGTGGAACACACAAAAATTCCACACCTGAATGTCATGAACATTTTTTTTTTACTTAACAGAGTTGTGAGGCACTAGATATGTCAAGAACCAGACAACATCACAACAACATATGTTAGTTCTAATTCTGTATCTTCTACTAAATGATCTTGTGACCTCAGGCAAATCACTAAATCTCTTTGGTTTTCAACTTCACCATTAGTATAAATAGAGTTTGTACCATAATTTTAAGTGTCCTTCAGGTCTGAAATTATTTTAACTTAAATGTTACATCAGTATTATTGTAGCTAGATGTCTATTATTCAGGCAAATGAAAATAAGTACTGCTGCGGACTACCTAAAATTGTATGACATATAAATGGCACTACCAATTCACTGTCTTATTACCATTTCAACTAAAATTACTAATTTGGTTTCATCCAATTGCATGCATGTATGTATGCATGTATGTATGTATACATACATATATACACACAAATACATATATACATGTATGTATGTGTGTGTATATATATATATATATAAAAACTTTAAAGCAGTTCAAACAAAGCTGCAATTAACACAGAATGGAAATGGAACAAATGGAATTGTATTTATTGCTATAAACACCTCATTACCAGCAGCTAAATGATGTACTGTGATTTACAATGGGAAAATTCAAAATCAAGCCCTGAAACAATGAATTGTCATTTCATCTCTTTTTCATTCTTTTGAACTGAGGTAGAGAGAAGAAATGGATTGGAAAAATAAAGGATAGACACTTATAAATAATTCTTGTTGTTCATTATGAAGGTCCAACCGAATAATACATCCAAATACTTAAAATTAATAGTTTCATTATTGTTATTATTATTTTGGTTTAAATGTGTGATTTCATTGAAATACAAAACTTTTGCTGAGGAAATACACTCTACTAATTCCCGGCAGACTACTGTTCAGCAACTCTAAATAGCATAGTGAAGTGAATGATGGACTTGGAGTCAGGAAGACCTGAGACACTTGATAGCTCAGTTTCTCTAGGCAAACCATTTTTTTCCTTTTTCCTCTTCTGTAAAATGGAGCTATTAATAACATATAATTCATAAGACTTATGTCAATATTAAATTGGATCATATACACTCAAGGTTTTGCAAACCTTAAAGCATTTTAAAGTATTGGCATTGTCATTAATCTCATCATCATCATCATCATCATCATCATCATCAGTAATATTATTGAGTTTACTGGAGCACTGAGACTAAGTAATATGGTCAGGGACATATAGTCAGTATATGTCTGAAGTGGAATTTAAACCCAAATCTTCCTAATTCCAAATGCCTCTCAGTCAAACTATAGTATTTCTTATAACCATTCTAACATTAAGAAAACAGCGGTGCTCATTGTCCATGTATGTGTGCATGTATATGTTTATGTGTATATATGTATATGTAGATTATTTCAGTAATTCTCTTACAGATGCGTAAACAGAGATGTTGAATGATTTTCCTGAGTCTATATGGTTCCTTCTTTCTTCTGAATACACTGCTTTTATCAACACAAAAGTCAGAGGTGGGAAATATACAGTCCTAAGGCCATCACTGCGTTAGCAGCACCAGATTAAGGGACTGAGGAATTCATTTAACAAAGTAAATAAAAAGATACAACATAGATAATGTTATTATGTAATTTTCTAATTTAATACAGGGATCTTATATACAGTTAGTGGCCCCTCTTTCTGAGTTTAATAACATTGCTTGAAGTCAAACCTTATTTAAGGAATTTTTTTCCATATCCATACCTATATATCCTGAATAGTTTTAAAGCGGGAGTTTTAAGGCACTGGACGTGGCAAGAACCAGACAAGATTATTAGGAAAAATGTACCCTTCTATATTCTTCCACATAACAAGCCTTTTAATATTTTTATAGTTGATCAATTTGGAATTTACTCGTGAATATAAGATGCTAGTCAATTCCTTTCTTCCCTCAGCAAATTACTATCTAGTTTTCTCAGATTTTTTTTTGATAAAAAATGTGTGATAGTGTTTTATTTAAAAATTATTGATATCTTTTGCTTTTATATCACATTTTTATGCTAATATATCTTTCCCTCTTCCTTCAACCAAAACAGTCAATTAATGTGTTTTTTCAAAATAATTTCATGTTCTCATACTTGCTTTTGACAAAAAATATCTATTCATTACTCACTTTATTAGCCTCACCATTCTCTCTTCCCTCAAACCTCTACAAAATGACTTTCATTTCTGCATGTTACTGAAGTTGCCCTCTTAGATCCCTAATGTTAAGTTTAATGGAATTTTTTAGCCCCTATTCCCCTTGACATCACACCAACATCTAGTAATGTCAAACAACTCTACCTTCATATTCTTTCCTCCCTTTACTTCCCTAAAGCTGTTTCTCTTCTCTCTTCCCCTCAGTATAACTTTTACTTTTCAGTATCTTATGTGGATTCTATCATCGTCATCATCATCATCATCATCATCTCATCATCATCATCTCATCATCATTATCATCTTAACTGAGACACTTCCTCTCACACATGGCCCCCCACTCAAGTAAATTCATCTACTTAAAACAATAGCTTCTAGGTACTTACAAATATATTTGCTTTTTTGCTAGAATATTAAAGGACATCACTAAGTTCAAAACAAAATTATTTAATAGGATAGAAAAGTAAAACATGCAAACCTATAAGCCATAATTAGAAAGAGCGAACATGCAAAAAAAAAAATAGCTAACATTTATATAGTACTTGCCATGTGCCAGGTGCTGTACGAAGTGCTTTATAAGTACTATTTCATTTGATCCCCATAACACTTAGGAGGCAAGTGCTATCATTATCCCCATTTGACAGGTGAAGGAACTGAGGTAAACAAGGGTGAAATGATTTGTTGAGGGTCATATAGCTATGAAGTGTCTGGAGCTAGAATTGAACTCAGGTTTTCTTTCCCTAGGACAAGAGCTCTAATCACTGTGTCACTGACCTGCCCTATATAAATTACAATGAGGGACCCACACATGGGGAATACCACAATCAGTTTGCAAGAATGCCCCTCAGTTCAATTTAATTCAATTAACTTACCACCATACAACATGGAACATGGAAGAATAGACTTGAAAGTATGTATGTTTTTTGGGGGAGGGGAAATTTTTGGGGGGGAGAAGTTTCATCATGAAAGTTTTCCAAATTCCCAAAGGCTCCCATTTATCGATTTGGAAATTGTTACATAAAATAGAGGAAGACTATCTATAAATATGTTAACCAGTCACTTTAACCAAGTCTTATTGAAAAAAAAATCTTCCTCAATAATATTTGATGAGAAGCTAACTGAGAATTAATGGTAATGTATTTTTTCTCTGGGTCTTGCTTAACTAGTCTCTTATATTGATTGAGTTTCATATTCCTTAGTTATTGCTTTGCAGTAGAATTTCAGATCTGGTAGCACCAATCATTGACATTCCAGTTTCTTTGCCATTATATCCATGTAAAGTGATTTTTTCAGACTATAATTTGTAAAGGGAATGGGAATTTGAAGATCTTCCCTTCCCCTTAATAGAACCTGGTGGGGTTAAGAGTTTGAAGACCTCCCCTTCTTTGAAAGTAAACTCTGCCTCCTAATAGGCTGAATGTAATCACTTGGAGGCTGTGAGGGAGGGAATTTGCTGAAGGGAAGTAGAGACCACAGCAAGATGGTAGTCAGAGCTAGCGAGATGGTGGGGGGGGGAGAGGACACTCAGGCAAGGAATCAGATAGGCTCATGATTAAATGATCTTGTCTTGTTTTGTGGGAAGTCTTAAGGATGCTGTGGCTCTCAGTGTTATTATGGCTTCTGAATATCTTTTGGTAGTATAAGTGAACTGGCTTACTTTTTTTGGGATTCAGTTTTCTGAATGTCTAAATAAATGCTTCAGTTCTATCCTCTATCTGGAGAGTTTTATACATTTTATGTTCATTTGTCACATGATACACATAGTCACAGTCTTTATTATGATTGTGGGTGCTGTAAATATCGCATTGGTGCTACACAAGTGTATACATTGAGGGCTGTATATTTCTTTCCTTTAAAAAAATCCACAGTCATGGAGGAGGGACAAATTAAATAAATAAACTAATATATGAATAAAAGAAAATTAGGGCTTCTATTGGTGGGGGTGTTGTATGATTGCTAGATAGCAATTTAATGATGCCTCCATGGTCAGTGGGGGTGGGCCAAAGAAGAAATGAAGGAAAGGAGCATCAGGAAATAATTTTAAAACACACATAAAAGAACAAAAGGAGGTTCAGAATGGGCCACAGACATAGTCAGGTTTGGTACAGTTCTGTACACATTCTGCATTTCTGTTATCATTTGTATATCAAAATGTTCTTTTTTGAATTCATAATAAAGGAAAAAATATAAAAATCAACAAAATAAATGCATTATATCACTTGATATCTTCAGAATTTTATTATTCCAAATGAAATAATGCTATTTTGTTCAAATCCATGAAGTATCTCTTTGACAATTTGATTGATATAACATTAAATCTTTTAAAAAAAAACAATATGAGATGATGAGAACATTTTTAGTATTTTGTCATGGTACAGTCATGAACATTAAATATCATTACAATTAACTGCCATGTTTTATTATATAAAAATATTTTACGCTTTTATTTATGTAAGCATGGAATGTCTTGGCAGGTTAATTCCCAGACATTTAATTTACTTTGTTTCTATATTGAGTTAAATTTTCTTCTATTAGATTTTTTTCTATTATTTTTAGGGTTTTCTAAATAAACAATCATAGCATCTAAAATATAGATTTATTTGCCTTTCCTAATTCTTTCAAATTCTCTCTTTCTTTTTTTCATAGTTCTATAGATAATATTCCTAAGATAATTTCAAATGATAGTAGAGAAACTGGACATCTCTGATTTACTTCTAATAATATTTACAAAGCATCTAATGTTCTTTCTTACAGATTTGTCAACTCTTTATTGTATATGCATAATTTTGTTCATATTAACTAAAATATTTTTTTTTGCTTTTTAAAGGGAGGAAGACATTGAATTGGGGTAAAGTGACTTGCCCAAGGTCACACAGCTAGTAAATGTTAAGTGTCTGAGGCCAGAATTGAACTCAGGTTCTCCTGACTCCAGGGCTGATGCTCTATGCACTGCACCACCTAGCTTCCCTTAAGTCAAATATTTTAAATTGTTATTTATATGCTTAGAATTTTTAACATCAATAAATGCTGTTTTGTGAGTGTTTTTCTGTATTTATTAACATAATCATACTTTTAAAAGTTTATATCTATTACATATATACAGTTTACATAAAGATGATATAATAGGTCTATAGTTTATAGATCTACAATATTTATACATAATGATATTTATATGATCTATAATGTTATTTTTTTAAAATTTTGAACCCTTCATGTATTACTGGTATAATTATATTGAGGCTATTGTTAGTAGCTTTTTAAATAAATTCCCTTTCATTAAATGAGTGGCATTTTTAATCACCGCAAACTGCTTCATAAAAGAAAGGTGTATCTTTCGAATGAAAATAACAACATTCTTCCAGTAATATTGTATCCCAACGAGTCATAGCATGCAATAATCACCAAAGAACTGAAGCTGACGATCACCCAAAGAATAATGGAAAAGTGCTCAATGAGTGTGAAACAGGCACATTACAAATACCCCAGAGAAGAGGGGTACATGATTCCATGAGAGATATGACTATACCCTGCCCACCTCCCAAATAGGCTAGTCATATGTCATGAGCAGAGAATAACAAAATAAAAATTGCAGTAACTGTATATGCTACTGATATCCATATAATGTCAGTAGAACTAAGCAATGCCCCACAGGTCGGGGTGGCCTCCTATGTCACTTCCAAAGGAAAAAGAAAAGAAAAGAAAGGAAAAGAACATAAGAGGAAGAAAAAGGAAAGAAAAAGAAGAGAAAAAGAAAGAAAGGCTAACTTGGAAAAGAATCACACATGAGAAGCAGACTTAGAACATTTATGATTTACTACACTGGAAAGAGTACTTCATGGATGAAATTGAAGATGCAGGTGCCCAGATGGCAGAACAGAAGCAGTCATTTTTCTAAGTTCCTCTATGAATCCAGTCACCGAACTTTAAAAAGTGAATCTGAACGGATTTCAGAATAAAAGAATCCACTGGGAGACAGAGCGTAGCAGACTCCTGGACCAGGAAAGTGCCCACGTAGATCTGGGAAGGGGGAGCACAGAGCATGCTGGGGTGGCAACAGCTTGGACCAGAGAGCAGACTACAGCAGAGTGAGAAGGGGACCCAGCCAGCAGATTTACCCACCCCAAGAGCTATTCAAAGCCATTTCACCAGAGGACTGAGGATCAGTTTGGAGCCGGGTAAGAAAAAGCACAGGGCCTGTAGCAGTTACAGCAGCTTCTCCTGGGACTATCAGCCCACAGCCTGGAAGTTTAAAAATTATCTACCTGGATTTCCAGAGGCCAAGATGGCAGAGTGATCCCTAGCTACTCTGAACTCCTTTCCCTGACCCAGAAAACCCAGGGATAAATGTCCCACCCAGAGTAAAATCCTGAAATAGTGGAAATAGCCTCAGCCTTAGGAGTCACTGAGAAAAAGTATAACTAAGGCAGTAAGGAATCTGAAGTGAAGGGTGGGAGGGGTCCAAACAAGCCCCACATCACCTGACCAGCAGGAGCTCCCAAAGCCCAAGGTACTGGAACCAGCAAGCACTAACAACACAAGCCAAGGTGCGCCTTAGCACCACCAGGGGAATCTGCAGACACCAGTTCTGCTGGTTGCCAGCTGCTGAGCCTGCCTGAGCTATAGCTCAGGAGCAAAGAGGTGAAAATTTGAAGGGGCCAGACCACCTCTCCTCCACAGATTACTCTGTGAGCCTGAGGGTACCTCAGGGGAAACATCAAGAATCCTGGCCTTGGCCTCAGTCTAGTCACACGGAGGATACAGCACACAAAGTCAACAACCATGCCCTTAGCTCTCCACCTAAGAAATGAGGAAATAGGAAATCAAAATGGGAAAGAAGGAAGCTGAGAAGGGAAAAGTAACACTCTGGGATTATTATAGCGAGTAAGAACAACCAAATACAGAAGACGACATGGACTCTATATTCACACTTGAGACCAAAGAATGAAATAAAAAGTGCTCTAAAGAGCAAAAAGAATTCTTGGAGGAGTTCAAGAAAGATTTTAAAAGCCAGATTAGAGAGGTAGAAGATAAATTTAAAACTCCAGTGACCAAATTGAAAAAAAAATTCATTGAAGAAAACAAATCCTTACAAAGTAAAATTTGTGAACTGAGACAGGAGATTTAAAATCTAAGCGGAGAAAATATCTCCCTAAAAAGGAGCTTCAAAAACTAACTGAGGAAAATAATTCACTAAAAATTAGAATCATTCAAATCAAAGTTAAGGACTCTATGATGCATGAAGAGACAGTCAAAGAACATATGAAGATTGAAAAATTAGAAGAAAGTGTAAAATATCTCACTGGAGAAACAACTGACCTGGAGAACAGATCCAGGAGAGATAATCTAAAAATTACTGATGTACCTGAAAGCCATGATGAAAAAAAAAACAGCCTAGAAAACATCCTCCAAGAGATTGTCAAAGAAAATTGTTATGAGATACTAGAATCAGAGGGTGAAATAGTTATCAAAAGAATTCACCAGAAGATAGTGGCATAGAAATAGGAGAACTCTGTGAACTCCCCCCAGTATCACCTCAAATACCTATAAAATATGACTGTAAACAAATTTTAGAGCTCCAGACTTCACAAAAATGACAGAATGGCAAGGCTTCTGCTGAAGACAGCCAGGCAGGGCAGGCGGTTATTGCAGCACACTAGAAGCAGAGCCCAGCCCCATGCTGTTTCAGCCCCAGTGCATCCAGGAGAAGCCACGGCTCTAGAGATCAGGAGAGCGGATAATCAGCAGCTGTGGCAATTTCCAGAATCACCAACCCACAAGAGCTAAGGACAAAGGGAAAAAGTCAGTAGAACTCCGCTAAATTTGGGGGAGATGGTCCGGCCAAACAGCGCTGCAGCTGCCTCCACAGGGCTGCTTCAGAAGTTCCTGGCCTGCAGATTGCAGGGGGGCCAAGAGATCATTCAGAGGATAAGTGCTCCTCCCTTGAGCTGCCTGGAGGGAGATCACAGTCTTGGGTGGTTTTCAGTGAGCCAAAGCTGGTGGGGGCTGCAAAAAACAGCAGCCTCCTAATAGTTCTAGCAGCTGCAAAAAACCCAGCAATTTGGAACAGAGCTCTCCCCTCTGAAAGCAGAGTTCCACAGAGCCAAAAAGTCAAGTAATTGACTGGCAACATCAGCAGGCAAAGGCAGCAAAGCAAGCCCAGCAATCCAACTTTAGATTCCTTCTGTGGGGACAAAAAGGACCAAAGCATGGAATGGAATGGGAGGAAGACAACACAGTCAGAACTCCCACACCAAAAACGTCGAAGAAAAATACTAAATGGATAGAGACCATAGAGGAGCTTCAAAAGAATTTTTAAAACCAAATAAGTAAAGTGGAGGAAAAACTGGGAAGAGAAAAGAGAATGATGCAAGAAAATCATGACAACCTGACTGAAGAAAATAACACCTTAAAAGACAGACTAACTCAAATGGCAAAGGAAGCCCAAAAAGCCAATGAGGAGAAGAATGCCTTAAAAAGTCAAATTTGCCAAATGGAAAAAGAATCTCAAAAGGTTTCTGAAGAGAATAATTCCTTCAGAATTAGAGTGGAGCAAATGGAAGCAAATGATTATGAGAAATCAAGATATTATCAAACAGATCCAAACAAATGAAAAATTAGAGGGCAATGTGAAATATTTCCTTGAAAAAAACCACTGACCTGGAAAATAGATCCAGGAGAGACAATTTAAAAAGTATTGGACTACCTGAAAGCCATTATCAAAAAAAGAACCTAGAAAGCATCCTTCAAGAAATTCTCAAGGAAAATTGCCCAGATATTTTAGAACCAGAGGACAAAATAGAACTTGAAAGAATTCACCAATCACCTCTTGAAAAAGATTCCAAAAAGAAAACTGCTATGAATGTTATACCC
>CM053583.1:263276540-263287829 GCA_028627135.1 Pseudochirops cupreus
CAGAATCAATTCAATAAGAAGTGATGATATTTTAAAAGGTGTAATTAAAAGGTGGAAGAGGAATAGAATGAGAAGAGACAGGGAGAGACAGAATGGGGTTAATCATTTCATACAGAAGAGTCTAGGGATAACTGTTACAATGGAGGGTCAGATCAGGAAGGCAAAAGGGAATGGGTCACCCTTACTCTCATTGAATTTGGCTTAGGGAAGGAATGACATACACTCTAAAGTGGGTATCTTGCCCTACAGGAGAGTATCGGGGATAAGGATGAGAGGGGGCAGGGTGGAGGGGAGGGCAGGGCGGTTGGGGGAGGGATGTTAGAAGAACACACTTCAGTAAAGGAACAGGGACAAAGTAGAGAACAGAACAAGGCAGGGAGGGGTGGGATAGGAAGGAGTGAAATATAATCAGTGTTACACAATATGTTCATTGTGGAGATGTTCTGCATAACTACACATGAATGGCCTGTATTGAATTATCTGACTTTCCAGTGGGGGTGGGTGACAAAGGAGGAATGGGAAGAATCCAGAATTTAAAGTTATAAATTTCAAATCATACACACACACACACACACACACACACACACACACACAATTGTTATTTACCTGCAACTGGGAAATAAGATACACAGGCTCTGGGAGAGCGAGATCCTTTTTGCCCTACCAGAAAGTGAGAAGGGAGGAGGATACAGGAGAGAGCAGATTGAGGGAGGGAGTATACAGTGGAATCGCTATTTTGAGGTGGTGGGTAGGGAAAAGATGGGGAGGAAATGTGTAACTGAAAATCTTGTGAAAATCAATGATGTAAACCAAAAAAATAAATAAAATAAATAAACAAAAGTTAAAAAAATAAAAAGAATTTACCAGACTCCTCCTGAAAAAGATTCCAAATTGAAAACTCCAAGAAATATATTAGCCAAATTTCAGAATTAAAAGGTCAAGGAGAAAATACTGCAAGGAGCCAGAAAGAAACAATTGAAATATTGTGGAACTACAATCAAATATTGTGGAACTACTGTCAGTATTATAGCTTTTATATTAAAAGACCAGATGGATTGGAATTTGATATTTCATAAGGAAAAGGGCTAGGACTACAACCAAAGATCAACTATCTGGCAAAACTGAGCATAATATTTCAAGCAAGGAGATGGTCATTTAATGAAATAAGGGACTTCCAGACTTTCCTGATGAAAAAGAGCTCAATGAAAAATTTGATCTTCAAATATAAGACTCAAGGGAGACAAAAAAAGGCAAACCAGGAAAACACACACACACACACACACACACACACACACACACACACGTGTATATACTCGACTTGTGATTCAATAAGAGAAAACTGTTTACATCCCAATATGAAAGGCTGATATCTGTCAATATTGAAATTTAAACAATTATCACATTTAAAAGGGATTTACATAGATAGATGGTGTGGGTATAAATGAACTAATCTGATGATAAAAAACCTTATTATGGGGTATGCAGGGAGTGTGAAAGAAGAAAAGGCAAGGATGAGGTTGATCATCAAATTGATGCCACATGAAGAGGTATAAAAAAATATAATAGTAGAGGGAAAGAAGGGAGGGAGATGAATATCACATCAACTTTATTCTCATTGTTTTAGGTTGAAGGAGAGATCAACATCATCAGTTAAGTTCAGGATTCTAATGTGAAAAGACACAAAAACCTATTATAATGGAGGGAAAGGAGGGAGGGAGAGTAGCACTGTGTGAAATTTACTCTCATTGGTTTGGGTTCAAGGAGGGAATAACATACTCTGTTAAGTATAAAAATCCATTGTGCTCCATAGGCAGTAGGAGGGGTAAGGGGTAAACGGGGGGGAGTTAGAAGGGAGGGAAGTAGTAGTAAGAAGAAAGGGTAGGTAAAGAGAAGTGGGGCACAGGCAGGGAATATTGAGGCAGGCAGTGGTCAAAAGGAAAATTCTTAAGGAGGGGAAGAGAGAAGGAAGAAATAAAAACATAAACAGGGAAGAGAATAGGATGGAGGAAAAGATACAGATACAAATCATAACTGTCAATGTTAATGGGATGAACTTTCCCATAAAATGGAGGTAGGTAGCAGAATGGATTAAACCAAAATCCTACAATATGCTGTCTACTAGAAATCCCATTGAAACAAGGGGATATGCACAGGGTAAAGGTAAAAGGCTGGAGAAGAATATATTATGCTTCAGCTAAAGAAAAAAAAAGAAAGCATGGGTAGCAATCCTCATCTCAGATAAAGTAAAAACAGAAATAGGTCTAATTAAGAGATAAGGAAGGAAACTATCCTGCTAAAAGACAACATTGAGAATGAAGGAATATTATTATTTAACATACATGCACCAAGTGGTATAGCATGCAAATTCTTAGAGAATTTATGGCAATTAGAGAAAGAAACAGATAGCAAATCTATATTAGTGGGGGACCTCAATCTCCCCCTCTCTGAACTTGATAAATCTAACATCAAAATAAACAAGAAATAAGTTAAGGAAGTAAAGAGAATTTTAGGGTGGCTAGATACAATAGATCGCTGATGAAAACTGAATGAGGATAAAAAGGAATATGCCTTCCTCTCAGTGGTACATGGCACATACACAAAAATTGACCATATTCTAGAGAGTAAAAACCTCACAATTCAGTGCAGAAAGTCAGAAATATTAAACGCATCCTTCTCAGATGATAATGATGCAATAAAATCATATGCAATATAGGGCCATGGAAAAATAGACTAAAAACTAATTGCAAACTAAATAATTTAGTCCTAAAGAATGAATGGGTCAAACAAGAAATTATAGAAACAATCAGTAACTTCATTCAAGAGAATGACAATAATGAGAAAATATACCAAAACTTGTGTGATACAGCAAAAATGGTTCTTAGGGGAAGTTTTATATCCCTGAATGCATACATGAATAAAATAGAGAAAATGGAGGTCAATAAATAGGGCATGCAACTGAAAAAGCTAGAAAAAGAACAAATTGAAAATCCCCAATAAATTCTAACTTATAAATAATGAAAACTAAAGGAGAGATTAATAAAATAGAAATTAAGAAAACTATCAAAGTAATTAATTAAACTAAAAACTGGTTTTATGAAAAAAAAACAAAATTGATAGGTCTTTAGTCAATAAAATAATAAAAAAAAGATGAAAACCAAATTACAAGTATCAAAAATGAAAAAGGTGAATCTACATCCAATGAAAAAGGAATTAAAACAATAATTGGGCATTATTTTGCCCAATTGTATGCACATAAATTTGACAATCTTAGAGAACCGGATGAATATTTACAAAAATATAAGTTGCCCAGATTAACTGAAGAGGAAAGAAATTACTTAAATAACACCATCTCAGAAAAAGAAATTGAAAGTCATCCGTGAACTCCCTAGGAAAAAATCTCCAGGGGCAGATGCATTTACTACTGAATTCTATCAAATATTTAAAGAACAATTGATTCCAATACTTTACAAACTATTTGGGAAAATTAGTACAGAAAGAGTCCTACCAAATTCTTTTTACGACAAAAATATGGTACTGACATCTAAATCAGGAAGAGACAAAACAGAGAAAGAAAATTATAGACCAATTTCCCCCATGAATATAGATGCAAAAATTTTAAATAAAATATTAGGAAAAAGACTTCAGTAGCTTATCACAAGAATAATACACTCTGATGAGGTAGGATTTATTCTAGGGATGCAAAGCTGGTTTATTACTAGAAAAACTGTCAGTATAATTGATCATATCCACAACAAAACTAGCAGAAATCATACGATTATCTCAATAAATGCAGAAAAGTCTTTGGACAAAATACAACCCCCATTCCTATTTTTTTTAAAGAGTCTTCTTTAAATTCATAAGTAGCATCTATCTAAAACCATCAGCAAGTATTATATATAATGGCGATAAGCCAGAAGTATTTCCAATGAAATCAGGGGTGAAACAAAGATGTCCACTATCACCCCTCTTATTCAGTTTGGTACTAGAAATATTAGCAGTAACAACAAGAGAAAAAAAAAGAACCTGAAGGAATCAAATAGAGCAATGAAAAGAGTTATCACTCTTTGTAGATGATATGATGATATACCTAGATAATCATACAGAATCATATAAAAAAACTACTTAAGATAATGAATAAATTTGGCAAAGTTGCAGGACATAAAATAAACTCACATAAATCCTTGGCATTCCTATATATTTCTATCAATATCCAACAGCAAGAGATAGAAAGAAAAATCCCATATGAAATTAATGAACACATTATAAAATATTTGGGAATATACCTGCCAAAACAAATGTAGGACTCATAGAAAGAAAAGAACATAACACTTTTCACAAAAATGAAGTCAGAGCTTAATAATTGGAAAAACTTCAATTGTTCATGGCTGGGTTGAGCCAATATAAAAATGACAATGATAGCTAAAGTAAATTACATATTTATTGCCATACCAAACAGTCTACCAAAAAGTTACTTTATAGAGCTAGAAAAAATAGTAACAAAATTCATTTGGAAGAATAAAAGGTCAGAATGCCAAGGGAACTAATGAAAAAAAAATGCTAGGGAAGGTGGCCTAGTCATACCAGATTTTAATCTGTATTATGAAGCAGCAGTCATCAAAACTACTTGGTACTGGCTGATGAATAGAATAATGAATCAGTAGAATAGATTGGGTACATGAGACTCAGCTGTGAATGACTATAGTAATCTATTGTTTGATAAACTTAAAAACCCCAGTTTTGGGGATAGTAACTCACTATTTGACAAAAACTGTGGGAAAAACTGGTATATAGTATGGCAGAAACTGGGAATAAACCAATATCTAATACCATATACCAAAATCAAATGTAAATGGGTGTGCACAATCTAGGTATAAAGGCTAATACTGTAAGCAATATGGGAAAGCAAGGAATAGTCTATCTGTAAGATTTATGGAGAAGGGAAGATTTTATGACCTAACAAAATGGATAACTTTGATTACATTAAATTGAAAAGTTTCTCTACAAACAAAGCCAATGTAACCAAGATTAAGAGGGAAGTGGAAAATGGGGAGAGAGTTTTTACAACCAGTGTCTCTGATATAGGCCTCATTTTTAAAATATACAGAGAATTGAGTCAAATTTATAAGAATACAAGTCATTCCCTGATTGATAAATGGTCAAAGGAGATGAACAGGCAATTTTCAGAGGAAGAAATCAAAGATATATATATATAAGCATATAAAAAATGCTCTAAGTCATTATTGATTAGGGAAATGCAAATAAAACAACTCTGAGGTACCACATCTTACAGGTCAGATTGGCTAAGATGACAAAACAAGAAAATGACAAATGCTAGAGAGGATGTGGAAAAATTGGAACACTAATGTATTGTTAGTGAAGTTGTGAACTGATTCAACCATTCTGGAGAACAATCTGAACTATGCCCCAAGGGCTATAAATAAGGGCATATCCTTTGACCCAGCATTACCACTTCCATAGTTGTATCCCAAAGAGATCATAGAAGTGGGAAGAGGCCCTATATGTACAAAAATATTTATAGCAGCTCTTTTTGTGGTGGCAAAGAATTGGAAGTCAAGCGGATGCCCAACAATTAGGAAATGGCAAAACAAGTTGTGGTATATGAATGTAATGGAATACTATTGTCCTATAAAAAATGTGGAGCCGATGGACTTCATAATAACCTGGAGAGACTTATACTAACTGATGTTATAAGACAACTCCAAAAGACTCAAGATGGAAAGAGATGTCCACGCCCAGAGATAGAACTACAGAGTTTTAATGCAGATTGAAGCAAATTATCTCCTCTCTTTCTTTTCCTTGTTTTGTTTTGTTTCCTCTTTCCCATTGTTCATTCCATTGGTTATAATCTTTCTTTACATCCTGACTAATGTTTAATGTGAAGATATTTTCAGATCCTATATTTGATTGCATGATGCCATGGGGGAGAGAAAAAGGGAGAAAACTTGAAGCTTAAGGGACTTTGGAACTGAATCTTATAAACTAAAACTAAGTAAATTAATTAATAAAAAAGAATGAAGAAGAAGGTTTGTAGGCTCATAAGAAAATTTAAAATTTATTGAAGCTGCATAGTAAGACATGTTTTTATTATAAGAATGATCCCATATTTTTACTCAATTTCCAACTTTAGAAATTTGAGGAATGTGAAATTCTGTACACCCATTTTATTTAGTTAAGGAAAATACTTATTAAAATTATCAACTTAGTTATGGAGTTAATTCCAAAACATGTTAAAAATGAACATCTTTACAATTTAGCAATTTTCCCTTTGTTAAAGAGGTTTTAGCACTGAATTATTATATAGTGACTATTACAACAAGCAATAGATTCAATATTCAAGTAGGTAGCCAACTTAACTAAAACAGAATTAACTAAATGTATCATTACAATACTTTAGGGTAAAAAGTTGATGCACAGGTGTTCCTGAAATTTGTCAGCTTCCCATGAATGTTTCTTTTCAGACCTAATATTGCACCATAATTATCTACCTGCTACTTGCAATACTGTATCTTACTATGTTTTATGTATGTGGCATATGACCCTCCTTGGTATAATGGAGGGGCTTGTATAGCTCAATAAAACTATGAGCTAGGCCATGCAGGGTTTCCCAAAATGGACAGCTCATATTGGAGAATTCCGAAAAGAAAAAGGAATCCTCTGGAGAACAAAATGGTAAGCTACTCCAATCTCCTGGTCAAGAAAACCCCATGGATAGAATTAAAATGCTAAAATTTATGACACCAGAAGATCCCCTCAGGTTAGAAGGTGTCCAATATGCTTCCTGGGAAGAGGCAAAGGAAAACTACTAATAGCTCTACAAAAAACGAAATGACTAGGACAAAGTTGAAAGGAAGGTCAGCTGTGAATTCATTGGGGATGAAAGGAAAATCTGAGGGTGTAAAGAGGAATGTAAGGTATTTGAACCAAGTAAGTTGGATGTGGTCAAACAGAAATTGGAAAGATCAAACACTACCATCTTGAGTATTGGTGAACTTAAATGGATGGTATCTGTAGTGTAGCATTTTTACAACATCATCTTTTAGTATTTTAAATAGTTGAGTTGGAATTTCTTTATGTCCACTAAACTGTTGTTAACAATGCTTCCTGAGACCCACTTTAGTTCATTGTCCAGGATGTGTGGCTCTAGATCAGTAATCACACCATTGTGGATATTGGTGATGGTAAGATCTTTCTTTTATAGTTTTTTTTTTCCTGTATATTCTTGCCACCTCTTCTTAATCTCTTCCACTTTTGTTGCCTACCATACTTGTCTTTTATCATGTCCATTTTTGCAATAAATATGCCCTTGATATCTTTAATTTTCTTGATCTCTTGTCTTGCCCATTCTGTTGTTTTTTTCTATTTCTTTGCATTGCTCATTTTAGAAAACTTTATTTCTCCTTATTATTCTCTGGAATTCTGCATTCAGTTGAGTATAGCTTTCCTTTTCTCCTTTTCCTTTCCCTTTTCTTGGCTACATGTAAAGCCTAATCTGATAATGATTTTGGTTTTCTTCTCTTTCTTTTTTCCTTTAGGATACTTTTGTTGCTATTTCCTATACAATATTGGAAACTTATGTCCATAGTTATGCAGGCACGCAATCTACCAGATCTAATCCATTTTATCTATTCATCACCTCTACTTAATAATGGATGTTATTTAGGTCACAGCTATGTGGTTTGATGGTTTTCCTTGCTTTATTCAATTTGATTTCAAATTTTCAGCAAGCACATGATCTGATCCAATGTCAGCTGCAGATCTTGTTTTAGCTGACTGTTCAGAGCGTTAACACTTTTAGCTGCAAAGTAATTAATCTTATTTCAATATTTCAATAATGACCAGAATGTCATTTGTAGAGTTGCCCTTAGGTTGTTGAAAAAGGGTGTTTGCTATGACCCAGAGAGTATTCTTCACAATATTCTGGTAGTCTTTAGACTGCTTTATTTTGTACTCCAAGACCAAACTTTCTTGTTATTCCAATTATCATGTGATTTCCTATTTTAGCATCCCAGTCTCTTATAATAAATGTAATACCTTTTTTGGAGGGGTGGGAGTGTTATTTCTAGAAGATATTGTAAGCTTTCATAAAACTGAAGAGCTTTATCCTCTGGCATTGGTGGTTGAAGAATAATCAACATTGAGATGTTGAAATATTTACCTTGCATTTGAAGATATCATTCTATGCTTTTTGAAATTATTCTGCAGTACTGCTTTTCTCACCCTTTTTTTTGACTATGAAGTCTATTCCATTTCTTCATCTTGCCTACAATGGAATTTATAATGATCACCTGAGATGTCAATGGCATATTTCATGCAAAAAAATGGCATGATAACAGGCAAAAACAGTAGGGATTTAACAAAAGTAGAAGAGACTAAGAAGAGGTGACAAGAATATACAGGAAAAAAAAACTATGCAAAAGAAATATCTTGGGGTGAAGCCATGATGGTGGAGTAAAAGCAGCAAATTTCTTGAGCTCTCCCCCCAAACCCTTCAAATTCCTATAAAAATTACTCCAAGCAAATTCTAGAGCTACAGAACCCACTGAATGACAGAGTGAAACAAATCTCCAGCATAAGACAACCTGGTTGAGGGGAAAGGTTTGTTGCACCATGTTGTGAATGGAGCACAGTCCAGTGTGGGCCACACCAGCACAGACAGGGTCAGAGCAGACCTCGGGGGACTTAATCACTGGCAGCTGTGGCAGTTTTCAGACTTCTCAGTACACAAATGTCAAATTCAACATAGAAGATCAGAGAGAAATCTCTGAATCTCTGTGGGATATTGGCCCCAGCCATGGGGCAGCAGAGGCAGCAGCAGCAGTGACAGCAGCAGCAGCAGTGGCTGCTTCTGGAGCTCTGGTCCCACAGATAGGGGGAGATCAAATTATCGATCAGAGGGGGATTGCGGGGACCTTTTTGCTGCCAAGGAGGCAGCATTCTCTTGCTTTGCTTGCACTTGGATCTAGGTCACAGTCCTGGGTGGTGGTCCTGGAGAGAGGAGAATTGCTGGCATGGTGCAGCTTGTGGCAGTGAAGGAGAGGGAATCCTGCTCACAGTTTCAATGCAGAAAAGAGTTCTTGGGGTCACTCACAGACCAGAACACACACCAGGAGAGTAGTAAACACCTCTCCCTTGAATATAACACTTTGGAAGACCTCAAAATTTACAGGTCCTTAGACATATTTCTGAAAACAGCTATATGAATCCCCTGTAGCCTGGGATAGTACACCTACACCTATCCCAACTCCCACAGAAAGTAGAGTCCTATCTTGACAAAGAGTTAGAAAGTCACATATTTGACTGGGAAAATGAACAAACAGCATAAAAAACGCAGACTATAGAATCGTACTTTTGTAACAAAGACAACAAAAACATACAACCAGAAGAAGACAAAGAAGTCAAAGCTTCTACATACAAAGCTTCCAAGAAAATTATGAATCAGTCTCAGGCTATGAAACAACTCAAAAATGATTTTGAAAATCAAGTAAGGGAAGTAGAGGACAAATTGGGAAGAGAAATGAGAGTGATGCAAGAAAACCATGAAAAATGAGTCAACTTGCAAAAGACAACCCAAGAAATACTGAAGAAAATAACACATTAAAAAATAAACTAACCCAAATGGCAAAAGAGGTTAAAAATGAATGATGAGAAGAATGCCTTAAAAAGCAGAATTTACCAAATGAAAAAGCATATCCAAAAGCTCACTGCAGAAAATAATTCTGTCAAAATTAGAATGGAGCAAATGGAAACTAATGACTTTCTGAAAAATCAAGAAAGTGTAAAACAGAACCAAAAGAATGAAAAAATAGAAGACAATGTGAAATATCCCATTGGAAAAAAAAACACTGACCTAGAAAATAGATCCAGTGGAGACAATTTAAAAATCTTGGACTACCTGAATACCACAATCAAAAGAATAGCCTAGACATCATCTTTTAAGAAATTATGAAGGAAAACTGCACTGATATTGTAGAACCAGATAGTAAAGTAGAAATTGACAGAATCTACTGATTGCCTCTTGAAAGAGACCACACAAGGAAAATTCCTAGGAATATTTTAGCCAAATTCCAGAGTTCTCAGGCCAAGGAGAAAATATTGCAAGCAGTGAAAAAAGGAACAATTCAAATATTGTGGAAAGACAATCTGCATAACACAAGATCTAGTAGCTTTTACATTAAGGGATCAGAAGGCCTAGAATATGATATTCTAGAGGTCAAAGGAGCTAGGATTAAAGCAAAGAAGCACCTACCAAGCAAAACTTAGTACAATACTTCAGGGGAAAAATTGACATTCAATGAAAAAGAGGACTGTCAAGCATTCTTGCTGAAAAGACCAGAGCTGAATAGAAAATTTAACTTTCCAATACAAGAATGAAGAGAAACATAAAAAGGCAAACAGGGAAGAGAAATCATAAGGGACTTATTAAAGTTAATTTACATTCCCACATGGAAAGACATTTTTGTAACTCATGACACCTTTCTCATTATTAAGGTAGTTGGAGGGAATACATAGATAGATAGATAGATAGATAGATAGATAGATAGAGGGCACAGGGTGAGCTGAATATGAAGCAATGATATCTAAAAATAAAATAAAGGATTGAAGGAGGATTATATTGGGAGTAGGAGAAAGGGAGAGATAGAATGGGGTAAACTATCTCACATAAAATGGAAAGAAAAATATTTTACAATGGAGGGGAAGAGAGGAAGGTGGGAGGGAATGAGCGAACCTTACTCTCATCATTTGGGTTAAGAAGGGAATAACAGACATACTGAATTGAGTATATTACCCTATAGGAAAGTGAGTGGGAAGGGGATAGAAGGGGAGGAGATTTTAGAAGGGAGGGTGTAATAGTAATCAGTTTAGCAGGATACTTAGCACTACTAAGCGCTAAGTGTGGAAGATGTAAACTGTCCCACTGTTGAGAAGGCATGAACTCCCCTGTTGATGTGGAAGAAGGGGATTGGCTGAGCCCCTGTTGATATGGAAGAAGGGGATTGGCTGAGCCCCTGTTGATGTGGAAGAAGGGGATTGGCTGAGGTGTGTATATAAGCAAGAATTCCAGAGACAGACAGACAGAATTGGAATTTTGCTCCCCTTGAAGGAAGAATCCTGGAGACTGAAGCCAGCTGAGGCAGAGACAGACAGAGAGAGAGAATTGGAACACTGCCCCTGGTGAAGGAAGAATCCTGGAGACTGAGGCCAGCTGAGAGAGAGAGACAGAGAGAGAGGAAGAGTTTCTCTCCCAGCATCTGGAAGATGAGAACTGAC
>CM053583.1:263288329-263324379 GCA_028627135.1 Pseudochirops cupreus
CGGAACCTGGCTATAACATTTCTAGGAGTTTTCTTTTAGGGATCTGGGAGTTTTCTTTTGGGGATCTTATGGGTTTCTTACTATGCCATCAGTATACCACAAGTCGCTAATATGTCCACATTAGCTATACACCATGGCAGACAGCCAATATTACACAATTCACTTCTGAATTGCTAATTTATAAAATCACAAACACTAGTAGGTTTATCAGGAATTTCACAAGTGATAATGTTAGACATTTTCAATTTAGAAATATGGTACTCAAAATGTATGCCTTACTTGTTCAGTAAAAGGTTCTGATGTATATTAAACTTAACTTCAAATCCTGGAACAAAGGTATTTTAAATTTTACCAGGTACTTTTGAATTAAATGATATTTCTATATTCATTTAATTAACCTAAATGTATAATTGATGGATCCTTATTCAGTTTGGTAAGTATGCATCATGATTAATTAAGGAATGATTAAGACTTAGAGCTATTCCAAGAAGATACTACTTATTCCAAGATGATACCAAGATGGTTATTAATCACACTATGGATACTAAAACATGATTTTATGGGGGGGGGGGGGAAACTGAGGTTCACTGAGGAATAGGACCTAAGAAACTAATCATGATTCCCTCAATAGTTTTTTTTTTAATTGAGTGGTATTTAAAATTATGAGAATGAATATGTGGTTTGTTAAAAGAGAGACTAGAAAGACATTTTTTTCCTCTCACATACAAATAATTTGTCTTGGAAGAGACTAGCCACTCTACAGTGGTTGCTTTGTCAAAAGTGATGTCGGTCATATAGTGTGGCACCATGAGTCATTATTTCCACAAGAAAAACTCACAGTTATTAAGATGGGTAGAAGAAACAATTCTCACAATTTCATCGAGGTGTGCTAAGGGCTAACAGAAAACATGATTTGTCTGGTTAAGTGGATACATTTCATTTCTATGGGAATGAGATATCAAAGAAATCTTGTGTATAGACTCAGCAAGTTGAAAAATCTATATAAAAGTTTTATTTTTTTTCTTGTTTGGCATTTTCCCTTCAATTCCAAATAAGGAATTGAAGTCTGTCAGTCTTCTTTTAGCAAAAGATTTTTCAGGATATACTTTCTTTTTTATTATTCAACATGATTGTGTTTTTTTCCTATCTAACCTAAGAACTCATTCCCAAAGTGATGCTGACATGTTACATATTAACTCTACAATCTTTAGTTCTCTTTCTGGTTTCAAATGATAAAGCAATACTGAGGAAAAAAAATCACATTTTGAATTATTTTCCCTGATAGCTAATCTTACATCCTCATTAGACAAACTGAATTTAAGTGAAAAAAAAATAAAATGATGCATTTTCTGTGTTATAAGACTCAGCGTTTGCACAGATTATATTGGATCCTAGGCATAACTTCACTTAAATCATTTAGTGGTCATATTGAAAATCAGTAAATTAATCAATAAACATTTTTAAATGCCTACTATGTGTCAGGCACTCTGTCAGGTTGTGAGAATACAAAAAGAGGCTAAAGATAGGCCCTGCCCTCAAGGAGTTTATAGTTTAATAGGAGAGACAACATGCAAACAAATATGTACAAAGCAAGCCATATGCTAGGTAAATAGGAACTAATTTATAGAGGGAAGGCACTAAAATTGAGGGTTTGAGGAAGTCTTCCAGTAAAAGATAGGATTTTAGTTGGATCTTAAAGGAAGCCAGAAAAGTTAGTAGGCAAGTGAGGAGAGAGAGCATTTCAAGTACAGAGGCAGTCAGAGAAAATCAGAAGAGCCAATAGAGGGAGATTGTGGGACAGCCAGAAGGCCAATGTCAGAGTATGTGTTGGGGCATAAGGTATAAGAAAACTAGAAAGGCAGAATGAAAGTAGATTACGAAGGGCTTTGAATGCTAAAGAGACCATTTTGTATTTGACTCTGGAGGTAATAGGTTGCCACTGGAATTTATTGAATTGGAAGGTAATATAATTGGACCTGTATACTTAAATACATACTCCACATTCCTGTGACCCTGGATTTCTTGCCATTCCTGGCACATGAAACTTTATTTCTGGAAAAAAGCTCTTTCCTCATCTCAACCTCCTGCCTTCACAAGTTTCCTTTAACTCTCAGCTCAAATTCTACCCTTTAAAACATAAACACATACTACTAGAGTCAACTAATGGCCTGGAATCAATCAAGAAATCTGAGTTAAAATTTGGTCTCAGGCACTCACTAGCTGTGTGACCCTAGGTAAATCATTTAATGTCTTTTTGCTTTAATCCATTGGAGAAGGACATAACAGACTACTCCAATATGATTACTAAGAAAACTTGATACAGGGTCACAGAATTATGGAATAGCAATAGAGCTAGTGTCTTCTGAGGTAATCTCATAAATATTTCATACATATCATTTTTGAACATACTTGTTTGCATGCTCTCTCCCCAGTTAGACTGCAGGGTCCTTGAGAAATGGGACAACTTTTGTCTTTCTGTTTGTTATTCTCAGTGCCTTGCACTTAATAAATAAATAAATTTATTTATTTACTGGAAATAAATAAAGCTCAATAAATGCTTGTTGACAGATTTACTGAATTGGCCTGACTTGTATCTAGGTTTCCCTAAAGCTGAGTAAGGAAGTATTTTCATTCCCAAACAGTCACTCATGCAATATGGATTCAAGAATGGGGTAGCCTTTATTGTACTCTTCTAGGAAGTATATTACAGAAAGGACACATAGAAACCTAGGTGCACATAAAGAAAATCAGAAAGAATTCAAAGAGCCCATTAGAATGGGCTAGAAGATATACTCATTTAAGAGGGCTGCTCAACAAGTTGCCTCTTAAGACATGCACTGTCTGATCAACTCATGATAATAATGGAGAGAGTTGATAAGTTCTGTATCCCCCACTCCCCACATCCCCACCCTCAGCACCTTCCATGCTGTCATCCAGTTCTTTAGTTGGACAGGCCATTTTGGTAATCTGCTTCCTCCTCCCAAAAGAAAGTTATTGGAGGTCTATAAGAGAACTTGATGACTCTTGACATTTAGATTGCCCGTTTGGTAATCACAAAGCATAAATCTTCCTGAGTCACATGACAGCACATGTCTACCTCTATCATATGCCTCTGGAAGCAATGTTCCCAATAAAGGGAATTTTCACCCTCATCAACTCTATCCTCTAACCTAGGCTCAGAAACACAAATGATAACTCTGTAATCTAAAATTAACTCATTAAGTTAACCCAAAACTCTTCTACTCTTTTTCTTCCCCCTTACACTCTCTTTACTTATTTATTATGGCTATTCTAAAATATTGAGTTTTATGTGGTTAAAGAAGATGATCAAGTACAGGGTTTTTTGTTTGTTTTGTTCTGTTTTTGCTGTTTGGTTTATATTTTTAGAGGAGTCAGGTAAAAAGTTTTGTTATGGTTTATTTTTAAAGGAGCTTATGTGTTTAAGTAATTTTTAAAAACATGAATACTAGGGAAAGTATTTTATGGCATAGGTTTTAAAATGTATTTTCTAAAACAAAAACTGTTATATATATTTTATTTGCCTATACTGTTGATTTTGAAAAAAAAATGACTCCTCTTTATATCAAGAAGAAGTTATTGCTTAAATGATGACTTTTGAAGGGAGTAGAAATTTAGTGATTTATTATGCAAAAAAATCACTGTGGAGGAGCTAAACACCTCTGTCTTCTGCCCTGGGACCATACTTCCTTACTTTTTCCATTTTATATCCTTTTATCCTTGTGTACAATCATGCTATTCACACACCCTCAACACACACACACACACACACACACACACACACACACACACACTCATCTTCTACTTTTTGCCCTCAGAGCTAGCAAAATCAACAACATCATTTCTTTTGGAAAGTCAATCAACTATTTTATTATTCTATTAGCCATCTCTCTGACTGCCAAGAACAAAACACTCTTTCTTGGTCTACAAGTATCCTCTTTGTGATGTCTTTCCCTGCAAACTCCATTAGGTCAGAGACTATTTCACAGTTGAATTATAGTTCCAGCTCACAGCAGAGTGGCATATAAGAAGTTCTTAATCAATGACTTTTCATTCATTCATTCATTCCTTCTGAATGAATCAAAAATTTTGAAAATTACTTCTACATTTAATGGAGAACAATTACTTTTAAACCTGTGGTCTTTTCCTAACAAAGGTGGGAAAAGTAAAGATTTTGAGCTGTACTTGACAGATTTAGAAATGATCCATTCTTTCTTTAGCTGTATAGAACATTTTTTTAAAAAGAGGCCCTAGATTTACATGGGTGCAGAAACTGTAGCCTCGAGACCACATGTGGCCCTGTAGGTCCCCAAGTGAGGCTCTTTGACTGAATCTAAACTTCACAGAACCAATCAATAAAAGGATTTCTTCTATAAAACTTGGACTCAGTCAAAAGGCCACACCCAAGGACCTAGAAAGCCACATGTGACCTCATGACTTCAGGTTCCCTACCCAGTCACATAGAATGCTGGATGTCTTTTACCTAATATTCCTTTGGACTAGAGAGTATATGTTAACTAACATAAAGTAGCTATATTTAGAATATTTAGAAATATTTCTCTAAGGGGAGAGCCACATCCATAGTCTCAATTGTCATTTGCCTAATTGTCAGCCTCCTCAAAACTTTGAGGGTATAGTTGACCCCACTTATTACTTCTTCTTGACAATCACAAGTCAACTTTTTCAAGTAAGGATATTAATTATTTCCTTTTTGGTGGACATTGTTACTATCATCACATATTTTGGTATTAAATTGTTGAGTTCAATTGTAATGAAAAATTGCTCTTTTGTTTTAAAAATTCAAAGCTTTCAAAGCCCAAATTAGAAGGATATACTTCACTGCATCAAGGATTTTTTTATTCAGTAATATCATTTGTCTTTATCCTCATTTTGGAACACAACTTATAGTTTTGATAGTAATTAATCCCTATTTGTTACTTTTCATTTTTTATAAAACTTTTAATGAAATTATAAAACTTGGCCCCTAAATATCTGTTAGAGTTTTTAAAGGACCAGTTTCTTTCAGTGATGGTAATAAATGAATTTTTTTCTTTACTTTTTAAGTGTATGTGTAGGTGTACATGTGGCTGTGTGTGGGTGTGTATAAGTATGCATTACATAGCTGACGGGAGATGGAGTCAAGGTTAAGATCTCAGTAAGTTTTTAATGGTTCTAATGTAGTCTAAGTTTGTGATGATGCTTGAATCACTAAATATGCTTACAAGAAACAGTGGGCCACAGTGGAAAGAGAACTTGGAGCCAGGAAGTCCTATCACTGACAAAAACTGGCTGTTTAACTCTCAACAAGTCTCTTAGCTTCTCTGTGTTCTCTTCAATTTTACAATATTATAAGTTGCAAAGAGAGTATCACTCCATATTAGTAGAGTATAGAGTAATGTGCTTACTGGGTAGCTCCCTACACCAATAGAATTGTGGGTCCTGTTATCTACCAAATTTGTATTCTAGTCAAATGCCGTCTTTCATCTACTGGACCCCCTTTCCTCTGAGAATTTTTTTTTTACTCTCGTGATCTATTTACTTATTTAAAAATAACTGTATATGTTGACTTTGGAACTTTGCAATATGAGTAGAACTTAAAATTCCTCTGACACTCTAACATGTCCCTAATCTAGACGTGCACAACTTGATAGTGGGCAGGGGCTAAAATCAAAATAAGATAAACTTCTCAGGACCGCAGATAGGATTTTAGTGGCTCAATTTCCAGAACTATTTTACAAATAAATCATATTTTAAGAAGGGAAATTTCAATTAATATCAATTAATTACACTTGACACTTAAAATTTTTGTTTATCATGAAGTCACATTAATGTCAAAGAAAGTTACTTTGCTAAGTGGTACAAGTTGTAATACAATTGTTAGGTTTTCTTACTGTTTACATTGGTTAGTGGGCCATATTGTACTTGTCAGCAATCAGTTTATTGTATTTTAGCTTCAATAAAATATTTCCCAGAAGCAGCAATTTTTTTAGAAATCTGAAAACTAATCTTAGTAGCTCCCTCATTTTCTGAGTTTACTTTCTTGGAAAAAAAAAAACATTGTTCTTTACTGAAATTTTTCAACAATTTGGACACTTTAATTTGGTTTTCATTGGTATCCGATTTGTTTGTCAGGATGTTTTGATCCAAAATGTCAAAGAAGATTCTTAGCAAATAAAACACAATATTTTGTCTCTCATTTAAATAAATAAGTATCTATTTGTCCACGCTGGATTAAACACTGTATGTTCTGATTCAGTCTTCCATTTCTTATCATCTATTTTACAAAGTCATCCCCAAAACTTTAATGTTAGAACCAAAAATCCTCCACAGGAACTGATCACATACAGAAAAGAGGAGAGGAGAGGAGAGGGGAGCAGAGGAGAGGAAGAAGAGGGGAGGAGAGGGGAGCAGAGGGGAGGGTGAACTTAGTTGCCCAACTGGAACTGTTCACATCTCAGATTACTCACAGGTTTGGTTTTGTCTTTCCTTCTCAAAGAGGACCATGACATAGGAGAGATGATGACATGATTTGCAATTTACATTGGTTTCAGTGATGAAGGGCTGTGCAAGGTCACCACCCTCACTTTCTCCTTCAGAGCCATGTGAGTTTAGTGACCTGATATTGATCAGGACCACTGGAGACAGCCCAGCATGATTAGATATAAAGATTTTGTTAAAAAAATAATGAATGGGTACAGTTACATACATTTATGTATAAAGTGTCACAAGCACGTACTTTCTTTTTATTATTACTGTCTGTTTCATCTATGATTGTATCTTTACCAGTAACTCCCATTGTAGGAAAGTTGGAAACTCCCTCCGCTGTTGCGTATTGGAAACATCTACAAATTATGGTCTTAGAAAATTGTTTGAGGTACTGAAAGATTACCTGAGTTACTCATAGTTACATGTTAGTGTTAGAAATAGGACTTGTATTCAACTTGTATTCAAGTCACCTCTCTATCCTCTACACCATGGTATCACATGTATTTTTACTTAGAAGGGGAAACATACACATATGCAAATTTATTCAATTATTAATATGGTTAATTATTCAAAAGGAATAAAATATTTCAGTGAAATTTGGTTATGATAGTAACTGCCTGACTGACCTAGTAAAAGATGGAGAAAGGGAACATAAATTTGAGCTATCCAAATGTAGATTGGCCTAACTCTGAAGGAACTCTGAAGGTATAGATAGAACTAGATTGCCTCGCATTCCTTCCAGTTCTTAGATTTGTGTATTTCTGTGAGTGTTAGAAATCTGACAATGTAAAGAACCCACTTAAAATGGGCATAGAAAAAGGAATTATCCTAATTTCCATTCCAGGAAACTTCTTGTCACTGAAAACTGTTACAATTATCAGAATAATAACAGCAATTATTACAAATGGTAAAGGGAATTTAAAAAAAACTTATTTCCTGCAATTTCTTAAATTCTTTATATGGAAAACTAAGAGGGAAATTAAATCCTAAATAAAGTTCTTCCATTGGAACCAGCTTTGTAAATAGATATGACTGATTAAGTGTATCTTTAATAGACTAACCATACCACTGATATTAAACCAATAAAGTACTAATTGGGCATGCTACTGTACTTATTCACTAGCACTCCTACGCAATAAATGAAAAGAATTTGTTTTGTAATGTAGAATCATTCCATTCACCTTTCCATTTAAAAACAAATAGTTTCTTTAAAAAAAAATAGTTTCTTTAAAGACTAGTTGCAAAATACTCTCAAACCACATTGCATCACATTGCTTGCATTGCACTGGTGTGGCAAATCTAATTTTCAAGTGTCATGTCCCAATGATGCTCTGCTTAATTACTTGTTTTTGAAACATTTCCTCATCATATTAATTTCTTCTGTGTAGCAATTTCATCCTTTGGAACAAAACATTTAAACATTTCTCTGCTCAAGGAAATTTTTGAGAGAAGACAATTTACTTATGCTGATGATGAGAAGATTGCAAATGAAAAAGAACTTTTTGTTTTGTTTTTACCATGTGGTGTATTTCAAGGAGAAGGAAGGATCAGAATGGAGAAACTAAGAGTTTTCCACAGTTATCTCAGTGTGCTTTCCATGTTTTGTTTGAATTAAATTACTAGAATATCAGGTATTCCCATATTTAACTTCAAAGTATCAAAATTCATTCTACAATTCATAGCTTTAGTTTCTTTCATAATCATTTCATCTTATATTTCTTTTATTAGCATAGATCATTGAGAGTTTTTTCTTAAAGGAAATCCAATATACAAGAATCTAAACTTATAAAAGAGATAAATGGGAAGGGGAAGGGGACTTTTCACTTTTAAGAATATTTTTCACCTTATACGGAATCTATTGTTGAATTACATTAAGTATTGATTTCTTTAATTTTAATTATGATTTGATAAAAAATTAAATTTGATTCTGCAAAAGTTCTATTACACAAAATATTGTACCTAAATTATATTCATTTTCAATTCTCTTTCTCATGCTATTTCATCATCTTTACATCTTTCCTTCTGTCTCTTCTATTTCTCTACATACATGTGTATCTATGATTGTACATAGCAAATGGGGGATAAGGTGGTATAAATGCAATTTCAACTTTTTATGTGCACCAGATTTTTAACAGAATTTCTTTTTTTTTTCAATACCAATAACATGAAGATTCCTGAAGTGAATAATATTATATTTCACCAATCCATATATAAGTTTTATTTTTCAGTGTCTATGTACATATAAGAGTCAGCTAGTGGTGCACTACACCAGGCCTGGAGTCTGGAAGATTTTAGTTCAAATATGGCCTCAGACATTTACTAACTTTGTGACCCTGGACAAGTCTCTTAACTAATCCCTGTTTGCCCAACTTCCTCATGTGTAAAATGGTGATATACTAGAGAAGGGACTGGCAAGTCACTCTAGTATCTTTGCCAAGAAAAACTTATGGACAAAATCTATGGGGTCTAGTAGAGTCAGACACAACTGAAAAACAACAGCAAATGTAGATATAAGAGGTTTCCAGAAATTTCAGAGTCATAAGAGGGAGAGAAGTAACATGTTTTCTTTTTTCCCCCATCAAGAAGCAAAAAAAAAAAATCCATGAATTTTAAGGGAAATATATATATATATATATATATATATATATGAATATATAATATACTTATCCATTTTAATGTATCTTTTTGAACACTAGTTCATTTAACAGTTTTCAAAAATTAAAATGCATTATAATAAAATAAACATTTCTAAGTGTCTACTGTGCTCTTGACACTAGCAATATATATATGAATAAAATTAGTCTTTTACCTCAAGAAGCTTACAATCTAGTGGGAAAATACAACACACAAAAAGAAGGTTAAAATTAGAAGTGTGAGGTAAGAAGGTACAGATTGAGGGCCTTGATGGAGTTGAAACCAAATGGAACACTTGGTGGGACTCAAGCAGTTCAAATAGTTAAATTTCTGGGTCATATTTAAAGATTAGCTTTCTTCCAATCAGAGGAACAGAGGCAAGTATGAGTACTGATAAGGTGTATATCTTGGCTCACTCAAAATATTAAGGTTTATTCAATAGAAAAGTACAACTTATTTGGAAAATAATTACAAAATTAATATAAGATGTTTTGTTTTTAAGTTTCAAATTAGAGCTAGAAGTTTTATGGAATCACATTTTTTAAAAAATTTGTATCTGTTTGGGAAGCAAGCAAAAGTGAAATTTGAAGAAAACATCCATATTTCAGTAAAAAGAAAAAGAATATCACATTTTCTGAGTTCAGTTTTATGTAAGGTACAGAGAAGAAAATATTCTCCTTTATTTTAATGTTTCATTGATACTTTTCATCTTTATATCTATTATAGAAATTTCTATTGAACCCTGACTTGTAATAAAGGAAAAAAAGCAAGTATACTCAGTGGCTGCACCATACAGTGCATAGTATAGCAATATTATGTCCTGTTAGCCTCCAAATTCTCTGTGACAAGGAGGGAAGAATATTTCATTATATGTTCTCTAGAATCATTATCGGTTTTTCAGATAGGCAGAATTCATCTTTTTAAAATGATCATTTAACTTATACTGCTGTATTTTATATTATTGTACAATGTTTTATTTTGTTTTACAAATGACCTTCTTTTCATTCCTACAAATCTTCCTATGCCAGAAGGTTCTCAAAAGGAACTGAGAAAAAAGAGAAGCAGCAAAAAAAAAAAAAAAAGGGAAGCAGTAAAAATTGCAATTAAGCTGAGACTCAGGATATCTGTAAGAATTTGTATATATCACTAACCAGCCATCTCCATGCTTCAGTTTTCTCATTTGTAAGATGAGTCAATTGAAAATAAAAAGATACTTTCCATGTTTCCTTTAGCTCTGGAATTCTATGATTCTTTGAAGAAAGAAAGAATGTGGTTATTAAAATGTGAAATATAGAACTACCACCATCACCATCTCTCCTCTGACTTGATTAGTCTAGGACCTTGAGCCCACTATCAGCAGTTCCTCCCATATCACTAAATATCCTTAGAGCCCTGCCTCCACATTCATTATCCAGGGAAAGCAACTCCTTTGGAGGAGGGGTCCATTATCCTGGCCACTATAAACACCATCTGTGGATGAACTACCACCACTGAGTCAGTAAACCCAAGGGTTATAGGCTGCCAACTGGCTGTCATCTACAGGTTGGACAAGTAGTATAGCTGAAGAAAGGTCCCTTGAGGCAGAACTGAGAGGTAGCATGTGCCAGATTATTCAAATCACTGATACCACTTTGACCACTACCTCCAGTCAGTTCTCACTAACTGCCAATGGTTCAGCCCCCAGTTCTCCTATCATCTATAACTAAAGACCCAGAAAAGACAATACCTACAAAGTTCTTGGTTCTGTGAAATGGTTCAGGAATAGATAATATTTCATTGCTGTAAATGAAATTAAAGAATATGTGTGTGTGTGATGTTCTTTAACATACTTTTTTCTACTGCACACTAAGCACCATAGCATCTTTCCATCTGATAGGATGTGTTGTCTCCTCTATTAAAATGTAAGTTCCTCTAGAGCAGGGCTTCTTAAATTTTTTCCTCTCAAAACCCCTTCAGATCTTCTTAAATTGTGGGTTACAACCCCATATGGGGTCCTGAAAAATTTCACAGCAGTAAAAGATTTTTGTATGTGCAATGACCAAAAATTAATTCAAAATCAAACACATAATGAATTTGAGGTATTTCTGGAAGCACTTCCTACAGCCTTGGTTCTGAAAACAAAGCGTGTGTGCTTTGCACTGAGTACATCCTCAGACCATGTATAGAACACTTTGCCCTACTTCTATAGAAGGTAGCAGAATTTAAAACAGGTGAAAACAAAATTAAAATACTCGAATTTAAGCATTATGTTATTTGCATATTCATGTTTTCTATTTAATGCATTATAGCCTGACATTCACTTTATATGTATTGTTTTGTCTTATTTTCACTGTCCTGGTGACCTGAAGTGTTAATCAGTTAATCAACTCATCAGTCAACAAGCAGTTATGGAATCCCTACTGTGTGCTAGATATTGCATTATTCTGATACAAGCAGTTATGGAATCCCTACTGTGTGCTAGATATTGCATTATTCTGATAGCAAAATCAAAATAATCTTATTTTTAAGAAAGTTGCATTCTATGGGGGGAAAACAATGTATGTGTATATAGAAACATATAGAACATATTACAAGATAATTTTGAGTTGAAAGGCATCAGAAACTGGCAATCTAGAAGACTGCCCATGCAGTTGGTGGTACTTGAGCTGAATCTTGAAGGAAATTAAAGATTCTCAGAGAAGGATATGAGGAGATATAGATTGTGAACATGAGGAACTGGAAGATACAGTGACAGGAAATGGAGATCCTACATGAAGAATGGGTCTTTTTTGGCTGCACTATAGTGTGTGTAGTATAGCAATGTATGAATAATAAGCCTGCGAAGAAATATTGAGAAAGGCTTTATAAAGAAGTCTCTATATGATTCTCGAAGTAACATGAACATACAGGAGTTTACTGAGTGATATTGTCCAATATGTGCCTTAGGAAAATCACTTTGCCTGGTACGCAGAGGATGAACTGGGGTGGGGGTGGATGGGAAGGGTTGAGGAAGGGAAACCAGTTATGAGACAACTCCTATAGGCATAGTCTAGTAGTGTTGAAGAGAACTTACACCAGATTGGTGGCTATAAGATTGGAGAGAAGACACCTGGGAGAAGATGGTAAAGAAGTATAAATAATAAGAAATAGTAACAATACTTTTAAAGTGCTTTGCAAGTCTAAAAGCACTATACAAATGCTAATAGTAGTAATAGTAGTAGTAGTAGTAGTAGTTGTTGCTTTAAGTAGGAAGTGCAGTAGTGAATAGGAGAGATTAAAAGTAGTAATGAAAAAAGAAATGTGGCACTGTATGAAAAGCAAAGACAAATTAAATACATTCCTACCTTCATGGAAATGAAAATCAAGCAGGGGATGCATCTGAACATGTAACCAGGTTCTTTCTGGGTTTTTGCAATGGATCATTTGGCACCTTCCCCAAAAGAGTTCACTCATTTAAAGGAAATAATAGGGAAAGGCCACCACATACTCAAGATCCATTAGCTTCATAGCAACCCCCAGACACCAGAATCCCGGTCTCAGAAAAGAGGACAGTTGGATTTTTTTACTGAAGATTCTTCCCACTATTTAGGATATAGGTCCACTGACTATGAGCAATTTAATTTCCATTTGTTACCTACATTTCTCATGGTCACATTAAAAGAAGTAGTTTCCAATATGAGAACCTTCTACCCCATCTCAAGATTTATGCTTCCCATCTTCAATTCATTCTCCATCAGTAGTCTGGTACCTTAGGCCAATAAAGAGAGGAAGACATGTCCCTGCTGTACACTAGACAGCTTGATTGGCACATCAGAAGGCTTTATTGGTTCTGAATAATCAGAGATATGTGTCTGCTACATAATAAGCCTGAAAAACCACTGAACAAAGGAAGCAAGGAGAAGAGGGGGAGTGGAGGCTGGGAGAGAAACAAATATACCATCCATCATTCCAAATACAAGCTTGCTGAGCACTCTTTGACCAGACATGGATATCCAGAAGTCAGTACCTGGTCTAAGTATATGATTTAGTTCTATTGAGGTGATATCTGTCCCAGAGGACATAAGAATAAGTAAGACATGCACAAATAATTATAACACAAAATCAAATATGATAAATGTTTAAGAAAAGTGGGGACAAAGGACAAATTTGGGGTAAAACTCTTGAGTTAAATTCAAGAATTTACTAATCTTAGAGCAGTTCATTCCCTTAGGAAAACAAAGGTATTATATTATAATTCACCTTAGTACCAAGATAAATCTACTAAGAAGAAAAATCTCATTTCCATAATCAGTATTCTATTTTCAAAAGACTACTTGATTTTAAGTCAAACTTTCATTTCTTTCCTATCAAAGATTATATTTTGAAATGAGTATTTTCTTTAGTGATACTGTATGATTTTGATATCTGTGACCTCATTCTAAGGTTGCTTAAGACTTTAAAGTAGAAATGTAGGAAGAAAAAAAAAGTGATTTATGCAATTTCCCATGGAGTTGGAAGTTATTATTCAAGATCGTGTCTTTTCACTTGAAAGAAAATGAGAACTAGATAATCCATGAGATAGTTGTTATCTTTCCCCCATGCCTCTTCCACTTTGGTGAAAAGAGTAAGTCCTTCTGATTTTGTTTTGTTTTGTTTCTTTTATTTATTTTTTATGGCTTCTGATTTTAAGACCAATATAATCTGAACTATTCTATTGAAACAACATTATTTTACAGATGAGAAAGCTGAAGTAGATAGATTAAATGAGTTGTCCAAGGTCGAAACAAATAATATAAGAAGGAGAATTCAAAGTGGAACCTAAGAATGCTGATTCCAAACATTGTTACTATGATTAATATTAACAGCAGAAGCATCACTAACAACAACAGAAACAATAGTAGTAGAAGTACAGAATTGAATGGAGAAGCATTCACTTCCTATGCACCAAAAACTGTGCTAAATGCTAGGGATACAGATAGAAACATAAGACAGCCCCTGCTGTCAAAGAGCTCATATTCTAATTAAGGCAAAAAACACATATAGAAAAGGTTCAGCTTCAGATCATAGGAAAAGGGCAGGTATTTCTTAGGATGTCACAGCAGGAAGAATGAGAAGTCCCAGTAGTCTTTAGGGTACAAGGGAAAGTCAGACATCAATGCCTAGGGACTTGGAGAATAACACAACAGGGTATATATGTCATGTTATAAAAAGACCTTTGGACTTTAGTATTTGGCAGAACAGATGGATTCCAACAATAACTTTTGGGAAGGGGACAGTTGACCCCAGGATCAAAAGGTTTGAATTATCCGGATCACTGCTGGGAGGGATAGGAATAGGAAGATGGCATCAGTATCCATCTGGTGGAAACTGGGCAATAGGGGCCGTGATTGGTGAAGCTCTTCAAGAGCTGCTCCTGCTGGGCCTTCACATAAACATTAGCTTTTGGGTGGTGGCAGGCTAAGGAGAGAGTAAGAAGGTCTTCAGATCCCTGAAATAGCAGTAGCTCCCAAAGAAGAAAACAGTATCATTTCCTTTCCATGATACTAGTCACAGCTTTCCAGTTTCGTGAGACTTGTAGAGTCTGCAAGGAGCTGGTGCAATGTATAGAGAGCAGGGCCAGAGATACAGGAAGATCTGAGTTCAAATTTAGTCTCAGATACTTAGATGTGTGATCCTAGGCAAATCACTTAACCTTTCTTTGCTTCATTTCATCAACATTAAGATGGGGGTAATAATTGCACCTAACTCTCAGGGTGGTTGTGAATATTAAATGAGATGTTTGTAAAAATTACTTAGCATAGTGCCTGGCACATGGCAGGTGATCTATAAATGCTTATTTCCTCCCCACTTGCCAGAGATACATAATAGTAATTGCCCAGTTTCCACCAGATGGATACCAATGCCCTCCTTCACTGGCACAACTTTAGAGTATCATTGGTCAGCTAAGATGTCAGATTAGAATTTTAGTGGAGGACCATTTCATGAATAGATCTAATATTTGGAATACAGGTGGAACTCTTATGCTTTAGAAGCCTGAAATAATGTGATTTTGATGAAGAGGGTTAATATGTATTTGAACACTTGAAATTCTTATCTGATTTCAAAAGAAGAAAGGAGAGAAAAGATTGCTGTTCGTCTTAAAATTCAATGTATAGTCATTCATACCAGAACATTTTTATTTAATATATTCAATTAGACTTTTAAGCAGAGGATATTTATTAGTATTTTATATTTGGATATCATTTTAGATGCGTAAGTTCTTTGAAACATTGGTTAAGATTCTTTATTAGTAAAAGTTTTTTTATTCTATTTTTTTTAAACCATAGGTCATTTGTTTTCAGACTTGTTGCCCTTAGACTTCCAGAAATGGTAAAACTAAATCAACTGAGATTTGAAACGAAAATGTTTTAGTTTTAGAATGTTTTCGTGGGTATGCGTGTTCTCCCTGACTTTTTAATTTACATTTATTAAATTTCATTCTTCACAATTTCAATCAAAAAGAGTTCATCAATATAGTCATAAAACCCCCAAAATATTGATATATTGCATAATGATCTAGATAGGTTATATGATTCCTGTGAAATTTAACTTTTCATTTGGGGGGAACTGCTATATCCTAAAGTTTACCTTTAATTTCCAGAAGCCTGAAATAAGTATACAGTAGTAATATATTTAAAAGAATGGTAATTTTTTGTTCATTTTTAAGTTTTTTGGGTTTTTTCAATTCAAATGAATTGTCTTTGCATTGTTTGAGAGGGTAAATCACATGTTGTAGGAGATGTATGAGAGTTTTTGATGCCTGTGGTAACATTTTTATCTTTGCCATTGTTTCTCAGCCTGTGAGCCAAGCACTCCTTAGAGGCTGTACTAAGAGGTCCTAGAATCCATGTACACACTGAGCATTGTCATTTTAATCCTTAGTTTCAATAAATATGTAGTGTGACTATAAATCAGCAAACATGCCTTCTGTAAACTGTACACATATGCCTTTCATTTTCTGGAAAAATATGAACTATTTTTCAAATGTTCATAGATGCAATTGTTCTTGTTGGGGGAAAAAATCATCTTAAATGTGTCTGTAGCTCAATGGAGCTTTTTGTCATAATTCTGTCCTCTCCTTTTCTTCATAGAAGCTTTCTTCCTTCAAGAGCTATCTCTAGGGTAGAAGGAAGGGAAAGAAAAAAGGGGGGGGGGAAGGTACAGGAGACCGTGATTATATATTTAAAAGAAATAGCAAGTTGTATAAAATGGATTTGTAGTTTCATATATAATCATCTTTTTGATTATTCTACTATGCTATGGAAATGCTCATTTTATTCCTTAAGTTCAAAATAAAATAAATAAAAAGATACAACTCAAGTATAACATTCTGGATGGAGCCTGTTCTGATTCCTCCTAAATGCTAGTGCCCTCCCTAACTTAAAATATAACATTGAACTACCTTGTATTTATTATTAATTCATTCTGAGTGAATACAGACATTGAGAGAGAGAGTGAGAGAGACAGACAGACAGACAGACAGATAGGCAGACAGGGAAATATTCTCTCCAGAGCGCAACAAAAGTCCCCAAGAGAAGACTGTTTCATTCTTTGTATTTGCCTCCTTAGTGTATAACACAGTACTTCATAGATAATACGTGCTTAATAAATGCTTTTTGATTGCCAATTGGCTGGTGCATTTTGTCACTCAGTGGATATTATTGGTACAATAACTACTATCATGTGAGATTTCCATATTTTTTTAGGGTTTAAAATAGTGTTCAGATATCTGAAAAAAGGAGAACCACTAATCAGATAAACAATAAATGTCCCAACTTCCTTTATTGTCAGATAACAATTAATATTTGTGATGAATGAGCTTTCTGGTAAATTTGAATGGATATCTTGTATGAAACCTGACTAGAGAATACATACATACATACATACATACATACATACATATGTATATGTATATATATATTATATATGTATGTATGTGTGTGTGTGTATCTCTCTCCATATATGTATGTATGTATATGGGCTAATATTTTGTGGAATACTTTATTAGTGATAAGATTTTTTTGCCAGCAATATAAATATTTTTACGTGCTTCCATCTTTGATATTCTTGGCAAAAATTAAATGAAATGCAAAAGCATACGTGATTTTTTTTTTGCTTCATTGATTGACATTTGGTCTGCATACTCAAATGAGATGTAATCTTGCACTAAACTACATTTACCTGCTGTTTCACATCAAGTAATTGGTGAGCAACCCAGATTTAAATTAAAACTGTTTGTTTTATCTTCTTTTCTTGCCTAAAGTCTGTGCTGGATAGATGGCCTTAATATGAATATAAAAGTAACTAAAACTTCAACTTTGTTGAGAGTACAACATATGAAAAACTTGTCTGTTCATAGCAATACATGTAAAATCTAAACAAGATTACTCTGATTTTCGAAGAGTACAGAGAGGCTTTTCTTCCCCCAACACCACCCCCCACCCCCAAAATTCACCATAGGCAACTGGATGATTCTTCAAGGCTTTATTTTATTTTCTTAATTTTAATTTATTTTAATTAATTAATTTGTTAACCTGTCATATTGGGGAGTTAATCACTAAAATTTTGTTTTGGAGTTACTTCCGTCATACATTGTTCAGTCATGGCTGACTCTTTGTGAACCTATTTGGTGTTTTCTTGGCAGAAATAGTAGAGTGATTTATCATTTCCTTCTCCAACTCATGTTTACAGATAAGGGAGATGAAGCAAATAGGGGTTAAGTGACTTTCCCAGGGCCACACAGCTAGTAATTGTCTGAGACTGGATTTGTATTCAAGCCTTCATGACTTCAGGCCCAGTCCTCTCTCCACTGCACCACCTAGCTGCCCCCTGTCATACATATCATGTTCCTTCAGCATATGTTCAATAAAAGCAATCTCCAATGACATTATATATATGGAAACAATATTTAAATATGAAGTGCTATTTTTAATTTCTCTGTAATTTGTTAATTAAGTCTGCTTTCAAGGGAAGATATGGTCAGAAAACTTTATATTAAAGTTAATGATCATTTTTTCACTTTTATTTTGTACTCTCATAATTCTAATAGTGAGCTGTCATTGAAAAAAAACTACATGTTTAAATTTTGTATGTTACTTGTTTCCTTGAGATGGCAGTATAAGCTACTCATCATGAAATAGGCTCTCTTATTGACAAGAAATAAACCAAAGTTTGCATGAAAAAAGCATTAGAATTAGAAATTCTTTTTTATCTTAATTTTGCAATAGATAATTAATAAATATTGACTTGAAAATTTTGTTTTGTGTCTTTCAAAAATAACATTGTCCCTTATATTATTATGCTAAAATTCAACCCAAAATAAATTATTTTAATGAGATATTGACATTACTTTCTCCTCTGTTTTGTTATTCTCTTTTTTTATAAGTTACAGAAAAACAACTTTATTTGACATTCACTTAAGATCTGGTATGAAATTTTTAGTGGACCATTGAAGGAAAAGGAATGACAACATAGTGGTGGTATACTTTGAGCTTGGTTCTGACTTTCAAGGAATTTATAAATAGAAACATTGGTAAACGCCTTTGTCAAATAACAAGAATAGTATTTGGGTTTTTTTTTTTTTCATGTAAATCTCAATTTTATATAATGGAAGAAAACTAGAAAGTACTTTTCAATATTCACTTTTTTTTTTAAAGTCATAGATTATCATAAAAAGAAAATCTAGGATATCATATAAAACAACCCTTATTAGAATGGATGTCTACAAAAGTAGCCAATATGCATTTATTAAGCACTAATTAAGTGCCAGGCATTGGATATTTATGAATCAAAATAGAAACACCAGAAATAAAATCATCCCTCAGCTCAAAAAGCTAATGGGTAAACCAATATTTATTCTGTTCCTTTATCATTGGTGTTCTTTGGGGGAAAAAAAAATCTGTGATGTTCTGACCTAAGTGATTGGAGAGAAAAAAAAATTGAAGGATTCTATCAATCTAGTAATAAAGAATAAATGTATGATATTACTGTTCATTGTAAATTCATACAGTATTAGGTGGAGGATGCAACAGGGTATGGGGGTGGTCATGATGGAAAAAAAAACAGAATGGAAGTCTCTATTTTGCATTAAGGGAGATGAATTTTTGGTAAAACATTTTGCTTCACATGTAGTAAAACTATGAAAGTTGTTTTTCATTGTTGAAAGCCACAGTGATTTGACCATTCATCTCCCATCACTACTCCCAGCACACACAGACACACACACACATGCACATTCACATCCATACGCAATCTAATAAACTAAGAGATTTGGTCATTTGCATTCTCTTTCTTGTTTTCCTGTGGAAACTGACATGGAATTTGGAAGTGATATTTGAATTTCAGTTGTAACAACTGATTTCAACTTTGGTTTGAATATGTGGTGAATTTGGTTTCATGACTATGTATTACGTAATTATGCTAGTGCATAGTTAAATTCCATTGATTCCATGGGCAGTGTCCTCCATTTTAAAAGTAGGCTTTTCAATAATAAATACCTCTGTTTGGCCTTTAAGGCCTTTTCATAACTTGGTCCCAATCTACCTTTCAACCTTATTATACATTCCTCCCTTTACCTCACCTTTCATTCTAGTCCAACTGACTTTCTTTCAGTTTTTGTGAGTCTCTTCCTCACCAATGATGAGGAATGTGTCCTTGTGACTCTGCCCTGTCCCATCTCATGCCTATAATCTCTGTTTCATAAAATCTCTTCTAATCCTTAGTTCTAGCATTAACTTCTATATGAGGCCTTTGATGATCTCTTTTACTGCTGGAATCCTTTCCTCCATAAACTACTTCTCTTCAAACAGTATTTATTATGAAAACAGTTACATGTGTACATGTAATGTCCCTTAATAAGATGTGGGCTCTTTAAGGACAGGGCCTGTTTCACATTTGTATCCACAGTGCCTAGCACATAGTAGGTATTTTATATATGCTTACTGATTGATTGATTGATTGTAATATATTGTGCATTAAATAATGTGTAGCAGTATTATTTTTTTCACAGACTTTAAAATGCAGCACAGGGCAGAGACAGATAACACATACACATACATGGCCCTTTGATGAAAATATACTGATTACGTTGTAGAATAGACTATATAAAGCATAAAACAGGTAGAAATTATTAAACAAAGTAGAAGGAAAGAACATTTCTAAATTGATGATTGAGTCAAGACAGGGAAGAAGAATCTTCCTGGAGATATTTGCATTTGGGCTTTGCCTTAAAGCAGTGGTTCTCAACCTTCCCAATGCTGCGACCCTTTAATACAGTTCCTCATGTTGCGGTTACCCCCAACCATAAAATTATATTCGTTGCTACTTCGTAACTGTAATTTTGCTACTGTTATGAATCTATCTGATATACAGGATGTATTTTCATTGTTACAAATTGAACATAACCCACAGGTTAAGAACTGCTGCCTTAAAGGATCGATAGAAATGAGTACGCCCACACACATATGTGTATATACACATAGATGTGTATGTAGTCTTATTAAAAGTTTAATTTTGAACTTTGATTTTGTTGTTCAGCCATACCTGTCTCTTCATGACTGCATTTGGGGTTTTCTTGGCAAAGATACTGGAGTTATTTGCCATTTCCTTCTCCAGGTCATTGGACAGATGAGGAAACTGAGGCAATCAGTGTTAAGTGACTTGCCCGGGGTCACCTGGTTAGTGAGTGTGTGAAGTCTGATTTTAATTCATGAAAATGAGTCTTCCTGACACTCTATATCCTGTGCCACCTAGCTTCCCAAAATATCATTACAACCAAAGAAACTTAGTAACTCCTTATTTTTAAATTACTTAATGTTATAGGATCATGTATTTCAAGAAACAAGGGATACTAAAGTTTATTTAGCCAAATTCCCTCATTTTCCAGATAAGGAAACTGTGGCTTAGAAAGTTTAATTTTTGTACCCGAGTATTCCTCACTCCAGGGACATCACTCTATCCAATATACCAAACTTCTGTCAATGCATAAAGTATCATAATAGCCTTTAAGTCTATGTCCTCATCAAAATTTTTTGTTCCATTAACTACTATTCATAGATATTTAAGGCTAGAAAAAAACAGAGATGTTCTTTTACATAAAGTCCTTTCTAATTCTCTCCTACATTTAGTGCCATGCCTCCCAAACTATCATATATTTAAGTGCTTTTATTATTTTTTTTTCCTTTCATTCTTTAAGTATTTCAATCCTCTATTGGAATGTAAGGTACTTGTGAGTAAGGATTTTTTTTTGTATTCATATCCCTGCCATATAAAAGGATGCTAAATACTTGCTGAATGATAGATCATTTTATTTAATTCACCTATGTTGTTTTACAAATGAGAATGCCAAGACTGGAGAAGTTAAGTCATTTGTATAAAGACAGACAGATAGAACATTTCAGAGCTTACTTGAACTAAGGTCCTGTGACTCTAAACTCAGGACCAATTTCCATTACAACACTTTATTTTACTTATATAGGTCACCACTGGTTCTGCCTTTTCTTTCTATTCATAATTTCATGTCTTTCCAGATATTTGTGAAATGTAATGCCAGTGAGTCTTGGTAGAATTATAATATTCAATTAATGCAATGATGCCATTAATAGTACTCTTTCTGTCATGTTATGATAAACTTTTAGTGTCTACTCTGATGGAAATGATTTTGAAGGACAGTGATGGGGAAAAATTGGAAATGGAGGATTATGGAGGATATGCCTGGTTGCAAGGTGTCAGGAAACATTGAATATATATGAGGCATAGATAGTATTTTAGTTTAATTGGACATATAGAAAAGAGTAATTTGAGATAAAACTCTGAAAAGCAGAGAGATAGTTTGCGGAGGAGCTTCAAAGCTAGTTAAAAGATTTATCAGCTCTCAGTGCTAATACACTCCAAATTTAGCTAAAGAACAATCTCAAAAATAGTTTAAGCAGATAAGAATTCTGATATAAATGCTTTGGAGGTAGTGAGTTTCCTAAAAAATGTTTACCTATTACAGATCTCTGTTAGTTAATTCCCCTAGGCATTGTTAGTCTGTACATTTGATTAATGTTTGTTGTTTTTTTATCACTTTCCAATTTCCTTATATGTTTTGTTTCTTTTATTACATTATCATAATATTACATTATTGCATTATTGTATTACATTATTTTTATTAGAGATTACTCTCTGTGAGAGGACTCTTATAATAAAGTAAAACATTTAAGTAAAACTAATGAATTTTTTTTTTTGCTTTTTGGAGGGGGGAGGGCAGGGCAGATGGGGCTAAGTGACCTGCCCAAGGTCACATGGCTAGTAAGTGTTAAGTGTCTGAGTCTGGATTTGAACTGAGGTCCTCCTGACTCCAGGGCTGGTGCTCTATTCATGGCACCACCTAGCCACTGCAACTAATTAATATTTTGAAGAGATCTAGAGGTAGGAATTCCTTCAAGAGATTTATCCCCATGGCACCAATGTTTAATGCAGTCCCTGGTACATAGTAGATGCTGAATAAATGTTGACTGATTGATTGGTTATTTATTAATTCACCCAAATTTCCAGATTGAATGGAGCTTATTCACAGCTCCCGTCATATTGGTAATGTTAAAATATCATATTCAATTAATTAATACCTCCCAAAATCAGAGAAATTCTTATATCCTAATATTCTATGAAATAACCACTAAAATAAAAGCTTGGGGGAAATAGGAAGAAATTTATTAACCTGACAAGTTATTGCATCGATTTTCTAGCTTTCAGGATAAAAGAAATTAATTATTTCCTTTTTTTGTAATTATTTTCAAAGGTGTATTTAAAACTTATATTGATGTCCTGTTATTATTGTGTTATTTCATACTCATTTTAGACATGTTTCAAGAAGAAGTAGTCCCAGGACAAGTCTGCCTTTATCTTATATTAAGTATTCTATGAACAATTACACAGGTTGTGCAGCTGAATAAAAGTATTAGAGTATAACCTAACCCTTCCTTCTTTAGGCTCATAAAAATGTCCTTGGCACAGCTTCAAATGTAGGCAGGAAAATAAGGATGTGTTGTACTTCATCCTGGTCCCATAGAATTTTGGATTTTCCTTACTCAGCATTTTAATAGCTTTTTATTCTAAGTAGCTTGGAGAGAGAGAAGGGAGCAAATGCTTATGAAACACCTGTTATGTTTGGAGTTTACAAAATTATTTAATACTTATATGCCATTTTATACTTGTAATTATTTAAATATATTAACATTTGATATGACAAAATTTTTTTAAAATTGTCCTAACGCTTTTCAAATTTCAGTGTTACATCTTAGCAGTTGTGGACAAGAATTTGGTCAGTAATATTGCTCTCATTTCGGTACAATTTATTGAAAATGTTTTCTAGGATATTTTGAGGTCTGTATTTATAGCATGGACATTTATCATCTGTCACTCTGTGAAAAATACATATATTTTTTTCAGTCTGCTATGAAAAATTGTCCAGATTTTATTTTGTTCATGTTCTACATTGATCAATAAGTTCAATTTAATTAATTATAAGACTTTGGAAATTTCTCATCCAATAGTTGTGTTTGAATTATTAGCACAAAATCCTGCTTTTACCCATACAAATTTACATGATTCAACTGTTTGTTCAATTCTTTGTTAACATATTTTTGTTTGACTTCATCACTGTTGGCAGATATAGAGTAGTAAAAATAAACAAGATTTGGGGCAGAATAGTGTTCCTTCTGGAATAATCAGAGAAGATCTGAAGAAAAATCACAGAATGTTTGATCCCTGTGAAGAATAAATACCTCCAAGCTGGTTCCACTTGAACAATAAGTGGTGAGCCCTATGGTTAGATGGGTTGGGAGAAAGCCTCTGGCTCAGCCACAGGAAATTTTACATCCCTGATATTGAAGGGAGTTGGGCTTCTGAGACATGGAAGATTGAGAGAAACTCTGTTGGTAAGGAATGCCAGACCCACCTGGGCTGTGGAGACATGGCCCTGGGTAAGAAGGAATCAACACACATCTGGGGAGGGCAGAAGCAATGAAGCCAGGACATCTCTGACTGTAGGTACTTACAGGAGTCTGGAGGTCTTGGTTTCAGTTTCAGGCCAAGGAGAGAACTGAAAGAGGATCTGAGGCCAGAGGCAACCCCGCCTCCCACATCCCAGGACTAGAGGTGATTACAAAATATAAGTTGTTACAAATTTTGTAAAAAATCAGCACACAAAGGAGAAAGAATCTGAATATAGAAAGTTACTATGGGAATAGAGAATAGTGGAGTTCATCTTCAGAGGAGGATACTGAAGCAAAGGAAATCATCTGCTACCTCAAATGGTCACCTATCTAAAAAGAATTCTTAGAAGAACTTTAAAAAAGACTGTAAAATCAAATGAGAGAGATTGAGACAAAGCTATATAAAAAGCAAGAACAATCTGAGAAAAATAAGATTTTGTTGCAAAGAAACCTCAACTCAGTAGAAAATCAGACATACAACATACAAGAGAAATATGAGGTACACATAAATGACTAATTACAAGGCACTCAATAAAGACAGACTGTTTACTTTTTATATGAGGAAATGTAAAACATGTCTAAAATTGGTATTAGTAATTGGATAGTTCAAAAGAAAAATAGAGGTAGACCTGAGCATGATGGGATTTTAAACATTAACTATTTAGGAAAAGATAAAAAGAACAATTATCTCATACAAATGAGGTGCAAGAGGAAGAACTGACACAGAGGCATTAGATGGGGGAGGATGGCAGGTAGTTCTGAAACCCTACTCTCATCAGGAATGGATCAAAGAGAAAATCATATATACATACATGCACACACACATACATAATACATGCATGTGTGTATGCAAAAGAGCATCCTAATTTCAAAAAGAAATAAAAGACTAAGAAGATAGGGATGAAGGAAAGGATAAGGGAGGGATTTTTAGAGGGAACCCAACAGAAAACAATATATGCATTTAGAAGGGAATAAAAGTCTTCTAAATTTATAAAGAGGCTGAGCAAATAGGATAAGGGGGTTATAGAAAGCTATTTAAATTAATGGGAATGGTAGGATAAGGGAGAGATCATTGGAGACTTAAGTAATAGGTCAAGTAATAGGAGGGAAAGGTAGCAGGTAGAAGTAAAGTAGAGGAGTCAGGAAGGATAGGAAATAAAAGATACACACAAATATAAAATAAAGATCGCAAGTACAGTTTATTAGGGGAAAAAAAGTGGTAATTATGATCTCAGACAAAGTTAAAGCTAAAATAGTTTTACTAAAAAGGAAAAAAAATTAGGGAACCTACACTATATGTTAGGTTCATGCTGTGGTATAGGAAATGATGAGTTGGTGGGCTTAGAAAACGATGGAAAGACTTCAACTTATGAAGGAATATGTTATCTACCCTCAGAGAAACAGAGGAAGAACAAATATAGTGGGTCTTACATAGATGCACCTGAATGTATATGTCTATAGGTATCTAAGTATACGTATGTAAGTATAACTGTACATTTGCGTATTTGTTTATGCATGTGTGTATATGTACATACATATACATATGTGTGTATATATATGCATGTACATGTGTGTGTATCTGTACTTAACCATAGCTTTCCTAGGGGAATTGGGAGACAAAGGAAGAAAAAAGGAACAAAGTAAAAAGTGCATAGCAGAGAACAAAAGATAACTTATAAGTAAGCAAAGATGGATATCTCTGAACATAGTGTGTAGTATTTATTATATGGGCTTTCTTGAAATGGAAATTTATTGCTGTGTATTTTAAAGCTTCTGTTACATTCTGCTGTGCACATGACAATGTTATTTTCTTTTCTTATTTTGTATTTAAGTTTTAATATTTAATTTAAAGGTCTTTTAAATTTATAAAGAAATAAGAGGGTGAGGTAATAGGCTAAGGGGGTTATGGAAAGCTGTTTAGATTAATGAGAATGGTAGGATAAGGGAGAAATCATGGGAGAGTTAAGTAATAGGTTATGTAATAGGAGAGAAAGGTAGCAGATAGAAGTAAAGCAGAGGAGTCAGGGGGATATGAAATAAGAGATACGAAAAATGTTTCTTTTTCTTTTCTTATTGTGTATTCAACATTTAGTATTGAAGTTTTAAACAAATTACTTTTTAATTTTTTTAAAGAATACTTTTATGGCCCATTTTAGTGTTATGGACATATACATAAAATCTGGTATGTTTTCAGAGATAACTGCTATATGATTTTTCTCTTAGTTGTTAGCGAGCATTTTGCTGTTATGCCTACTATGAATGCTATCTGGTTTTAGTATAAAAGTTAATGTCATTTTTAAGGACATGTATTTCTAATAACAAACCCTGAAATGCTGCTCTTCTAGATATACAGCTCTTTGTTGCTTTTGTGTCTACCTAGTGGATGCTACTAAAATTATGGCCCTAGAAGAAAATGCAAATTGGATCATTAACAATGGAAATAAAAGTGAAAGAATTTATTTAGAAAAGACTTATGGCAGCTATAATGAATGGATAGCAAAAAGTGAAATTTGTTTACCAATGTAAATAACCCAATTAAATGAATAAGCAGTTTATTGCTAAGTTGTTATTGTTGTTTAAACAAAAATAATAACATATAAATCTGTATAGGGAGTAAGAGACTCAGTAGACAATATTCAAAGTTAGTAAGATTAAATAACAGAATAAACCAAAGTTGCAAAAACTAGTATAGAAATATTATTGAGTTTTAGAACTCTGATCTCAATAGCACTCATATTAGCTATGGGCTTTCTCCTTTTCAAAATCTGCTAGCAGTATGATAATGATGATAAATAATACTCCCAGAAATCTCCACACCATATTTTCTGCTTTAAGCCATGATCCCCATCTTTATCATGACAGAGCCTTAGATTCTGTATGGAGATTCCTTTGCTCTCGTGTTTTTTTTCTCTTAACCATTTAACACATCCATCCTTGTCATCCCCTCGCTAAGCTCTAGCTCACTGCCCGTCCTCCTTTCTACAATTCCTTTTACATTTCGTCTTCTTCCATTAAAATTTTAGCTCCTTGAGAGTAGAGATTATCTTGTTTGTACTTTGATCCTTGGCATTTAACACATATTAACTATGTAATAAATGTTTGCTGCTGCTGATAAAATTAGTAACTGCGCAGTATCAGCCTTAATGTATACTTCCAAAATTTAATGATGGGCCATAAATCATCTGAAGAGTGTCCTAATAATTTTTACAATATTAATGTAACACAGGATCTATTACTCTTAGCTTATGATGAACACATTCTCACAAAAAAAAAAAGAATGAGATTGATGGAAATTCACGCAGCATATGCCAAGCAGGAGAAAAACCTACCAAAATACTTCTGGGACATGAGTATGAGCAGTAATAGAGACAGATAACAGGTATATATCATCATATTTGCTAAACATAAGTGAATAATTGCCTCTGGACACTGCCTATGAAATGGGTTATTACAATAATGGATCATGGGTGACAACTGTATGAACTCAGGCAAAGATACAGTAAAAGAAACATGCTAAGCTTCAACATAGTCCAGAAGAATGTCCTGCTTATAACCTTTTACTTTGTCATAAAAAGCATAGAGTGAGTTTGAGAAATAGCTGATCTATATCCTTGTTCCCCCACAATTATTCAAAAAAATATCAATATTTCTACATGAGAGATGGTTCTGGTCCTGAAATTTCATAGAAGTTATCTTCTATCTTGTAGGTGTTGTAGAGGATCCAATCTGAAACCAATTAATCCCAGGGAATCTGTTCTGGAAGACACAGTATAGGTAAACTTGGTTTATAAAGCAAGCCTTTCATTTTTAATCTTTATAAAATCAGGTTCACCAAACTTAAGAAACATCATGAAATGTGTATTCTCTGTCTAGAAAGGATATTGATGGCTTTTCTCATATCTTTGTGAATAATATCAATTGAATGTATACCAAACATGATAGTTCTGAGCTTATGGCTCTTAAGAAATTCTCAAATTCTTTCCTTCATCTTTATTTGTTCAAATTCCCAAAATGTTAATAAAATATTTCGTAAGAGGACTGTTCCCTTATTGGAGGATGCCAATATGAGCATTCAAGAATTATCTGTAATCATGATTTGTCTCTTTCTTCTAAGAAACTTGTAGACTTTTTTGACTTTCTTTGGGTAATACGTTATTTACCTTTAATGAATGTAAGTCCCACTGATTTGTTTAGGTCTGTATGCAAGTTATTATTTAAGTAAAACTAATGTTTTCATTCATTTCACTGAAGTTTTTAGAAAAGTTCATTAAAACTGTATTATCACATATCATATAATTTCCATTTCATATCCTCTGCATGAATCTAATTCCTTATGATGTAGGTAGGTGGCACAGTGGATAGAGAACTAGACCTAGAGTCAACAGATCTGAGTTCAAATCCAACTTGAGACACTAGTTGTTGGAACACAGCCAAATCACTTAACTTTTGTCTGTCTCAGTTTTCTTTGTATAAAATGGGGATAATAACAGAAACTACCTCAGTGTTTTTGTGATGAAAACAAAATAGTATTTGTGAATGCTTAGCACAGTGCCTGGCATATAATCCCTACTATACAAATACTTCCCCTTTTCTATACAAATAATAAAGTGATCACCTAATAAATGCATATTGAATCAATTTTTATGTTAATATATTATAGGTTAATATTTTTTATTTGTGATATTGTAGTCTTTTCATATTAACATAATGTTATTTACCTATAAGTGAACATATTCTAAAAGTATTGCATTTTCAATGGTAGTGATTTAATTTATACTTTGCATTCTTTCTTGTGAGTAATGGAGCACACCTATAAGGCAAATTGCTAGAACAGGGGCATAGTTTGTAGGAATGGACACCTGATTTCTGCCAGTTAAATTCTGAAGTGTAAAATATATGTCAATAAGTATTTCACTTCTCCAGACTAAACATTCATAACATAAAAAAGTTTGTCCTGTTGTCACCATATTTCAAACTCATTTTCTTCTGTTTTTATTCAGTTGAAAAGTGAATGTTGCTCAGTCAAGCCCTCCTATAGTATAGAGTATAATGTTCTCATTCTAGTATGTGATCAATATTAACTGACAGTGATTGAGAAAATTGTCTGTGTTCTCTGAATCCTATATGATATGATTTCTACTGGAACCTCTTTTCCATCTTTATCCCTTCCCTCTCATTTTAATTTCTCCCCTCCACAAGCCCGTTCAATTCAAACAGATGCAGGTTGAGGGAGAGAGAGGAGAGAAGAGAGACAGAGAGAGAGAGAAAAAGAGACAGAGACAGAGACAATGACAAAGACAGGGACAGAGAGACAGAGAGAGAGACAGAGAGAGAGAGAGAAAAAGACAGAGACACAGAGAAGACAGACAGAGACAGAGAGACAGAAACAGAGAGAGAAAGAGAGACAGAGACAGAGAGAGACAGAGACAGAGAGACAGAGAAGACAGACAGAGACAGAGACAGAGAGAGAAAGATAGACAGAGACAGAGAGTTATCTCCTGTTGACCCTATTTCTCCCTATCAATTGCTCTCTTTCACAACTGTACTCCTGGAATGTGTTTATGGTTCGTTTATTCTGCTCTTCCTAATCCCTGTCTTTAACCCTAGCTTTCTGTCTTTGACCCTTTCCAATCCACAGAAATTGCTCTGTCACAGATCAATAAGATTGAGGCAGGATGATATATTAGAGAGGATTGGGAGTCAGAGGAACAGAGTCCAAATTGCTATTCTTCCTCCTATTCCCTATTTTTATCTCAGGTAAATCACTGAACATCTCTAGGCTTCATTTTCTATATCTAAAAGATGAAGGGGTTGTATAGCTGACCATAAGGTTCTCTCCAATTACAAATCTAAGACCTTTTTTCTACCTCTATTCCTAGCTCCTCTTTTGGCCCTTCTACAACATCAAATTCAGCAAGAATTTGGTGGTGCTAAGCATTCCTCATTAATTTAGTCAACATCTGTTGCTTGTTAATTGTATGTGGGATACTATGTTGTGTGCTGTGAGGCATACAAAGATGAATTAGAAAAAAAATGGACTTAGTATCAAAAGACCTGTATTTTAGTGCCAAATAAAGTTAAAAGTCATTTAATCTCTTAGATCTTCAGTTTCCTAATTTATAAATGAGGATGACATTTTATGCCTTGCCAAATATACAGTATTATTTTGAATACAGAAATTACTTTTTATATTTTAAGCTATAAAGCATAGGGCAAAATGAAGATATTATTGTAAAAAACCATATATGTTTGTGTGTGTATACCTAGAATTTACAAACATACATATTCATGTGTATTTGTGTATACACATATACACTATATATCATATCAGTGTGCTTTGGGAAAGAGTAATGTAAATAAATAACAATGAAATATTAAATAATAAATAATTGAGGGCTGCAGTAGCAAAATTAGAATTAAAATCTACATGAGACAAGAAGGGAAATTCTGTGAACTGCTTTATTATTTGAGTATGTTGTTGAATGCTTTGATGAATTTGTGATCTCAGTGTGAGGAATTCATATAATGTTGTAAAATAAAAGCAATCCGTAAGTTTTTATCCTAGATAATCCTTTTCAATTATCTATACAATGTTCACTGCCCATGTGGGGCATTCTCTCTAAATTGCTCAATATCTCATAAGTATAAGTGAAACATAAAAACTGTTCAGCTACTCTTTTTTTTCACTTTTACTTTGTGTCCCATTTCCTGATCATTTGGCAATGATGCTTGGGGGTTTTGCTGTTGCTTAGTCATTTTTAGTTGTGTCTGACTCTTCATGACACCATTTGAGGTTTTCTTGGCAAAGAATTAGAGTCCTTTGACATTTCCTTCTCCAGTTTATTTTACAGATGAGGAAACTGAGGCAAATGGGGCCAAATGACTTGCCCACAGTTACCGAGTTAGTGAGTATATGAAGCCTGATTACAAAAGTGAGTCTTCCTGACTCCAACACTGGTACTCTATCCACTGTCCCACATAGCTACTTTCTAATATTGGCTTTAGCATGTAGTTATTTCTTGATACAGTCTCTCTTGTCCCATTTTGCATGTATCACTACATTTCACTTTGGATGTTCTGAGACTTTAATTCTTCTTTGCCTCGTATTTCATGGTTAATAGCCATATGGTATCACTTCAAGAATACCAATGATAAAAAGATGGAAGTTTTTTACATGGAGAAACTCAGAGTAAATAATAGTAATATTCAAAGAATTTAACAACATACTCAAATGATAAAGCAGTTCACAGAATTCTCAAATGCAATGAATCTCATTCTCTTCTTCCTATTCAACTGTGCTCAGCACATTATCTACTTTCTGCTTGTGTATGTGTATGTGTATGTATATATATATATATATATATATACATATATATATATATACATATGTGTATATTATATATATATATACATACAATAGTATTCACTTCATTAAATATTTCCTAATCATAGAGAAAATATTGATATTCATTAAAAAAAAACTTTTAAGTTTGAAATTATCTTCCTCCCTTTTGCCCCTGCAGTCTTGGCTGAAAAGGCAAGCAATTTGATATCAATTATAAATGTGAAGTCACGCAAAATATATTTCTATATTATCCATGTTTCAAAAGAAAATAAAGAGGAAAAAAGAAAAATGGAGAAAATAGGAAAAAAGCATGCTTCAATAAGTACTCAGAATATATTTCTCTCTGGAGATAGCATTTTTCATCATGGGTCCTTTGGAATTGTCTTGGATCACTGATTGATGAGAGTAGGTGAGTCTTTCACAGTTGATTACCCTTACAATATTACCGTTACTGTGTGCAATCACCTCATGGTTCTGTTCACTTCACTATTGATATAACTCTTCCCTGGCTTTTCTGAAATATTCTTGCTTATAATTTCTTTTTAAAAATCAATTAATTAATTAATTTTTAATTTTCAACGTTCATTTCCACAAGATTTTGGGTTCCAAAGTTTCTCCCTTTCTCTCCCGTCCCTCCCATTCAGAGATGTCATGCATTTTGATTACCCCTTCCCCAAATTTACCTTTCATTTTATCATTGCCCCCCTCTTATCACCTTCCCCCTTACCTTATTTTATAACAAGATAGATGCCTATACCCCATTGCCTGTATATCTTATTTTCCAGTTGCATGTAAAGACAATTTTTAATATTTTGAGTTTTTTTGATTGTTTTATTGGAGGGGGAAGGGCAGGGCAATTAAGTGACTTGCCCAAGGTCACATGACTATAATCTTTGTCTTTAAAAGTTAGAGTTACAAGTTCTCTCTCTTCTTTCCTCCCCACCCACCTTCATTGAGAAGGCAAAGAATTCAACATACTTTATTCATATGTAGTTATGTAAAACACTTCCATTAGAATCATGTTGTGAAAGACTAACCATATTTCCCTCCATCCTATCCTACCCCCAATTTATTCTAATTTATCCTTTGACCCTGTCCCTTTTCAAAAGTTTTTGTTTCTGACTACCCCCTCCTCCAATTTGCCTTCCCTCCTATCATCCCCTCTCCCCTTATTCCATTCCCTCTTACTTTCCTGTAGGGTAAGATACCTAATTGAGTGTGTATGTTATTCCTTCCTTAAGCCAAATCCAATGAGAATAATGCTCACTCATTCCCTCTCACCTCCCCACTCTTCCTTTCCATTGTGAAAACTTTTGCTTCCCTCTTTTCTGTGAAATGATTTACCACATTCTACCTCTTCCTTCTCCCAATATATTCCTCTCTCACCCCTCAGTTTTATTTGTTATCTCTCATCCCTTCATATTCAATTTACCCTGTGCCATCTATCTATCTATCTATCCATCTTTCTATTTCCTCCAACTACCCTAATACTGAGAAAAGTCTCATGACTTACAAATATATTTCCATGTAGGAATACAAACAGCTCATGTTTAATAAGTCTTTCCTGTTTATCTTTTCATGCTTCTAGTATTTCTTGTATTTGAAAGTGACATTTTCCATTCAGCTCTGGTCTTTACATCAAGAATGCTTGAAAGCCCTCTATTTCATTGAATAACCATTTTTCTCATGAAATATTATACTCAGTTTTGCTGGGTAGGTCATTCTTAGTTTTAATCCTAGTTCCTCTGACCTCTGGAATATTGTTTTCCAAGCCCTTCAATCTTGTATTATCCTGATTCTATTTCCACAGTACTAAAATTGTTTCTTCCTGGCTGTTTGCAATATTTTCTCCTTGATCTGGGACATCTGGAATTTGGCTACAATATCCCTAGGAGTTTTTCTTTTGGGTTCTCTTTCAAGAGGCAATTGGTAGATTCTTTCAATTTTTATTTTATCCTCTGGTTCTAGAATATCAAGGCAGTTTTCCTTGATAATATCTTGAAAGATGATGTTTATGCTCTTTTTTGGGTCATGCCTTTCAGGTAGTCCAATAATTTTAAAATTATCTCTCCTGGATTTATTTTCCAGGTCAGTGACATTTTTTGATGAGATATTTCACATTGTCTTCTATTTTTTCATTCTTTTGTTTCTGTTTTATAGTTTCTTTATTCCTCATAGTCATTAGCTTCCATTTGTGCCATTCTCATTTTGAAGAAATTATTTTCTTCAGTGAGCTTTAGGACTTCCTTTTCCATTTGGTCAATTGTGCTTTTTAAGGCATTCTTCTCCTCATTGGCTTCTTGGACGTCTTTTGCCATTTGGGTTAGTCTGTTTTTTAAGGTGTTATTTTCTTCAATGTTTTTGGGGGGTCTCCTTTAGCAAGTTGTTGACTTGTTTTACTTGATTTTCTTGCATCATTCTCGTTTCTCTTCCCAATTTTTCCTGTACTTCTCTTACTTGATTCTCAAAATTATTTTTGAGCTCTTCCATGACCAGAGACTAATTCATACTTTTCTTGGAGGCTTTGGATGTAGGAGCTTTGACTTAGTTGTCTTCTTCTGGTTGTATGTTTTGATCTTCTTTGTCACTAAAGTAAGATTCTATAAGTCTGAATTTTTTATGCTGTTTGCTCATTTTCCCAGTCAAATACTTGATTTTCTAATTCTTTATTAAGTTTGGACTCTGCTTCTAGTGGGTATGGGGGTTGAGTGTATTGTCCTAAGCTTCAGGGGCTTTTTATCAGCCATTCAATCCCCCACCATCTGTGGGCCCAGAGCTCCAGAAGCAACAGCAGCTGCTGCTGCTACCCCTGCCACCTCTATCACCTCAGGACTGGGGCCAAACTCCATCTGGACCATGCTCCTCTTTCACCCACGTCACACAGAGTTTTCCCATTGACCTTCTATGATGTCTTTGGCATTTGTGGGTTGAAAACTCTAGAAACTGCCACAACTTCCAGTGATTCAGTTCCCTGAGGCCTGCTTTGACCCTGTCTGTGCCAATGCAGCCCATGCTGGACTGTGCTACACTCCCAGCCCGGTGCAACAGACCCTTCCTGTTGGCCTTCCAGGCTGTCTTGGACTGGAAATGTATTTCACTCTGTCATTTTGTGTGTTCTGTAGCTCTAAAATTTATTTAGAGTATTTTTACATGTATTTTGAGGGTTTGGGGGGAGAGTTCTAGAAATTCCCTGCTTTTACTCCTCCATTTCATCTCCACCATATTGATGGACTAGCTCTATAGATTGTGCATCCAGTATTGTCTTATTTTCTGGATAACAGGAATTCTTCATTTCTTACTTTGATCTCCTGGTGGCTACTAGGCTTAAATCTTTTCTGTACTTTTCATTCTCTTTAATGAGACTCTGTGATATTCTAAGGCTTGAAGCAATGAGTAAGCCAAGTCAACTAGCATCTGTTAAACACTTGTTTGTGCTAGGCATTGTATGTACTTAATACTGGGAATACAAATATAAACAGAATGAGCCCCTCTCCTTGAGAAACTAATATTCTAATGGAGAGGACAACATATAAACACAGAAAAGGACGTTCAGAAGCCTGGATGGAAAGGAGGTGTGCCTGTATGGGTAAATGTCAGATAAAATTTGGAAAGTCAGGAGTGGAACCTGGAGAGAAATTAAGATGTCACCAGCCTGGATACTTTCCTCAAAATGAAGGTTCTGGGGAGAATGAACTGATCAAACAAGGGGCCCTAAGGTGCAGAATACACTTCTATCCTGACAAGTGCAGAAGCCAACTAAGCTTTCAGGTGAAGAGCCTGCTGAGACATGGTAGAGGTATTTTTGGAGCTCAAGTAGGAATTTTGAAGAATATTAATACCATCATCAACTACACCATTCATTTTCTTTCCAACCAGTTGATACTGTGTGATTCTCAACTTACAATTTTCTGAGGGCCAACCAGACTACCCTATATATTCTCTTGCTACTATGACAGTGAGTACTCTGACCCTTACTGCCTGAAGGCAAGGTATGTTATATTTCACTACTCCACAAAGTAGGGGGTTTCTAGTGTTTTCCTCTATATCAAGCCATCATTGATTTTCTTCCCTTAGTTTTACAGATTCCAGAACCCCAGTTCCTTTTAACCACTTAAAAGTCAGATTGAATTACACAAAGAAATATTTGCTTCAAAGGTACAGAAAGAACAAGCTTGCAAACATTTGCCTCTACCACGTCAGAGCCATAATCCAAGCTACAAATCCTTTGTCTCTGGGAACAATGTAAAGCCAAGCACAAGCAACTCTCCTGAGGATAGCTACTGTGAATAACTTTAAGGTTCTGATCATATAGTATAGTGAACTCTTTATTTATTCAGCATTAAACTGAAACAAAAAATTCACAGAAATCAAAGTACAACATTCACAACAATATAACATAACAACTTATTTCTAAAGTGGCCACATACTATTAAACAAAAGATATCATTCACTGTCAGAATCTGAATCAATCAATATAAAGTACCCATCTAAAGCCTTCTTTCATCTTGATTGGAGACTGGCTTCCAATCATCCTTAACTCAGTAATCCTTAGGGAGCAATCATCTGTTATGGGAATCTGAAGATCTTCCCTGCCC
>CM053583.1:263324879-263343759 GCA_028627135.1 Pseudochirops cupreus
CTCTCTCTCTCTCTCTCTCTCTCTCTCTCTCTCTCTCTCTCTCTCTCTCTCTCTCTCTCCTTCTCTCTCAGAAGACCTAAATGCCTTCATGCCTTCTAATCGAGTTCATATAGAACTTTCCCATCCCCCAATGTCACATTTTTCATTTAAATGTGGTGTTTTTCATAGCTATTTTTCACATTTATTTCGTAAATAATGTTATTGACATATTCAGGCCCCATAAAGTTAGTATCATGTGAATAAAAATGAATTCGCTAAATGGCTTGAAATGATTAAAGGGTTAAAATCAACATATCAACAAGGAAAAAGTATTAAAGTATTTGGTCTGAAGTGCTAAAAGAATTTGACTGGTACTAACACTCTTCACAATCATCAGGTAAGTAAACATTATGTCTCTTCTGGAAACTACACGCACACATACACACACAGAGGCACTCACACATATAGACATACACATACATATGTGCATATTGCCTTCTTATGAGAAAAGTTACCAAGTTATGTTGTAGCATTTGCATGTTTTTTATAATTAAATTTACTCTGTATTGTTTGGTGTACATGGCAGAGTTGTTTATATGTAGTTGTATACATGATGGAGCCCCCAAGTCTAAGTTCCTTAAGGGGAAGGAATGCTCCCTGACCCTGCACGCGCAGGACCCGCCCCCCCCCCCTCACCCAACGTATCTTCAGTACCTTAAGAGCCTCTAAGAAAATCAAAGGACATAAAGTTTTGTGTAAGCTAAATTAATTTTTTAAAAATGCAAATTTTATTATGCCTTTATTGTGCCTTACTCTACTTTCCCCTTTTCTTAAAATGTATCAAATCAAAACAAAAAACACAGTTGTTTACAAATGACTATATTGTCCAGATGGACTTTATATCTTGCCATGAAAAGCATCATATGATTTGTATATTAAATAAAACTTGAGAACAATATCTTCACCTCCATATCAGTTCTATTTCTCAGACTCACAGGTATACTGTTTAGATTAGACCCCTTAATCCAACCCTGTAATTTTACAGATAACATCCATTGAGGTTAAGTGTCTTGGCCAACATCACACAGCAAGTTAGGGAAAGATTCAGAATAAAAAATCTAGATTTCCTGATTTGTAATAAGTTGGATGGACTTTTTAAAAAATTCTAAAATTATTTCTTCCATAGTTTTTCCACTTAATAAAAGCACATCAAAAAGTAAGCAATAAAATGGAAAATTTGTAAATTTCCTTTAAACTTTTCTTCTTGTCTCTTTTTATAATGTGAATCATAACAGTGCCTTGCATTTATATCTCAGTTTGATGTTTCAAAGCAAATGCACATATTTAAACTAATTCTTATTCTTACTGCCACATTATAAGATTGGCAAGGCAGATATTACTCATATTTTACAGATGAGGGAGCTGAAGCTCACAGAGTTGGAGTAAGTGTTTAAAGAGACATAACTAGTCAATGGCCAAGCTCCCACTAAAATGAGGTCCCAATCTGCCTTTCCCACTCCCCCCACTTTTTATCATTCAATTAGGGTGACTCCTATTGGTGGTGTTGAGTTACTTTCAAAGAAACTTGAAAGTTGAATCCTCTCAAGACTGGATTGGGAGGGAGAAAGTAAACCATTAATAAAGTTCCTAAAGGATCCTGCCTTCCAGGTTAACTCAGAATCATGGAAAATTGGTTCAAATATCTTGTTGAAGACTTTAGTGTCACAAGTTCAGATTCAGTGTTGGACGATATGACTAGGGACAACTTAACTGCAAAAATCGGGCACTCAAATATATATATGCTATGCATTTTAAACTAGGCAATCATTTTTACTTTATAGTATGTCACCAGGTTTTTTACTATTCACACTCCTATACATAGATTCAAACTGGAGAAAGGCACCTTAGAAATAATGTAGTTCAAACCTCTCAGTTTACAGGTCCCAGAGCAATGCAATATTTCTAGCTATACAATTGGTTTAAACCCATGGTTTAAGAGATAGTAACTATGTGATGATTTTTTTCTATTCTCAGACCTTTTTAAAGAATAAATATTTCATACTTACATCCTTTTCCTTTTTGTTTTTAAAATGAAATACAAATGAAGAGATCTTGCTACTCTTGAGATTTAAAAAATAACCACAATTCTTCCCTGCCCCTTGAAAAACTCCCACAATTCTTTTCTTCAAATAAAGAATATTGGGATACTTTCAAAGCAAACAAAATAAGCTACTTACGTCTATAATTTCCTTTTTTACTATATATTTCGCCAACAAAATAAAGATGAGGCATTACAGGAAATCACGGGGGAAATTATTCTTAACTCATCTGCTACGTACACAGTAAAGTTCTATGCAGTTAACTTTAAACTTGGGGAGCCACAGGAAAATAAAAGGAATTGGTATAGGAGGAGATTATTGGGTGGTATTTCCTCAAATAAAGGGATTTCTGAGATTGCCTCTGTGTGGGTATATACTTAACTTGCAGTCTAATGTTTACCTCTCCTCCAAACCTCTCTTCCCTCCAGCTCATTTCTCTCCTCCCTTCTACACTCAATATTTAGATAACTTAATTTTTATTAATACCTGTTCAAACATCTTCCTTGGAATTCCTTAAATAGGGCCTTTCACCTCTTCATTAAGGTCCCATTGATGCTGACAAGCAAACCAGTCCCTGCCCCAAGGGAGGTAAGACCCAGAATGCTGAAGAACCAGCATCACAAACTCAGAACTGAAGTTGAAAGAAAAGAAATGTTTGACTGGAAAATTATTTGAGTTTAAATACCGTAAATGATTATTTTCTCTTCATTCTGTCTTGTGATTAAAAGACAACAGAGTATATTAAATTGATAAACGTCATTGAATATATTGACCTCCATTCCCTGTGCATAAGGGAATAAGTTCTTTCTAGAGCTCTTTGACAGAATATATAGAGCAAATAAAATTTGTAACAATCTATAAAATAATCAAATCATAATTAGAGCTGAAGAAAATTAAGCTAATTCAATTGTTTCGTGGTTTAATTATTAATTATTTTAACTGGAATTTTCTGAGAGGTTGTTGGCTTCATCATATGCATTATGATAGTTTCAATTCTTCTAAAAATATTTTTTAAAAAGAAAAAAAACCTCCAAAAATGGACTTGATGTTATGTTTTCAGCTTCAATACTGTTTTGTTTTGTTTTGGCAGTCAATGTTAAGAAACAACACCCTGTTATGAACAGTTATGAACATACATATTGTACAGTTTTCTGATTTCCCAGGGTGTCTTTCAAAAGGGGAATTTTCCCTAAACTGAAAAATAATAACTTTATTTTAATTAAATGTATTAGTATTCTGCCAAATTGTAAAGTGGCTAAAGAAATGCATTTAAAAATATAATACAACCCTTTGAGACTTAAGCATCATTTTTTCTTGACTTCTGCATAGAGGCAAATAGTGTATTATATGAATGACAAACTTTATATTGATTTTGCTTCCAATCTCATCATCAGTTGCCTAACATTATATTTTAGAAGCATAAGCAACAACATATTAGCCTAATTTCACTTCCCTTAAGTGAAACTCATTACATAATGTTAACTGACTCACATGTATATCTTAAGAAAATAATTTCCATCAAAATATATTCATGCCATAACACCTAAACTGTAACATATGGACTTCATCCCCCAGTTGACACTTAATTAGTTTCAAATTGTTAGGTTGAAATGTCTGACAATGTTTCAAATACCTTTTAACTGGTTTGAAGCAAAGAGTGTTCCTTTTATCTGCTACATACTCCAATAGCATTGGAAATCATACACTCTACTGGATGGTGATGATAATACACTGAAGTATGATCTCTTATAATGTCTTTGGTAAATATGTCTACTCTTAATTACATGGATCAACATTTAACAAATGTTAGAACTTCACTGTTTATTCAATTTGCCCAGAATTTTAATATATTATTATTATTATTTCCCTACTTTCCTAAAGCATTATTTTGTAGAAGATTTAATATCTGTTCAAAACTCATGTTTGTCAAGAGCCTGTTTAAAGAGATACTGGAACTGTGTTACTCAGTGTAAAATATCCACATATGGTAAGCATATACACATAGCACAGTGTGTTGAAAAATAAATAAATTGTCAACCTCTGGCAGGCACAAGGCAGTAACACCATGCACAGGATGCCTCCATAGATATATATATGTATATATATATATATATATATATATATATATATATACACACACACACACACACACACACACATATATATATATACATATGATATACACACATACATACATATGTGCATATGTATATATTCATATATGTGCATATGTATGCATGTGTCTGTGTGTATACACACACACACATGTTCAGTGGCTGTGCTCCTCAGTAGTGTACTAGATGCTAGGAAGAGGTTATTTTTTGTTTTGCTGGATTTAATCAATTGCATTATGTCAAAGAAAATGTTAAATGGACTAGACTTTACTAGAGAACCTGGGTCCCAAACCTCTATATCTCCATGCTTTATTTCATTTCATCTTTCCCCTAGATGCTTAAGCCGCTTCCTATTCCTTCCTCCCTTATCTCCACTCACAAAACTGTCCCAGTAGCTCTTCTCCCCGCCTCCACCCTCAATCAGTCTCTAGGGAAAGGGAATCACTAAAATACCAGGTCAGGGGATATTCCAGGCAAGAATGCTTTATCTTGAACTAACGGGGAATGAGAAGTGATGGGCGCGGTGCTCTTCTTTCTTCACCCCACCCCAGCCCACTCACTCAAAGGATCTTTCATTCCTGTCCACTGCAGCTCAGAGATGCATTGCTAGGTTTTCCTGTGCACCTCATGGCAGTCCAGCCTGAAGACCAACCACCAAATCTTGTCTATGGAAAACTTCCCTAAAGAAGGTACTGAAACGTTAAGAGAAAGCAGCGAGATCACAGATCATTCCTAATACATACAATCCTGAGGTGTCTTGACACGTCTACATGTAGAAATACACATTCTTCCCCCTCCCCACCCCCGCCCGGCGCGCTCGAAGATGAGGGCTCAGGAAAGGTAGACGGATAAAAGGTATAATTACCTCCAGGGGTTGCCCTTAGGTCGTGAGCCAAAAGCTGGTCCCTTCAGTGGAGCAAGAGCAGAGTTCCGATTTGGAACCTCACTAGCTTGCTTCCGGATGCCAGGAGCAGGGACTGGGAACTCCGGTTGCCTCTGTTCCTGGAGAATACTGTGTTTCGCAGCCCCTGGTGCCAAGCACACCACCCCTCCCGTGCGCTAGCTCCTTTAGCCCGCTTTCGCATTTCCCAGCTGCTCCCCCACCCACCTTTGGCCGCTGTACCCAATAGGAACCTCTAGCGGAAGACAAGGGAACAGCACCATTTCCAAATGAGACAAGGAGAAGCAAGAGAGGAGAGCGCCCAAGGGTTGCAGCTTGGCGCCAGCCGCCACCAGCGAACGTGCTACCCGTTATCGCTGTACTCTACTTACCTTCTACAGCTTCCCTTGGAGGACACCCTCCGAACTCATAGTTCCCTAAGGCAACAAGGAGATGGGTCTGCAATGCTCAAAATGCTTGCTAATGCTGAGGGGGTACCCCAGGGAGAGGCAATCTTGTAGAGGAAAAAAAATCCAAATATACACACACGTACACGACAGTGAACCTAAACTACGTTGATATTTACAATTTTCACTAGCTTCTAAAAAGTACAATGACAAAACACGATTTTTTCCTTCCTGCCTTGCAAGCACTTAGCCTTGCATCAGCACCATTTCCATCATGGGCAACCTCGTTTAAATTCCCACCGTAATACCTCTTCCCCCCTCCCTCCTCCCATTAGGCAATAGCACAGAAAACATTCAAGGATTTTCAAAAACACACAAATAAAGTTGCATTTTAAAATAAAAAATACGCACCTACAAAAATACACATCTATTTTAAGTTATCCTCCCAGTGATAAATTCAGGCAGCGGCATTGCTGTCTCTTACCTTGAGGCGGTGTCCTTAAAACCAAGGAGGTGGATGCAATGCACACAAGACTGCTTCCTTTCTTGAGTTCCAAAAACCTCAGTTGCTTTTGCTTTCCCTTTTAATGTTATTAGGAAGCAGATGAGGATTAGACACTCAGAGGAGCGCAGACGGCTTTCTAACCTTATGAAAAGCAGGATGGTGGCAACCACACTGCACTGGCACCCTTGAGTCTCCTCAGTCCCTCCTCTTCCAACTTGGTTTCCTATTTAATTTTCTTCTTCCCTTAAAAAAAAACACTCAAATAAATTCAGAATTAGGACAAAAGCAGAGACTCCCAGTTGCTGCCACTCTCCCTTATTCTCTTTTGCTGTCTTTTTTTTTTTTCTGTTTAATTGGAAAAATCCTCAACTCGCTGCTCTGATTTCCTGAATGGTTGTGTGAGGTGGCTGTGCGGGTGAACAACAGATCCAAGGCAAAGCTTGAGAAAATGTCTTTTTCTGGGCAGCCCAGCAGAAAAGAAGCTACTGGCCCCGAGGAAACTTTGAAGTGAAGAAACGGTGGGCTGCAGGGAAGATCTACTGGAGGCAGCCTCGGTTCTATGTGAAAAGGAAGAAAGGGAAATCAAAGAAGATAGGAGGTGGGGAATGAGAGAGAGAGAGAGAGAGAGAGAGAGAGAGAGAGAGGGAGAAGGAACTAGACGCTCCTTCACTTTCTGTCACCCAGTCGGCTCAGGCAGCGCTCGGCACATGTTCACACACATACATACACATACACACACATACACAGACACACACAGAAATACACGCAAGCCCAGTCCTACATAGACCGCAGGCTAGCGGGATGGTGAGGGGGTGAGGGATCGGGAATTAAAAGGAAGAACGGGGAAGAGAGAAGGGAAAACTGATGAAAAAATAAAATACATAGCAAATTGCTCCTCAGTAGTTAACAGATTGCAACAAGGCAAACCTCCAACATCTTTTCAACCATTCCACTCCCTCCAGACATCTTCTCTCCGTCCCCCACCCCTCTCCCGGTGATTTTTTTCTTATAGTTTTAGTTCTAGTTAACTGAGGGAGGGGATGGGAATCAGTGAGTCTGTAATACAACCTTTTCCCGGCCCCCTTCTACACCTCTACCACCCTTTTCTCTCCTCTTGTAGTGATTCTCTGCACTACTTGGATCAGGAACCAACGGATTTCCCAAAGATTTTAGTATAAAGGAACCAAAACATCTTCTCCCTGTTGTCGATCCCTTTTACTGAGCCTAGATGGCGGCTTTAATATCCTCAAATCTAAAGGGCAATGGATTTGGAGTTCCCTCTTCTTTGATTTAGTTTATTTTAGGTAGTATACGCTTATATTGCAGGTTGGACGGTAGCAGGTGTAACCCTCCGCTGGGAAAAGGGGAGGGTTTAAAAAGCGTAGAGAACCAGCCCCTTCAGCAGCCATTTCCTAGGATCATTATGGGCAGAAGCAGTTAGGAACCCCGGTTTGCGCCAATACCGACTTTATCCTCTACCCTATCGCCAAGAGAGACCTTTTGGAGCGGAGCTTTGAGAGCGTGACTTCAAACCAAAGAAAAATAGAAAGAACTCGCACTTCCCTGCACTTCGACTCCTGGGAAACTTTATTCTTCATCTCTAGGGCTCCCCTTCCCTCCAAAGTTTGCTTGGTAGTTTGTTTTTTAAACTCTAGCATTTGGGGAAGACTGGGTCAGAGAAAGCAAACATCCTCGCCTCCCCTCCCACGCCGTCTTTCTCCATTTACCTTTTTAAAAATTATTTATTTTACTCCTCCAATCAGCGGATGATACACCTGCCAGAATATTTGACTTCCTTCAAAAGTATTCGTGGAGTACATTCTGTAGGATCACGCCGAGGTAGGACTTGTGAGCTTTCTCCCCTCATCTGGAACAGGGGAAAGGATTTTTATTTGTTATTTTTTGGCGGGGGCGTGTATGTCTGTGATTGGGGTGGTCGCTTGAGATTGGAGAGGTGAGGTCTCTTGGCGTTTGGGCTTTATCGTGTGAGTGGCTTTTGATCGGAGCTTAATTTGTCCTTTGAACAGGAAAGCGGTGAAGCTGCCTTGACTAGAAAAGCTGAACAAGTTTAAGCTGCACATGCTAAGAACTGACTGCAGAGTGGGTGGCTAATTACAACAACAACAATAAAAATAATGGAGACTGGGATGGAGCGAGGAGGGGTGTGGAAAGGGGGACCTATCTTGGTTTAATGAAAATGAGGAAACAACACCGAAAGCTGTTGCAAGAAGATGAAAAAGAATTGTCCACAAGAGTGCTCTTTACTGCTTGCTACACGTTGGAATCTAGAGAGAGAAATGCTTCAGTTGAGTTAAGCAGCTGGCCCTGGAAAGAATGGTGGTTGCGGAATGCACTTCTGGGTTAAGACTGGGGAAAACTGTGTAAGACCCTGAATGAATTGTCCTGGTAATATATGTCAGAGGAGAGACCTGCAGCATCTAAGATATCTGTATACCAAAAGATCTTAAACGAGGGCTAAATCATGACGCAGTGATGGTCCAAGTATGCACAGCTGCTAAATCTGAAACATTGAAGACATCTGTGTATGCAAATATGAAACCAAGGTTTTTTGTATGTTTATTTATTTATTTTGAAAAGAAGTCACCTAACTGTAAGACTAGAGGAAACACACAAAAAAGACTATGATTTAGTTGATGTTAAAACAAGAGAGACAGATTATTTGGAACAGGAGAAGAATAAGGTATTTTATTCCCGGAAGCTAATGATTAGGGATTATGATTACATATCTGTGAATGCTGTTTTGTCATAAATTCCTGTTTAGGTTTAATAATCAAGAATGTATTGGGAGTTTTGACTTCTTGCCTGATTTTCAAATAGAAATTGGTGGCAGTATGAATCAAAAACTGAAATGAAGCTGGAAAGTGCTTGTTTCTTCACAGGTTTTCAGATCGGTATAGTTTTTTATAAACTCCTAAAGTATCTTTCATTTATTGAAATAAAATATCAGTAAAAAATTTGAAAAATTTGCCATTTCTGAACAAAGACTGCTTGCCAAAAATCATGCCAGTATATTTGACACATTATGATTGATCCCTTTTTTTCATCCAAAGATTGATTTGACTATTCAAAAATATTCTGAGGTCACAGCAGGGAACTATAAATAAAGTTTTAAAAAATCGTTATTCTTTGGTAAGATTAAAAAATTAAATAGAGAGTAAATCTTGGAAAAGGCTATTCCTGCTTTTTACAGTTGCCTTCCAGGGGAAGAGAGTTGTTAACTTTCTAACAAGAAAATGACATGCATTATTGAAACATTCATTATTTTTAAATGGCTCAAATTTGGTTTCCAACTTGTGGGACTTGGAATTTTAAGGGAAGACAATCACTTCCTTTAGAAGGGTTCATTTTTTTTTTTATCTGACATCTTCAGTCCTCTTCTATATTAAAGATATATAAGTAAGTAACAAATGGGAACTTAATCTTCATTTTCTCCCTGAAATGAAAATATTCACAATTAGATTTACAATTATTTCGTCCAGAAATGTTCACTACCCCTTTCATCTTGGAAATTCAGTCTTCATGTGTGAGTTTCATGTGTGATTTTTCAAGTCCCAGCAGAATTAAGTACAATAACCCTTTCTCTAAATTCCTCTATTCATGCCCCTTGAAAATCCGGGAAAATATAACATGAACAATTTTCATTTTATTTTTTATTTTTATAGCAAGTACATATGTAACAGTATACCATGCAAATGTTGACTTGTGTATCAAAGACTATATCCTATTCCAGGATGTACAATTTAGGATTTAAAAATCAATTATTGAAACAATATGAGAATCCTGGAGATATAAAATAGATATTTAATACAAAGTGAAAATTCAGCATGACAGTGATCTCTTCTTTTGTCCAATTCCCCTTTCCAAAATGATAGCTAGGAAATGATATACTACATTCTATTCTTACCTATTCATCGGACAGCTTAATGACTTTGTTTTATGTTTACATCTAAAATATGAACTTAAATTCAATTACTAGTATTTCTAGTTTCTCTAAGAAAAATACAAGATTTCTATCAGGATAAAAGAAAGGAAAAAAATATATACTTGGACATGGATAAAGTAGGGCAAGTACTTTTCTTTTTTTGGAAGTAAAAGTATTTTACTGGATAATTGACAAAACTATCACTTCTTCCCTGCCATTTAAGATTAGTAGACATCATAACCTCTACTTTTGAAATCTTTTGACAAAGTAGGAAAACAATCTGATTGTGGTCAGAAGTCATATACTTGTAGATCTACAGTTGAGAAGAACCTCAGGGACCATCTAATCTAAACCTGTCTTTTTAATGATAAGGAAACTGAGGTCCAACCACCTGCCCAAAGTTGTACTGATGGTAAATGTTAGAGATGTGATTTGTCTTGAAACTACAGTCAATTTTATTTTCACTTTCTACAGTTCTTTTTTCCAAAGAGTAATACTGTTTCAAACAGTTCTCTTTATACATAGAACTGCATGGCATGTTTTCATCCCCTTTGAATCTACGACTTCTAATACAAATTCTCAACCAATGATTTCCTTTGCATTCTATAATTGGAAAACAGATTTGAAAGCTCTGAGTCTCATTCCTATTCAGTTTTCTTATGTCTTAAATGTGTGGTGGTAGACCTTTTGTCACTTTTCTTTTTTGAGGGACTAAATCAATCTTTCAACTTTTTGAAGCTTAAAGACATTCTGAGAAGGTATTGTAACCCTTTCTTTCCTTGTATCCTTCATTTTATTTCCATAGTTTTCCTTTTTGAAAACTTTTCAACTGTGCTCAAGTTGAAAAAGAGTTGTTTGTTTTTCAAATGAAAATTCTTGACTAATCCATTTTATATCTTCTCTATGTTGTTCCATGAATAACTAAAATTGGCAAGTAACCCACCGTGTCATCTGTGTGGATATAATCAATATTGGAATCATAAATTTTATATATTTGAAAGGGACATTTACTATGTTAGCTATTATTATTATTACTTGCTCCGTAATCATGAATAAGATATTTAATCTTTTATATTCTTAGTTTCCTCAGCTAGAAAATAGTAATATTTATATATACTACCAACCTCACATGGTAATTATGCAAGTATATGAATCTGAATTTTCATCATCATCATCACTACCGCCACCAACATCATGATATGCCATACTTAAATTTTGATAACTGCGATAAAGATAAAGTGATATTCTGAAAGGATAAGATAGAGGGGAAGAAGATAAGACATGTTTGTAAAAAATTAAATGAAATTTAAAATCAGTGTAACAAATGGTATGTAATAATATATTAATGACAATAATACTTGTATGTAGAGATATTATATCAGAGAATGGAGAGGTAGTAATGTCTAGAGTGGAGAAGATGGGTGGCACACTGGATAGAGTGCCAGGCCTCAAGTCAAGAAGATTCATCTTTCTGAATTCTGGTCTTACCTCGTAGGTTTACTAGCTGTGTGATCCTGGGCAAGTCACTTGACCCTGTTTGCCTCAGTTCCTCATTGCTAAAATGAATTAGAGAAGGAAGTGTCAAACACTGAAGCCAAGAAAACCCCAAATGGGTTCATGAAGTGTTGGACATGACTGCAAAATGACTAAGTGACAACAAAACATCTAAGGCAGTCAGGAAGGCTTCCTACAGGAGGTAACAATTTTTAGGATTCACAATTCAGAATCATATATGACTTATGTCACCTATTGAACTGTCTCATTTTACAAATAAAGGAGCTAAGGAGGGAAGAAGATGAATAATGTAGCAAAGGATATAGAGATAATTTGTAGCATAGTGGATTGAATTCAGATATTCAAAATCTTAAAAAAAAATACTTCAAATCAGGATTTAGCCAGGATAACTAAGTTAGGTTGTGTCAAAGGTAGAACTTGAACCCATAACTTCCTGCTTTTGTTATCTTCCTCTCTATCCACTATTTTGTTCTGTGCCAATAACTGTGGGGCTTTCTGCACAGGGACATGGAGTTGACTAAAAGTTACCCTCCAATTATCTCAGGTGAAAAAACAAACTGTCTTGGTGTTTGCATGACAACACAAATCCATTAGCATTAGGCAGTCCTTGCAAAATTTATTGTCTAATAACAGTCTTAAACAAAAGGGGAAAAAGTACTAAAGAAAAGTTTACATATAAAAAAAAATTCCCCAAAGTATTGTTGTCTCTGAATTTCACAAATATTGGTATACCATTTCAACAATGAAACATCATTTTCTTTGATGATATTATCTTGTTTCTTTGACTTGATCTTTTCCCCAACAGTTTTTTTAAGATTAAGTTATTTTAATCTCCAATTAATTTAAATCTTTTTTTATGAATATTTGCTGAATGTATTTTATTACCTTGTGGTTAATAAAATATCATTTAAAATATTTCTGCTTTACTGAAATTCCATGTGATATTTTTATGCCCTAATGTGTGTCATTAAAGGTATCCATTTAGAAACTTTCAGGCATTTATTGACTGAAAAAATTATAGATCTTAAAATTTCTAAATGAAGTAGATTCTAATAAACTCTGTGTAATTTGCAGGGCCTGCAAATTTTTCTCTGAGAGAGGTTGTAATGGATCTTTTTCAAATTTTCAGGCTCTCCCTCACAGTCTACATATATAGCTTATGGGTTTTTTTTCCACTTAATTACAATTGGTTTTTCCCCCCTCCATAAGTGTAATTATGAAGAAAATGTTAGTGTGGGTCTATTAAAATTACTGGCAACAATGCAGTGAAAATGGCTTAGTGCTGATGGGAGCATAGTTTTAGCATGTCCGTGTCCTTTATCAGTTGACTTTGAGTTTTCTAAAGTTACAGACCATCAAGAAGACAAAATACTTCTTCCAGTCCAAGAACTGCACTGACAACAAGATAAATGCAAGTCTTTCTGAAAGACTGCCAGTTTATGAGAGTTTCTAGTAGAGATATTAAGCAACATAACTACAAACTATTTTAACTGAGTATAGTATGATAAAGTTTACTTGCTTAATGGAATTAATTAGTGGAAAAGACATCACATATAGACAGTTCAGAATGTGGCTTTGCTTTACTTTTCCATTAGGTCGGAAATTCTAACTACAGGCAAACTAAATTGATTTCTTTTTATAAGCCAGTAAATAGAATGTTATAAGCTAAAGATGAAGAGACAAAGATGACTGTTTCCCAATCATTTTATACACTTAAGTAGGTCCCTATGTGATGTCAAATTGTACTCTGGTGCATGAAGCTTTAAGTGGGATGCCCCTTAGTTACCTCAGAGATCACAAATTGTAGTTTGCACTATCTAGGCAACTTAGATTGGCCAAAGCATTCCTGCTTATAGTGCTCAAATGCTATTCAATAGAAAGTGATATCAGGTATATTTTTGTTTGGAGACCCCTCATTTGTGAAACATAAGTTCTCAGTTAACTGGAACGCAATTAAGCAAAACCTTCTTCAAAGCATTTTCCTTTCCATTCTTTGTTTTTATGACATATAAATAAGAACACTACTCATGAACAAAGGATATAGGAAGGAAATCCATATAAGGATTAATTAGAAAAAATAAGTAGATATTTAGTCCAATATCTTACACCTTTTCTGTCTGCAGTTTTGGAAAATGACAACTGAAGTGAGAATAATGGAGCTAAGATATTTTAAGCTCCTTATATATTCAATAATTCAATGCAAATTTATAGAACATTTACTATGTGTGCTTATTCTATAGAAGGTGAAGAAAATATGAATAATCTAGCACATAAATAAAAAAATGTATGGGTGGATATGAGCAGACTGTAGCACAGTAGAAAAGTGGAATTCTGCTGACAGGTGGTATAAAGGATCTTCTCAAAGAAATATATCACCAGAAAAAAATCACTTAAGGGACAAAAAATAGAAAGCCCTCTCTCAGTGTTATCTACTGTGCTCTACTGATATTGATAAAAAGAAGAAAGTTAGAAGATGGTCCCAGCTTACGAGATCCTGTTGTGATTTTATGGCAGGAAATGCATGAGACACATAGATAGACCCAGCATGGATGATTTGCAGTCTGCATCAGTGGATGAAATAACCACTTTATTGACATTATAAATCCTTTGGAGCATGGGAAACATGACATGTAACTCTCTCTCTCTCTCTCTCTCTCTCTCTCTCTCTCTGTTTCTCCTTTCCTCCCTCCCTCCCTCCCTCTCTTGCTTTGTCTCTCTCTCTCTGTCTCTCTCCATCACGTTTCTCTATTTTATATCTACATCACATCAACCAATCTGTGAATATGGACATTCTTTCAGAATGAAACAAATGAAACCCACAGATGGAAAGAAAATTCAGTTAACCAAAATAAAGCCTTCCTTAAACATTCGATTTAAACAAGCTTTCACTGTGATACTTTGGTTCCTCTGACTGATTATAATTAAAATGCTGAGTTTAACTCATGACCTCCCCCCTAAATCCACCCCTACATATAAAAGTGTCACATTTATTTTACCAGTACATGTGTTTTTTTCCCCTTCATTTTATTTTCTTGTCATTCCTTAAATGATTTGATGATTATTAAAAATGTTAGAAAAAAATCATTCCATACAAATGCTCATGGGCAGGACACATCTTGCTACATTTTGTGAACCTGAAAAACAAAGAAACCAACAAAAAAATAAAGGTATGATATAGGTGAAACTGTGTTGTTTTGGCTTTCCAAAAATATATTTTTTTTCTGAAAGGATGATGGGAGAAAAACCATTGATGTAATACCTGGTGATCAATCATAGCTGAATATTCTAACAGGAAACATTGTGGTAATGCTCATAAGCTCCATAATTAGAGCAGCCCTGTGAGCATATTCCCACTGTTAAATCTAATTCTTTCCTGGACACTTTCATATAAAAAAAATGTCTTTGGAGAAGAGATATGTATAGGACACTTGTTATTTAGTGGAAACCTGTTTCAACTTAACTCATTATAGAGATCAAATGTATTTTCTGTTAAATCATATTCCTGGGAACAAAACAGCTACACATAGTAAGAATCTGAACAAAGTAAATCTCAAAATATTGTTCACTGCAAAATGTCTCTGTCAATTCCCCTAATAACAAGAAGACCTATAATATTTAGATTTTGAGTTTTAATCTTTACAAATTCAAGCATTTCTCATAGAATTTCAAAAATAAATTTTAATAATGAAGTCATATTTAGTGCTTTGTAATTTATAAAACACTTTCCTCACAATTCTATGAGGGTTGTGTCAGTTCATAAATGAGGGCAAGAGAGAAGGGGTAAAATTCTTCTCTAAAAGTCATATAAAAGTTATAATGTTTTTCATAAGTATCAGCTAATCACTCACATTGCTGAATTCTGTCATATCCAAGGACACTTTCATAGTCTTCAAGCCCCTTAGTATTCTAACATGTTGAGGATTCTGGAGATGTAAAAAAAAAAATCATACTTCTCTTTGCATGCCCCAGATTCATAATGCTTGCCATTGCTGTTTCTCTGACAAAATTTATTTTGGTAACTCTCCTATCAACTAAATAGAATCAATATTGAAATTTGGTACTGCCTATATGCCATAAAATATTTTTTGGATGTTTACAGCAACAAGGATAAAGCTTAAAATAACAAAAGCATTTGGGGGCAAAGCCAAGATGGCAGAGTAAAAGCAGGAACTTTCTTGAATTCATGCCCCCATCACCTCTAATACCTGTAAAAAAAATTGAACAAATTTTAGATCTACAGAACTCACAAAATGACAGAGTTAAACAAATCTCCCACTGAAGGCAGCCTGGCAGGCCACCAGGAAAGATCTATAGCACCAGACTGGAAGTAGAGCAGTCAAGAAGAAACAATTTGACTATTGTGGAAACACAATCATGATAATACAAGATCTAGAACCTTCTACATTAAGGGATTGGAGGGCTTGGAATATGATATTCCAGAGGTCAAAGGAACAAGGATTAAAATCAAGTATCACCTACTCAGCAAAAGTGAGTATAATACTTCTGGGGAAGAGTGGACATTAAATGAAATAGAGGACTTTTAAGCATTCTTGATGAAAAGATCAGAGCTGAACAGAAAATTTTACTTTCAAATAAAAGAAGCAAGAGAAGCATGAGAAGGTAAACAGGAAAGAGAAATCATAAAAAACTTGTTAAAGTTGAACTGTTTACAATTCCACATGGAAGAATGATATTTGTAACTCATTGGAATTTTCTGAGTATTAGGATGATTGAAGGGAATATGTGTATATGTGTGTGTATGTATGTGTGTGTATAAATATATATGTATGTGTGTGTGTGTCTATGTATACATAAACACAGAAAACAGGGTAAGCTGAAGATGAAGTGATGATATCTAAAAAATAAAAATAAGATATGAGAGGAATGTATTGGGAAAAGGAGAAAGAGAGAGAGAGAAAAAGAGAGAGAGGGAGAATAGGGCAAATTATCTCCCATAAAAGAGACAAGAGAAAGCTGTTACAATAGAGAGGAAGAGCAGGGACGTGAAAGAGAAGGAGTCAGCCTTACTCTTACTTGACTTGGCTTAATGAGGGAATAACATACAAACTCATTTGGGTATCTTACACTGTAGTAATGTAGGGGGGAAGAGGATGAGGGAGATGATAAAAGATAGGGCAGATTGGGGGAGAGGGTAGTCAGAAGCAAACACTTTTGAAAAGAGACACGGTCAAAGGAGAAAATAGGATAAATGGTGGGGGCGGAATAGGATGGAGGGAAATGTATTTAGTCTTTCACAATATGACTACTATGGAAATATTTTGCATAACTACACATGTATAACCTACATTGAATTGCTTGTCTTCCCTGTGGGGGGCGGGGTGAGGAGGGAAGAAGGGAGAGAATCTAAAAGTCAAAGTTTTAAAAACCAATGTAAAAAAAAATTGTTTTTATGTGCAACTAGGAAATAAGATATATAGGCAATGGGATATAGAAATCTATCTTGCCTTACAAGAAAGTAAAGGGTAAGAGAGTAAGAGAGGACAAATGGTGGTATAAAAGAGAGGGCAGACTGGGGGAATGGGTATTTAGTATGCTTGCCATCTTGGGGTGAGTGTAGGGGGGAGATAGGGAGAAAATGTGTAACCCAAAATCTTGTGGAAATGAATGTTGAAAATTAAAAATAAATTAATTAATTCTGCAAAAAGCAAGAATACACAATTTAAAAAGCATTCAATGCTGAGAAAAGGTGTAATCTAGGTGTATGATCTTAAATGACATCTTTGTAGATGTCAAGTCAAGTCAAGTCAAGAAACGGCTATCCACTCATTTGTAAAACACATGGTTCATATACCCTAAGTGTTACTTTGTTAAAGGAGAGGGACACATTCCCCACTATCCATAGCTCTGCTTGATAATTTTAATCACATTGAGAGTGAATAACCAACTTTTGTTAACTAGTAAATCTATTGAATAAAATGATCAGTTAAGTATTTTCCAATTTTGTTTCTCATCAGGGAAATGAGAAAATAAAATGGTTTGACCTGTATGTTATTCATTGGCATTTTTCCTATCATAATATACCAGGACATAATAGAATGTTCACATATTAATTGAAAATTAATTTGAAGAAATTCAATACAAAAAATTAATAAAGGACTAATGTGTAGGAATTGTACTGTATATTTTGGATATAAAGTAAAAAAAAAAAAACAACAGAAGAGTGTTTGCCCATACATGGTTTATTTTCTATCTATTCTGCGTTTGCATTCACAGATCACAGGTAATCAAATTGTAGATCCAGAGGTGTGAGAGCTGCCAAACTCCCTCCTTTTAAAGAGGAAAGAACTGAGGTCAGAAAGGTTAAATAACTTACCTATGATCATGTATGCAATTTCCATCAGGGGTGAGATTTGAATATGGTCTTTCAACTGTACCAATTTCATCAAGTTGTATATTAGTACCATTCCAAATGCACATCTCTATTGGGAACATATGGCTAAGGCAAATCAGGTTTCCAGAATTACAAGACCTCAGTTTCTTTTTCTCCTTCTGAAATCATGCTCAAAACCTTTTTTTATTTTTTAAATTAAATTTTTTTTAATTTTTAAATTCATTTTATTTTATTTATTTTAAATTTAATTTTATTTTTTAACTTTTGTTTATTTTTAGTTTACATCATTCATTTCTATGAGATTTTGATTTACAGATTTTCTCCCCATCTTTCTCCTACCCACCACCCCAAAACAGCGATCCTACTGTATACACCCTCCCCCAATCTGCTCTCTCCTATATCCTCCCCCATCACCCCTATGACTTTCCGGTAAGGCAAAATGGATCTCCCTACCCCAGTGCCTGTACATTTCCCTCCTTCCTATTACACCCCCCCCCTTGTTCTATTCTCTACTTTGTCCATGTCCCTTTACAAAAGTGTGTGCTTTTAGCAACCCTCCCCCCCAACCTTCCCCACCCTCCATCCTCCCCCCTTTCATCCCCTTCCCCCTTACTCTCCTGTAGGCCAAAATATCCAATTTAGACTGTATATCATTCCTTCCCTAAGCCCACTTCAATGAGAGTAAGGTTGACCCATTACCTTTGCCTTCCTGTTCTTTCCATCCATTGTAACACATATTCCTTGCCTCTTTTTTATGAGAGGATTAATCCCGTTCTGTCTCTCCTTGTCTCTTCTCATAGTATTCCTCTTCCACTTCTCAATTTCACCTTTTAATATATTATCCCATCCTATTCAATTGATCCTGCACCTTCTGTCTGTGTACACATATATACACATACTAACATATATGTTCCTATGCATGTATACCCTCCTATATAGACATATGTATATGTATACACACACACACACATACACACACACACACACACACACACACATATATATATATATATATATATACACACATTTTATGTGATATATGTGTGTGTGTGTGTGTGTGTATAAATACAAACACCTTTGTATTCC
>CM053583.1:263344259-263373299 GCA_028627135.1 Pseudochirops cupreus
AATTTTATTAATCTCTCCTTTGGTTTTCATTATTTCTATTTTAGTATTTAATTAGGGATTTTTAATTTGTTCTTTTTCTTGCTTTTTCAATTGCATGCCCAATTCATTGACCTCCATTTTCTCTAATTTATTCATATATGCATTCTGGGATATAAAACTTCCCCTAACAATTTCCTTAGCTGCATCTCACAAATTTTATTATGATGTCTCATTATTGTCATTCTCTTGAATGAAGTTACTGATTGTTTCTATAATTTCTTGTTTGACCCACTCATTTTTTAGGATAAATTATTTAGTTTTCAATTAGTTTTTTTGTCTATCTTTCCATGGCCTTTTGCTGCATATGATTGTTATTGCATCATGATCTGAGAAGGATGCATTTAATATTTCTGCCTTTCTGCACTGAATTGTGAGGTTTTTATACCCTAGTACACAGTTGAGTTTTGTGTATGTGCCATGTACATCTGAGAAGAAGGTAGATTCCATTTTATCCCCATTCAGTTTTCTCCAGAGATCTATCATATCTAGCCTCTCTAAAATTCTATTCACCTCCCTAACCTCTTTCTTGTTTATTTTGAGGTTAGGTTTTTCAAGTTCAGAGAGGGAGAGATTGAGGTCCCCTACTGGTATTGTTTTCCTATCTATTTCTTCCTCTAATTCCCTTGACTTTTCCTCTAAGAATCTGGATATAACACCGCTTGGTGCATAAATGTTAAGTATTGATATTGCTTCATTCTCGATGGTGTCTTTTAGCAGGATGTAGTTTCCTTCCTTATCTCTTTTAATTAGATCTATTTTTGCTTTTGCTTTATCTGAGATAAGGATGGCTACCTCTGCTTTTTTGTTTTTACTTTAGCTGAAGCATAATATATTCTATTTCAGCCTTTTACTTTTACCCTGTGTGTATCCCCTTGTTTCAAATGTGTTTCTTGTAGACAGTATATTGTAGGATTGTGGTTTTTAATCCATTCTGCTATCCACCTCTGTTTTATGGGAGAGTTCATTCCATTCTCTCCTAGTTCTCCAGTTTTACTTTTTAAGGATTTGTTTTCTTCAGTGAGATATTTTTTCCAGTTTGGTCACTGTAGATTTAAAGTTGTCTCCTACTTCTCTAATTTACTTTTTAAAATCTTTCTTGATCTCCTTCGCGAATGCTTTTTGGGATTGAGACCAATTTATATTTCCCTTATGTGGCGTCCACTGTGAGTATAGAGTCCATGTTATCCTCAGAATTTAGGCAGATATGAAATGGAAATGCATGATCACAAAAGGTGTTAGATACCATGAAGTAGGAAATACATGCAGAGTACAAGTTCAATAGGTATTTGTGTGTCATTGATGATGTCTTCCATGAGCCACGTATGACACTGTTTTGATAACATGAAGTCTATGTGGCCACTTCAGTGAAAAATTGTCATGTTATATTGTTGTGAATGCTGTACTTTGGTTATTGTGAACATTTCGCTTTAATTTACTGCTCCATAGAGAGGTCACTATACTAGAGGAACAGAACCTTAGAGCTAGTCACAGCAGCAGTCCTCTGGAGATCTGCTCATGCTTGGCTTTATAAAAAGGTTAGAGATAGAAGGGCAAGTCAAAGGACTAGGAATTAGGAGGACTAAAGAAAATAAGAACTGACGTAAATATCACTGATGGTTCCAGAGAATTAGGGGCCAGGAAAGCTGAGGCAACATTATCAGGAGTGTTGATTATTAATACCTCAGCAATAACCTAGGCAAGATTGAAGGCTTTTGTAGTTTTTCTCTAAAGTTAGAGAGATTCACCTTCTCGTAATAATGTAGGCTGCCAATATTTAAAGTTTCCATTTATAAATAGATTCAATTTAGATTTGTGCTTTAGAATAAAACAGATGTATTGCTATTACTACAAAAATAAATGCACAGCTAAAGGAGAAAGAATCCAACCATAGAAAGTTATTATAGGAACAGAGAACTCCAGGATTCATCTTCAGAGGAAGATATTGAAACAAAGAAACCCTCTTTTACTCCAAAGAGTAACATCCAATGGTCACCTGCCTTAAAAAAGGAATATATAGAAGAACTTTTATAAAGACTTTAACAATTCAGTGACAGAGATTGAGGAAAAAATTTGTTTTTAAAGACCAATCAAAACAAATCCTAAGATTATGAAAAGAAAATCAACCAATTAGAAAAGGAGATACAGAATCTCAAGGAAGAAAAATGAATCCTTGAAAATGAGAACTGGGAAAAGGGAAGCCAGCAAAGTCAAGAGACAAAGAAATAATGAAACATAATAGAAAAAAGTGGGAAAAAATAGAAGATAAAGTGAAATATCTTCATTTTATAAATTAATTAATTATTTTTGTTTTAGTTTTCAACATTCAGTTCTACAAGCTTTTCAGTTTTAAAATTTCTCCACGTGCCTCCCTTCTCCCTTCCTGAAGACAGAGTGCAATCTGATATAGAGGTTCTCCATATACATTCATATTAAACATATTTTAACATTATTCATGTTGTAAAGAAGAATTAGAACCAATGAGATGAACCACAAGAAACAAGAAACAAAACAAAGAGAGAGGCAAAGCAAATAGTATGCTTCATTTTGCATTCAGACTCCATAGTTCTTTCTCTGGATGTGTAGTGGGTTTTTTTTTTCTTCCACCAGGAGCGTTTTGGAGACATCTTTGCACATTGCTAAGAAGACCTAAGTCTATCAAAGTTAGTCATCACACCATGTGCATGGAAGTGCATAAAATGTTCTCCTGGTTCTGCTCACCTCACTCCACAACAGTTCATATAAAACTTTCTAATTTTTTCTGAAGCCTGCCTGGTCATCATTTCTTATACCATAATAGTATGCCATTACTTTCAGATACCACAACTTCTTCATCTATTCCCAAATTGATTAGCATTCCCTCAATTTCCAATTCATGTCCAGCACAAAAAGAGCTCCTATAAATATTTTTGTACATCTCTTTGAGATATAGCCATAGAAGTGGTCTTGCTGGATCAAAGTGGAAACTCAAATTTTAAACCAATGTTACTTAATAACTAGGTAAATTCTTCTGGAACTTTTAATGACAGATTACTTTTTTTTTTTGCTTCAATTGAGTATGAATTATGAACCCAACATAAGATTTTTTAAAATCAAAGTTGAAGGAAAGTATTTCTGAAACTGTCTTTAGGCACTATGGTAATGAAATCTTTGATGGGTCAAAGGGCATGCACATTTTTATAGCCCTTTGGGCATAGTTCCCAATTGCTCTATAAAATGGTTGAATCAGGTCGCAGCTCCACTAACAATTAATTACAGTTCAATTTTTGCCACATCTTCTCCAGCATTTATAATTGTCATATTTTGTCATGCTAGCCAATCTGATAGGTATGATGTGGTACCTCAGAGTTGTTTTGATTTGCATTTCTCTAATCAATGGAAATTTTGGAAATTTTTATATGAATATAGATAGCATTAATTTATTTATCTGAAAACTGCTTGTTGATATACTTTCACCATTTATCAAGTGGGGAATGACTTGTATTCTTGTAAATTTGACTCAATTCTTTATGTGTTTTAGAAATGAGGTCTTTAGGGGTGGAGCCAAGATGGCAGTGCAGAAGCACAAACTCCAAAAAATTCCAATACCTATAAAAAAATGACTCTACACAAATTTTGAAGCTACATGACCCACAAAGTGACAGAGAGAAAGAAATCTCCTGCTGAAGGCAGCTAGCAGTCAATTGAAAAAGATCTACAGCAGCATGCTAGGAGCCCAGTGCAGTCCTGCAAGAGCTGTTAGCTTCCAGCGCCAAGAAGGCCCCAGCAGCAGTGGCCAAGGAAGACTTCAGGAAACTGAATAACCAGCAGCTGTGGCAGCTTCCAAACTTCTCAACCCATAAATGCCAAAGTCAGAGTACAAGGTCAGTGTGGAACTTCGTGGAACAGGAGGGGATAGAAGAGCAAGGTCTGGCTGCTGCCCTCAGGGTGAGAAGCAGCAGAGGAGCAGTAGCTACACTGTGTGGCTGCCTCTGGAGCTCCTGGCCTTCAGACTGTAGGGAGACCAAGCAACCATTCAGAGGGTAAGTGCTCTTGCTTTAACCTACTTGAATCTGGATCATGGTCTTGGGTGCTCGTCCAGGGGTGTGTGACCAGTGAGCCAGAGCTTGTGGGGGCTATAAAGACAGCACCTTGAATAGCTCTAGCAGCTATGAAAATCCCAGCAATTTAGGACAAAACTCTCTCCAGAGTTTTGTCCCGTGGCAAAGAGTTCTCCCATGGCAAAGCATTCTAGCATCAAGTAATTGGCTGGCAATATGAGCAAGCAAAGGAAGCACAGACTACAGAATTCTTTTCTGGGTGATAAAACATATCAAGCCATGGAGTGGGAGGAAGACAGCAAAGTCAGAATTGTTGCATCAAAAGCCTCTAAAGAATCATATGAACTGGTTACAGGCCATGGAGGAACTCAAGAAGAATTTTGAAAATCAAGTAAGAGAAGTGGAGGAAAAAAATGGGAAGAGAACCAAAAATGAGGCAGGAAAATCATGAAAAGTGAGTCAAAAGCCTGTTAAAGGAAAAACAAAAATGCGCTGAAGAAAATAACACCTTAAAAAATAGACTAACTCAAATGGCAAAAGAGGCCCAAAAAGCCATTGAGGAGAAGAATGCCTTAAAAAGTCAAATTTGCAAGATAGAAAAGAAATTTCAAAAATTCATGGAAGAGAATAACTCCTTCAAAAGTAGATTGAAGCAACTAGAAGTAAATGACTTTATGAGAAATCAAGGGACTATAAAACAGATCCAAAGAAATGAAAAAAAAAATAGAAGGCAATGTGAAATATCTCACTGGAAAAACCACCGACCCGTAAAATAGATCCAGTAGAGATAATTTGAAAATTATTGGACTGCCTGAAAGCCATCATCAAAAAAAGAACCTAGACACCATCTTTCAAGAAATTACCAAACAAAATTGCCTTGATATTCTAGAACCAGATGGCAAAATAAAAATTGAAAGAATTCACTGATCACCTCCTGAAAAAGATCCCAAAAAGAAAACTCCTAGGAATATTATAACTGAATTCCAGACTTCCCAGGTCAAGGAGAAAATACTGCAAGCAGTCAGGAAAACCATTTTGAATATGGTGGAAACACACTTAGGATAACACAAAATCTAGTAGCTTCTACAGTAAGAGAACAAAGGGCTGGGAATATGTTATTATGGAGGTTGAAATAGCTAGGCCTAAAACCAAGAATCACCTACCCAGCAAAACTGAGTATAATGTTTCAGGCAAAAATATGGTCATTCAATTAAATAGAGGACTTTCAAACATTCTTAATGAAAAAAAATAGAGCTGAAGAGAAAATTGGACTGTCAAATACAAGAAGCATGAGAAGCATGAGAAGGTAAACAGGAAAAAGGAAATCATAAGGAACATACTAAAGTTGGACTATTCACATTCAATTCACAACAGTAATTGTAATTCATAAGACTTTTCTCAGTATAAGTAAAATTGAAGGGAATATATATGTATATATACATATATGTGTATGTATAAAAAGGGTGTATGTGTATATAAATATATATGTGAGTGTGGGCATATATATGTTCATGTATGCATAGAGGGCACAGGATGAGTATGGTATCTAAAGGCATGGTATCTAAAAAATAAAATTAAGAGATGAGAGAGAAATTTCTTGGGAGAAGGAGAAAGGGAGGGATAGATTGGGTTAAATTATCTCATATAAAAGTGGCAAGATAAAACTATTACAATGAAGGGGAAGAGCAGGAAGGTTGACAGGGAATGAGACAACCTCAATCTCATTGAATTTGGCTTATGGAGTGAATAACATACACACTCAATTGGCTATCTCACCCTACAGGAAAACAGGGGAGTGGGGGATAAGAGGGTGGATGATAGAGGGGAGAGAAGATTGGGGGAGAAGGTAGTTAGAAGCAAACAGTTTTGAAAAGGGATAGGATCAAAGTCAAAGTCAAAAAAAGAATAAGTGGGGGGTGGGACAGGATGGAGGGAAATATAGTTAGTCTTTCACAAGATAACAACTGTGGAAATGATTTGGGTTACTACACATGTACAACCTATATTGAATTGCTTATCTTTCCAGTGGGGGTGGTTGAGGAGGGAAGAAGGGAAAAAAAATATGGAACTCAAAGTTTTAAAAACAAATGTTTAAAAAAATTGTTTTTTACAGGCAACTGGGAAGTACAGGCACTGGGGTATAGAAATCCATCTTGCCCTACTAGAAAGTTAGTGGGGTTAATGGGGGAGGACATAAGAGAGAACAGATTGGGGTAGGGGGTATTCAGTAGGCTTGCTATTTTGAGGTGGGGAGTAGGGGAAAGACAGGGAGAAAAATCTGTGACTCAAAATTTTGAGGAAATGAATGCTAAAATCTAAAAATAAATAAATTTTAAAATAGAAATGAGGTCTTTATCAGAGACACTAATTGTAAAACCGTTTCCCACTTTTCTGCTTCTCTCCTAATCTTGTCATTGTCATTATGTGTGCAAAGTTTTTAAATTTAATGTAATCAAAATTATCCATTTGGAATTTCATGCTTGTTCATAAATTCTTCTATTCTCCATAAATCTGACAGGTAAACTGTTCTTTACTTTCATGTATAAGACTTTATATCTAAATTGTGTAGCCATTTTGACTTTATTTTTCTATACAGTGTCAGACATTGGTCTATGCCCAGTTCTTGCCATACTGTTTTTCAATTTTTCCAGCAGTTTTTGCCAAATACTAACATCTTATCCCAAGAGCTGAAGTCTTTGGGTTTATCAAGCAGTAGGTTCCTATGGTCATAGACTACTATGTCTTGCATAATGAAAATCTTCCACTGATCCACCACTTCCTTTCTGAGCCAGTACTAAGTAGTTTTGATGATTGCTCCTTTATAATACAATTTAAGATTGAGTATGGGTAGGGGACCTTCCCAAGCATTTTTTTTAAACTTTTGTTTATTTTTATTTTGCATCATTCATTTCCTTGAGATTTTGAGTTCCTATGTTACAAATAATGGAATACTATTATGCAGTAACAAATGATGAACAGGCAGATTTCAGGGGAAAAAAGAAAAACCTTGAAAGGCTTGTACAAAGTGACACAAAGTGAAATAAACAGAACCAGGAAAACATTGCATGCAATATTGACAAAATTGTGTAATGATCAACTATGAATGACTCAGCTCTTCTCAACTACACAATGATCCAAGACAAGTACAAAAGACTCAGGAAGGAAAATGCTATCCACATCCAAATAAAAAACTGATGGACTCTGAATACAGATGCAAGCATCCTTTTTTCATTTACTTTATTCTTTTTTATGTTTTTTTTCTTTTGATATGTTTCTTCTTTTACAACTGTGTGTAATATGGAAAATGTTGTATATATTAACACATGCATAACCTATATCAAATTGCCTACTGTGTAAGAAAGAGGTGAGGAAGGGAAGAGAAGGAGAAAAATTTAGAACTCAAAAATCTTGTAAATATAAATGTTATATTTTTTTTGACTTGTGGAAAATAAAATGCTATTCAGAAAAATAAAGTTTGGGTTCTATTACTGATAAAAAAAAATTAAATGCAGTTGGGAAATATTTAAAGAAATCAATTAAAATGTATTAAACATTTTAAAATAAAGCCAATATGTAAATGATTTTATTTCCATTTATCCATATCCAAGATCAGTCTCTGACAACCAGTAATGATTTTTTATTTTTATTTTTGTCTGATTTTCCTAATCTCTTCCAAACTAGAAACATAGTGGTAGCGGCTACTCACCTGCTTGATTTAACTGCTGATTTTCATGGACACTTTTTAATGTGCTTTTTTTAAAAAATTAACATCATTCATTCTCTTCTTATCGAGCCAAATGGCCCTCAACCCCTAGCACACAACATATTTTTATGAGATTTATTTGTGATAACCAATTAGCCTTAGCCCTGAAGTTCAGAACTCAAGAATTCAAGGCATCCATCAGCCTCAGCCTCCTCAAATAACAAGAATCACAGGTGTGAGCCTCCAAGCCTTATAGGAAATGTTTTTAGAAGACTATATCTGGCATGTGAAAAAAGTTGAACCTGGAGAAAAAATCCTCAACTGATTCCTATTTACTTTTGCAGGTTTCATGACCTTTAGTAGTTAAACATAGTCACACAGACAATCATATATAGGGACACACCCTTCTGGTTGCCCTTGAGTGGGAAGGGAAAATAGAATGGAGCGACAATGTTTCAAAACTACAGACTACTTCTCTCTCTCCCTTCTGTTTTTGGCGGCATTATAAAAATGATTTTGGGGTGGCTAGGTGGCACAGTGAAGAGAGCACTGGCCCTGTAGTCAGGAGGAACTGAGTTCAAATTTGGCCTCAGACACTTAACACTTGGTTGGGCAAGTCACTTAACCCCCTCCAAAAAAAGAAAAGCAAACAAAAATAATTTGTGATATAACTTCTTTTTAGTTTCATTCATTTTTTTGAAACTTTGTTATGTATTTATTTTTTAACATTCTTTTCTTTTTAATGCTGGTTTCCAAACAGCCTCAGTATCACTTATCACTGACCCACTAAATAGACAATCTATCAATTATATATGTGAAATCATATGAAACATAGGTCCATATTAGCCATATTGCACTAGAAGAAAAAAAAAAACAAGAATCAAGTGTGAGAAACAATGTTTCAATTTGCCTTCATAGTTCCCCATTTCTTTCTCTGTCAATGGATAGCATTTTTTCATCACTAGTCCTTTGGAATTGTCTTGGATCATTGTATTGATTACAGCATCCAATGTTCCATAGTTGATCATCTTTACAACATCGCTGTTACTCTGCAAAATGATGTCCTGATTCTTCTCACTTCCCTTTGCCTCAGTTTATATAGGTCTTGTCACGTTTGTTTGTTTGTTTTTGTAAAACCAATCCCGTGTCCTCGTTATTTCTTATACCATCTTATGCACTTCATCATTATCATACCCCGTATTTGTCCTCAATCCTGTTAATGGCTTACAAAAGATTTGACTGCCTACTTTACAATAAACATCTGCTATGTTGCCTAAAAACCAGTTTTCCAAATACGAATCTTCTCTTTCCTACCAACTCTTCACTTTTCAGAATTTGGAGAGTTAACACTTAAATAAATAGAGGTTTGGTTTTTTTTCTCTCACACCTTTCACCAACATTATTCATTTAAAAAAAAACATTTTTACAATGGTAAATATGCATTTTAAACATAAATTGCTAAAATTCTAAAGTGATTGCATTTAAGGTTATGATAGAAAAACCCTCAGTCAAAGAGTCATAAAAGAAAAAAAAATAAGCCTTATTTTTGCAGTTTTAAACACATTGTCCTGATAGATATATTGGGTGAGCAGACAGTTCCCTAGATTTAGTTTAAACATAATTCAAGTGGCTTTTAATGGCTCAACAATTAACTTCATTTGAGATGATTTGCTTGCACCTAAGAATCAGCCCTTTCAGGCTATAGCCAACCTATGGGCCCTTTGGTCTGAGATCTTATCAGTTTGAAGTCACAGCTAAAGCCCCATCCCAAGAAAAACTTGGTATTTTTACTCAAAGAAAAATCCCTTCTTTGATTCCACTTCCAAATCTGTAAACTCTTGCATATTGGGGAAAGTTCCCCCTTCTCTGTCTGTTTCCTGATTTTGACCAAAATCAAAAGACAGAGATTTAACTCTTTAAAATTAGAATTATTCTTTTAAAATAGTATAGCCTCGGGAAATCTTACCCTGTTTTTTTATTTCCCCTCCCTCTCACTTAGCAGGCCATTGTCTTAATGATTCTCATAAAGACAAAACACAGACATAGACAAAAAAACAAACATACAGAATCAAAGTGTTGTACCCAAACCCAAATCCCAGGTCACTGCACACCACCTGATTTGTGGCCCACCATTAAGCCCCTTTTGTATTTCTATTCTGCATTTTGTCACAGCTTGGAAACTGCTTAAGGCATGTCTGGGCATATTGCTCAAAGCATAGTTCCCTGAACCCTCCAACTCTAATCAGCATTTTATATATTCTCCTTTAATTATCATAGTGTATAAGTTTCATTATGGTGCAAGGATCTTATCTAGAGACCACTCTGTGCTGTCCTGCTGACCAAGCAGGGCCCCCACCCTTTTTGCCCAGAACATAACCCTAGCCTGTTTGGGGGAATTCCAGTCCCCTTTACTCCATGACCTTCCACCCTGCTCTGGAAAGTTGACTACAGCTCTCCACCCTGTTCTGGAGGAACCTCCATGTCACAGGAAGGCTGCACCCTTGTACCCTTTGCGCCATATTCCCAAATTAGCCCTGAGGTATAGATCTAACCAATGGCTGTTCTTTGCTTCTGTACATCATGCTTGTGCTAGCTCTCCTCCCTGAATGTGGTTTTTGTGGTTTTAGCCTATATAATCAATTCTGTACCCCCAAAAGGTTACTACACATTTGAGTGAATACACTCAGGTAGTCACATGCTTAATTAATAAATCCACACCTAAATTTATCTTTAACCCAGGTCTCGGATCACTCTTATTCTCTGCACAACAAAAGTTGAGATATAAAAGCTGTTCCTTTGCTTTTAAGTACCTTCTACTCTGCTCAAAGTAACTTATTTTACTTATATGTCTTCCTACTGTGCATACAGTAGATTTTTTTTTTTTACTCAGCACCAAACCCAAACCTGCACTTATATCTAGCTACCAGAAAACATACTCCCTAGGACTTGTAGCTTTTACAACAGTTGTTGCTCTCATAATTTGCCTCAGTTTCCTTTCTGAAACCTTATACACAAGAAATTTCAGTCCATGATTACTATATAGCAGAAGAAAAATGCTTAGATCATGATTTCAGAATGAACCCTGAAATTTCTCAGATGGCACCCCATGTATCTGCCACATCATCCTGAAAATAAAAGAGAAGAATACTTCTTTTCAAAGCCGTCTTCAGCAGAGTTCTACTTCAGTGAAAAATCTGTGACCGTAATATGTTGGTGAGAGTAAAACTCAGAGAGCTGTAGCACAAAAACAGATACTCAAATATAGAACATATAAATTTACCCAGAGAAAATCTAACTACTGATAAAACAGAAAGCCATCTCATAGCCAGAGTCCTAACAAAAAGATCCTCTTTGTGGAGAAATTCTCCAGTGTAGGCCCAGGATGTAGGGGAGGATTTTTGTTATTGTTAAAAATCTGGGGTGCAAAATTCTCATCCCTTCATGGTCACTAAATTGTGAAGTACTAAAAAGTTTCAGAAATATAGTTTTGGTGGGGTGCTTGGGTGCCTGTGCTTGAACCCCAGCTCCAAAATCATATCCAGTTCCAAAATCACATCTCTCCCTAGCCTCAAATCTCCCCAGTCTCTAAACACTGTCTCAGGCAGTTTCTCTCCATTCAAGGGCAGAATGCCCTCGCAAAAAACTTATCTCTCTTTCTGATACAGTAGTAGCCAGCTGCACCTATAGAATTTAGTCATTTGAACCAGGTGTGTCTGAGACTTACAGATATTTATTACTCACTCACCTATCATATGTATCCTAGACTTAGTCATATGTATACTCCCTTAAGTTTATGTTGTCTAACAAGACATTGATGGGGGCAGCCTGGGTATTTCTCAGTCAGCCCTGACCATTAGCTGACTTAGTGACATTTCAAGCCTAAAACCACACCTCCATGAAGCCCCACCTTGGGTTATTTCCTGGGGAATTCTGGGCAATAGAGTAGATATTAAAAGTGCATGTTCCTTTAAGAACTAACCACTCCCTAATCCCTACCTGACTCACCTAGTTAGCATATCTGGCACATGTTATACTATAGTTTACCCTATATAAACTTTAACTATATCCCTTTAAGTTTCCCTACGAACTCTTGCTGCTGAACAGTGTAACAATTAATCTTTACCAGCTTGACTTAAAGGATGCTTGAGTCCATGAATTCATTCCAGATTGCTTTCCAGGGATCCTGGTTATTGTGGTTCCTGAACTCCTTGAAACCCTTGACCCTCACATCATTTTATTAATCACCACTAGCAGGTAATTAATAAAAGGGGGTCAGCTGCACTCTCAAATGACAAAATCCTCATGAAGCTCACTGATATGCCATTGGAAGAGTGGGTGTTCCTGAGGATAACAATCAACTCTGATTGGTTAACAATTAATGAAAAGAATGAATATTACAATGGGAGATAGACCTATTCTAATGAGGAGCTTAGAGATGTGGCTTTATGTCTTTTACTCCCATACCACCCTCAGCCTTGGGCAATTTAGACAAAGGATCTATCTTCTAGGAGTAGAATACAATGGCAGGAAGTCACCTTGGATTAAATTCTTTGTCAGGTTCTCTACTAGGGTGGGGCAACAACTCTACCTAGATAAAGTGGCTAAAGAGGGGTAAATTTTGCGCCAAGGACAGAGATTCCCTTAAAAAGAAAATGATCCTGCATCTCCTCAATAATTGATTATTTAATAATCTTGTCTCTTACATCCTTAATCTAAACAATGACAGAAACAGATTGAAGGGGGACTCTAGAAGAATATATGAGGATCTGACTTGTAAAATGAGACCTTCTGGATATGAATTTGATATTTGCCAATGCAATAATGTGAGTTGAGGCTAAAAAATACCTTTTTAAATTGACATTGAATCCACCATCATTTAACTATTTCATTTTTCACTTTATGTTAAAGTCTCAGAAAGAAAAGGAACTTTGGTTTATTAACCATAATTGCCTTGCAATGCAATTTAGTAAAATTTCACACTGATATACTTAAGAACTCGATTAAAAAATAGAAAGCTCTGAAACCAATTTATATATTTGATACATAATTACCTAATTTTGCTAAAATTTTTAAAATGAGATTTTCACCAAAAACAAAAATTTCACTCTAGCTATTTATTTCATTATTTACTCTTCTAGATATTTAATTTTAGGTGCTTATCCCTCCCTTTGGAGGATGAGATTCTACTAAGGGATCAGTCCTATTCAAGAGCACATAAGTAACAATATCTCTCAGAGATGCTAATTTTATTCTAATTGCAACCAAAACTGATGTGGTATATTCCAGATGGTATGGAATGAATTATTACTAACCATGTTCAAATGAACTAGGTATTACACTTACATAGACCACTGTTCTCAAATCCTCTTCAAACTATTGCATAATTCCCTTTGCATTCCAGAATATGCTCTACGCACAAATGTTAATCCCACATTAAATAATAGCCTTGAGAAAAATTTGATGTCTCTTCAAGATAGACCACAAGTCACTCTCCTCTTAATTTAACTAATTGAGCTGAAATTATTTTCTACATAGACCAAAAAAAATGTATATGACATTAACCTCACTAAAAAATAGAATTATATCCTGGTCTCACAAATACTGATTTTAAAAGTTGCCTTAAAAGGAAAATAACTATATAGATATAGTAAGGGGAAGATACTTCCCTAATTTCATGTCAATTCATGTCAGGCAAAATCATATAAGTAGCAAATTGTATTGAGAAAATGTCATAGTCAGGCTGAGAGTAAGTCAGATGGGAAACTTTATATTCAAGACAAAAAAGCCATATGGGGAAATTGAGTCAGGAGAATCCTACTTCAACGCATACCAAAAGTTGTTTTCCCAACATTCCCTATGAAACAGAACTCCACCTTCAGTTTGTAGATGTTATACCCATAGGGTTACTGGTATTATGAATCATTAGCTCAACAGCATTTCTTGATGAGCATATCTGAAATCAGACTTAGAATAATATCAATTACAATCACAGAAGATTCAACCTCAAACAGCAAGTTTCACTAATCACAGTAGAGCTTAACACAATTTTATCAGTACTCTGAAGTTATTACAATAACTTATCAAGTCTTCAAAAAATCACACAAAAGATTTTTACTTGACATTCCTTTCTACTAGTATTTTTCTTTCTAAAAAGCAGCTTAAGATTAAGCCTAATATAAAAAGGTAGTTATTAGAATCAAAACAAGTAATATATGATGACTGCAAACCTTCAGATTGGTGGATATCTGCCTCTAATTCACCCCTTGAAAGCAAAAGCAAATCTTTAAGATTGTAGTTTAAGATTAAGTTGGTTAAAATGTAACTTCAGTATTTACCTGTAATGGCAAGCACAGAAGTAGTTCACACCTTGTTTCAGCTATTGAATTAACACGTTGTTTCAGTTCAAGTTTCTTTTGAGCCTTGTATCAAGTTTGTTAAGAAACAGAATGTGTGAACCTCACAGCTTTTGGACCCTAGAACTTGTAAACTGATGGGGAGGAGCTAATGACTATATAAGGAGAGCCCCAGGGCCAGAGACAGCAAGAATTGAGAAGAGGACTCTTGTGGTAGCAAAGTCAAGAAGGAGAAACCTTATGGTATCCCAGCACTCTGCTTGTCTGCTCTGTCTGTGTTGATGTTTGCTTGTGATTCTTTGTACAGAAGCCCTAGAAACTTACTGGAAGCCCTGAAAGAGGATACAAAAGTCCAATTTCTCCACCCCTAAGTCACAGTAAATCATAATGTTCTCAGTCAGTGCACAGTATCCAAGTAAAGCCTTTCAGCTTGATTCAAGGCTGGCCCTCAGCTTCCATGATTCCTCTTCCCTGGTCCCAGCTCCAACTGTCACCTAGTTTCAAAGGAAGGCAGCTCCCAGTTCTTTGTCCAGCTCCTTGTCCAGTTCTTCAACCAGTTTCTGTTCCATACTGAAGTTCACAGTGTCCAGTCCACTTCAAATCCTTCACAGTTCCTGTTTCTGGGAAGACAAAGCTTGACAGAACCACAATAATATTCATGCCCATTGCCGACACCATCATCAATTAACTATCTGCCTGTGAAGTCAACTCAGATCCACCAACAAGGTCTGAGGACTCCACACAAATCATCAACATAGAAATCAACACAGACTCACAAACAAGGTCCAAGACATCAGCACAAATCATCAGTAAAGTCCCAGGACCTCCAAAATCCTATTCCAGGACTTTGGTGAACGTACAATCAGAAAAACCTCTTTCAGAGCTTCCAGTAAGGTCCCAGGATTTCTGTACAAAGTATCATAAACAAACATCAACACAGACAGAGCAGACAAGCAGAGTGCTGGGATACCATAAGGTTTCTCCTTCTTGACTCTGCCACCACAAGAGTCTTTTTCTCAATTCTTGCTGTCTCTACCCCTGTGGCTCTCCTTATATAGTTATTAGCTCCTCCCCAGCAGTTCACAAGTTCTAATGTTCAGAGCTGTGGTGTTCACATATTCTGCTTCTTATGAGACTTAAAACAAGGCTCCAAAGAATCTATAGAAGGTGTGAACTACTTCTGTACTTGCCATTACATTATCCATCCAAGTGTAACTTCATAGTTCACTATAAACAGTTTTATACTATTAACAAATTTCTGAATATCATCCACTCTTGGTAAAAAGTGTTTGCAATGGGAGAGGGGGGTTCACTTTTCTGAAACAAAGTTGAAATTATTTCACAGAACTGGTCCTGCTCAGGTAGATTGTTTCAAGAGACCTGGCAAATTTACACATAAGAAAATTTTTACAAGGTCTCCTTCTCCTTCTCACATTCTCTTACTCATAAAGTAAGGAATTCTTCCCATTTAAAAATAGGCACAATTAAATGTTTCATGGATTTTAACCTTATCTTATTAACCCCTAATAACATAAAAAATAATCTCACAATTGTCATAAGTGATAGCAAATTGAATTTAGAAGAAATTTTCTCTTTACTGTACCCAAACCTGAAATTTTTTAGGTTCTTAAATAGTACTTTGGAATATCAACAGTTTTAAAGCATTTTAAAAACAGTTTAGATCACAATCTAGCAACATCCAGATTAGAAGGGAGACTGAGTTTCTAACAGTATACCTGCATAATATCATAAACAGGATTGTAGATTTGAAACATGAAACAAAACCCATTTCTATTCAGTTACCTCAATTCAGTCAAATGCATCTTAAAATGATTTACATAATCATTCTGAACAAATTTAAGTGCAATTTACATGAACTGATCTATAAACTTTCTAATTCTAATTGGGTATATAGGGCATTTTCACCTCTGAAGCTCTTAGATTTAAGCATTATAAAATTTATACCATGTCACCAGCAAAGTTGAAACAACCTTATCACCATGTCAAACATCTCATCAAATAAAACAATAAAGATTTTTTTCTCTTTTCACATTACTAAAATCCAAATTAAATAAAATACTTTAAACAAAGATGGTTAGTAGCCTTTACACAACTCTTTCACCACTGAATTCATTACATAACAATATCTAAATTACAAGAAAATTTACTTTCTTATCTACATTGGTATTACCAAGTTTCACACAATAGAAATGTATTTGATATTGCATTGGCAATACTAGGAAATATGTAAAAAAGACTACTGGTTTAAATTCCCATTTGCTATCATAATTTTATCTTGAAGTGTGCTAAGCTAACCATTATAAGATTTTATTTTTCTAATGATATGTTTGTTTACTTTAATTTACAAGATTCACAATCACTGGAATTTCAAATTTTCTCCCCTGTCTCCCCTCCCCCCTGTGATGGTGACATGCAATCAAGTATAGCATCTGCAAATAATTTCACATTGGACAGTAGTCTGGTTGTATAGAAGGGTTGTAACCACTGGAATGAAGAATGGGAAAGAGGAAACAAAATCAAACATGGAAAAGAAAGAGAGAATGTAGTTTGCTTCAGCAGGCTTTTAAACTCTGTTCTTTCTAGATATTTTTTCTGAATGTAGACATCTCCTTCCATTCTTAGTCTTTTAGAGTTGTCTTACAACTTTGAATTGCTCAGTAGAATCTAGTTTGTCAAAGTTGGTCATCACACATACTTTGTGTCTGTTACTGTGCACAAATTTCTCCTGGTTCTGCTCTTCTCACTTAATGTCAGTTTGTGTAAGCCTCTCCAGGTAAATATGAAGTCCTTCTGCTCCTCATTTCTTATAGTATGCTAGTATTCCATTGCATTCATATACAAAAACTTTTTTAGCCATTTCCCAATTGACGGGAATCCCTTTAATTTCCGAAATTTTGCCACCACAAATAGAGCTGCAATAATAATTTTTTTACATATGGGTCTTTCTCCCACTTCTATGATTTCTTTGGGATACAATCCTAAAAGTGGTATTACTGGGTCAAAGTGTGTAAAATTATTTATAGCCCTTTGGAAATAGTTCCAGATTGCTCTCCAGAATGGTTGAATCAGTTCACAACTCCACCAACAATGCATTAGTATTCCAATATTTCCAAATCCTCTCCAGCATTTGTCATTTTCCTGTTTTGTCATCTTTGCCCTTCTGACTGGTGAGATGAGATACCTCAGAGTTGTTCTGATTTGCATTTCTCGAATCAATAGTTATTTAGAGCCTTTTTTTACATGCTTATAAATATCTTTAATTTCTTCCTCTGAAAATTACCTCTTCATATCCTTTGACCATTTATCAATTAGAGAATGACTTGTATTCTTACAAATTTGACTCAATTCTCTGTATATTTTAGAAATAAGGCCTTTATCAGAGACACTGATTGTAAAAATTCATTTCCAATTTCCCACTTCCCTGGTAATCTTGATTACATGGGCTTTGTTTGTACATAAACTTTTCAATTTAATGTAATCAAGATTATCCATTTTGCATTTTAAAATGATGCCTAACTCTTGTTTGGTTATAAAGTTTTCCCTACTCCATGAATTGGATGGGTAAACTATTCCTGGCTTCCCCAGATTGCTTATAGCATCAGCCTAGACGGTGCACCCATTTAGATTTTATTTTGGTATACAGGGTTAGATAATGGTCTATGTCCAGTTTCTGCCTTACTACAGAACAGAATTTCCAGCAGTTTTTGTCAAATACTGAGTTCTTATCCCAAACACTGTGGTCTTTGGGTTGATGAAATATAGTCATTGATAATTGAGTCTTTCATAATCAATCTATTCCATTGAGCCACTACTCCATTCCTCAGTCAGTACCAAGGAGTTTTGATGACTGCTACTTTATAATACAGATTAAAATCTGGTAGAGTGAGCGGGGTGGGGTCCGGATGGCAGCTTAGAAGCAGGAGAAATCCATGGCTCCCCACATAACCACCTGAAATACCTATAAAAGAGCAGTTCTCAAACTGTGGGTTATGTTCAATTTGTAAGAATGAAAATATATCCTGAATAACAGATATTTACATTAAGATTCATAACAGCAGCAAAATTACATTTATGAAGTAGAAATGAAAATAAGTTTATGATTGGGGTCATCACAACTTGAGGAATTGTAGTAAAGTGTTGCAACATTAGGAAGATTGAGAACCACTGATACAAAATATGACTCTAAACAAATTTTAGAACTCCAGAACCCACAAAATTACAAAGTAACAAAGCTCTTGCTTAAGGCAGCTGGGCAGGCTGATGGGTAGGGGTTCATCACGGCACACTGGGAGTCTGGAAAAGCACTGAATGAACCCATGGGTAGAGCACTAGGGTGGTCAGAACAAGTCACAGCTGGAGCTTTCAGAAGAGCAGATCACTAGCAGCTACGATGGTTTCCAGATTTATCAACCCATGTGAAACAAAGACTAAGTGAAACGTCAGTGGAACTCAGCTAAATTTGGGGGAGAGAGTCCAGCTGTCTGGCTCCAGGGTGAGAAGCAGCAGTGGTGGCCCTGCAGCCACTGTTACATGGCTGCTTTAAGAGCTCCCAGCCTGCAGATTGCAGAAGGGGCAAGTGATCATTCAGAGGCTAGGTGCTTTTGTCTTAACAGGCCTGGATTGGGATCGTGGTCTTTGGTGGTGGTCCCGAAGTGGAGGATCAGTGAGCCAAAGCTGATGGGGGCTGAAGAAAGAGTGGCCTCCTAAGAGCCCTGGCAGATGTGAAAACCCCAGCAATTTGGGAAAAAGCTATCCTCTCTGGAAGTAAACAGTCTACTGAACCCAAAGTCAAGTAATTGACTGGCAACATGAGCAGGCAAAGGAAGTAAAGAAAGCTCAGCAATCCAACTTTAGATTCCTTTCTGGGGACAAAAAACATCCAAGCATGTAACGGGAGGAAGACAATGCAGTCAGAATTCCTGAACCAAAAGTTTCCAAGAAAAATGTAGACTGGTTATAAGCCATAGAGGAGGTTAAGTAGGATTTTGAAAACCAAATGAGAGAAATGGAGGAAAAATTGGGAAGAGAAATGAGAATGATGCAAGAAAACCATGAAAAGAGAGTCAAGAACCTCAATGAAGACAATAACACCTTAAAAAAAGATTAACTCAAATGACAAAAGAGGCCCAAAAAGCCAATGAGGAAAAAAATGCCTTAAAAAGTCGAATTTGCCAGATGGAAAAAGAATGTCAAATGCTTTCTGAAGAGAATAATTCTTTCAGAATTAGAGTGGAGCAAATGAAAGCAAATGACTTTGTGAGAAATCAAGATACTATTAAACAGATCCAAACAAATGAAAAAATAGAAGGTAATGTGAAATATCTCTTTGTAAAAACCACTGACCTGGAAAATGGATTCAGGAGAGACAATTTAAAAATTATTGGACTACCTGAAAGTCATGATCAAAAAAGCTATGTAGAAAGCATCCTTCAAGAAATTCTCAAGGAAAATTGCCCCGATATTTTAGAACCTGAGGGCAAAATAGAACTTGAATGAATTCACCAATCATCTCTGGAAAAAGATCCCACAAAGAAGTCTTCAGAATGTTAAAGCCAGGTTTCAGAGTTCCCAGGTCAACGATAAAATATTCTAAGCTGCCAAGAAGAAACAATTTGAATACTGTGGAAAGTCAATCAGCATAACCCAATATGCAGCAGCTTCTATATTAAGGGACCGAAGGGCCTGGAATGTGAAATTCAGGAGATCAAGGAAGGTAGGATTAAAACCAAGAATCACCTACCCAGAAAAATTGAGTATAATATTCCTGGGGAAAATATAATCATTCAATGAGGTGGAGGACTTCCAATAATTCTTTTTTTTTAAACTTTAAATAAATTAATTTATTTATGTCCTTGTTTACATCATTCATTTCCACGAGATTTTGAGTTGCAAATTTTCTCCCCATTTTGCCCCTACCCACCACCCCAAAACAGCCCTATCCCACTGTATAATGCCTCCTCAAATCTGGTCTCTCCTATGTCCTCCCCCATTGTCCCTCTGACTTTCCAGTTGGACAGGATGGATATCCCCATCCCAATGCCTGCATATCTTAATTCTCAGTTACATGTAGTTAATAATTATATGTGCATATATATATGTATATGTTACTACATATATACATATACATATACATACATATATACATATATGTTTTTAACATTTGATTATAAAACTTTAAATTCTAGACTCTTTCCCTTCCTACCTCATCACTCACCCCCACTTGAAGGACAAGCAATTCAATACAGGCTGTACATGTGTAATTACACAGAACATTTCAACATGGGACATATTGTGAGAGATTGATTATATATCCCTCCATCCTATCCCATCCCATCCCTCCCTTGTTCTATTCTCTACCCTGTCCCTGTTCCTTTATACAAGCATGTTCTTCCAGCAACCCTCGCCTCCACACTGCCCTCCCCTCCATCATGCCACCTCTCATCTCCATGGCCCCTATTCTCCTGTGTGGCAAGATACCCAATTTAGAGTGCATGTCATTACTTCCCTAAGGCAAATTCAATGAGAGTAAGGTTGACACTTTCCCTTTTGTCTTCCTGTTGTTCCCCTCCATTGTAACAGTTATCCCTTGCCTCTTCCATATGAGATGATTAATCCCATTCTGTCTCTCCCTGTCTCCTCTAATTCTTATCCTCTCCCACCTCAGAATTTCACTTTTTAGAGTATCATCCCTTTCTATTCAATTGATTCTGGGCCCTCTATGTACTCATATATACACATATTCAGATATGTGTTCATATATATATATCCTCCTATATAGACATATGTGTATGTATATGTATATATACATTTGTATTCCCTTCATCTATCTTCATAGTGAGAAAGTTTCCTAAGTTACAATTCTAATTTTCCATGTTGGCATGTAAATAGTTCAATTTTGGTGAATTCTTTTTGATTTATTTTCCCTGTTTACCTAACTCTCATGCTTCTTGTATTTGACTGTCAAATTTTCTATTCAGTTCTGGTTTTTTCAGGTAGAATGCATGAAAATCTTCCACCTCATTGAATGACCATATATTCTCCTGGAATATTATACTCAGTTTTGCTGGGTAGGTGATTCTTGGTTTTAATCCTAGCTCCCTTGATCTCTGCAATATCACATTCCGGGCCCTGTGATTTTTTAATGTAGATGTTGCTAGATCCTCTGTTATCCTGATTGTGTTTCCAGTATTCAAATTGTTTCTTCTTGACAGCTTGTAATATTTTCTTTTTTATCTGGAGACTCTGGAACATGGCTATAACATTCCTAGTTTTCTTTTGGGGATCTTATTCAAGAGGTGATTGGTGAATTCTTTCAAGTTCTATTTTGTCTTCTGATTTTAAAATATCAGAGCAATTTTCCTTGAGAATTTCTTGAAGGATGCTTTCAAAGTTATTTTTTTGATCATGGCTTTCAGGTAGTACTATAATTTTTAAATTGTCTCTCCTGGATCTATTTTCCAGGTCAGTGGTTTTTTTCAAGGAGATATTTCACATGACCTTCTATTTTTTCATTTGTTTGGATCTGTTTAATAGTGTCCTGATTTCTCATAAAGTCATTTGCTTCCATTTGCTCCACTCCAATTATGAAAGAATTATTCTCTTCAGAGTGCTTTTGAGATTCTTTTTCCATCTGGCAAACTGAACTTTTTAAGGCATTCTTCTCCTCATTGGCTTTTTGGACTTCTTTTGCCATTTGTGGTCATCTATTTTTTATGGTGTTATTGTCTTCATTGAGGTTGTTGACTCTGTTTTCATCATTTTTCTTTCATCATTCTCATTTCTCTTCCCAATTTTTCCTCTACTTCTCTTATTTGGGTTTTCAAAGTCCTTCTTAAACTGATCTATGGCTTGTTTGTCTTTCCAGTGGGCGTGGGTGACAAGGGAGGAAGAGAAAGAATCTACAATTTAGAGTTCTAAAATCAAATGTTAAAAATATGTATGTGTGTATATATGTATGTATGTATATATGTATGTGTGTGTATATATATGTATGTATGAATGTATGTATATATATGTATATGTCTGTATATATGTATATATGTGTGTATATATATATATATATGTGTGTGTATATATATATATTTATATACATATATATATATATATATATATAAATCATTATTACTATTTACATGCAATTGGGAAATAAGATATACAGGTACTGGGGTAGGGAGATCCATTTTGCCCCACCGAAAAGTCAGAGGGGTGATGGGGGAGGATATAGGAGAGAACAGATTGGGGGAGTTGGTATACAATGGGATTGCTCTTTTGGGGTGGTGGGTAGGAGAAATATGAGGAGAAAATGTAACTCAAAATCTCATGGAAATGAATGATGTAAACTAAAAATAAACAAAAGTTTAAAAATAAATAAATAAAATTTCATTGCTTTGTAAGTGAAAAATAAAAAGAAAATTAAACTCAGAAGTCCTCATTTAACTAAGATGAGAAGAATGACTCACTATTGAAACCAAGAGGAGAGTCAAGAAAACCAATAGGAAGGATCCCACCAGGAATTCTCATATGGAGTTGCATGGATTTCATTAGCACTAAGTTGTATGTCTAACATAATCCATTCGAGTTCATGAATGTACATAACTATGTCCCTTGATTTATTAATATAGGCTGGCAAGTTTGATAACAGTATAAGCCCCTCCTGCCACTGCAGTGAGAAGATATAAAACTAGACAGTTTTGTAATACAGCTATAGAGTCAGCTTCAATCTGCAAGGAAGAGACAGCATTAGATGTCTGAGAGATAGCTTGAGCTGTGTATTGGGCTAAATTTTCCATTTCAAGAGAGAGATTCCTAAGAGCTTTTGCATTATAAGCAACTACAAGAGGTAAAAATAAAGATCAAAAGAATCCCTGAACATGAAAAAAAAATCTTTATATGATTTGAAGGGATGTTGTTCCCTGACCTTTTGCTATGTGAGTGCCACTAGGCTCACAAATTCCTGGGGGACTTTCTTTACAGGAATCCAATAGAGTAATTATGAACAAAAAAGAGGGAGCTAGATGGGCATACCACAAATCCCATACCATCTGGGAGGAAGAGTAGAATAAGCAGATTAATTATATATGAAAAATTGATGCAGGGAGTACTAGGTCCCAATGAAATTCAGGGTATAATCTAGAAATAGCTGTAAGATTTTCAGAAGAAAACTTGTCACTTGTATGACTCACCTTAGCACAGACAAAGGGGAAGTTAGAACAGAAGAGTTAGGTTACATTAGACACTATTATCCATATTCAACATTCCAGTAATAAGAGTTTTGCTCTTTTATTTACTCATATGTCAAAGACAAGTAAAAGTGGGATAATCAAGAGAGGAGGAATTCTTTCCTTAAAGGAAGTTTCAGGTGATGCTGCCTCTCTAACTTTAGCATAACTAAGAAAATTATATTCAGTGTATACTTGAACTAAAAGGTTGACTAAAGCCAGGTTAGATTCTACACAATATTTGTGATCTTACAGTTAGCAAAAATAAAAGGTGCAAAAAGTACTTGAAAAGAGGTTTTAGCATCATCCTCTGCACATTCAATCTAAGGCCTGGTATTATAACTTGACAGGAATAATCACCCAAGAAATAGCATCATTATGACTGAATTGATGACAAACCCCAAAGCCATGGGGCCCAATGATTCTTGCTTCATGTAGACTGTATCCCACCTGACTATGAAATCTAACTGTTGCATTGTCATTCAGATAAACAGAAGAGAAGAGGACTAAAGGAAATAGTGCAAATGGCAAACCATCATAACAAGGCTTATAATGCCAAGTAGATGACTTATTCAGTCAGCTGTCTACTTTTAAGGTTGGTTAAGCTTAGAAGAATAATTGGAATGCTGTTTCATATCTATAATGATAAGTACACATTTATCCATTTTTCCTTCAGTGCAGACTTCCTTAATGCCAGAAGAGCACTCAACAGTTGCATTCTTTGTTGGGTCTTTATGATCAAGGACCCAGTTTCAGAAATTCTGACTATCAGTAGGGTCATAAATGTTCAATTGCCTAGCCTCCTATCTACAACAAGCTCTGGAAAATATTGACAGGATGATGACAATTAATGGCAACCTTAGAATCTATATGGGAAAGATATAATTGTCCCATCTTCCTTTGAGGAGTAGAATGGAAAACTAAAGCTATTTCCTATGGGAACTGAAGAATTAAGTTTCTTGGTATTATGGTGTTCACATTTACTAGGGCAGATTGATCTGTATAATTTTCTTCTACAGAGGTGTGGGTGAGGGTGGGATAGTAGTGATAGAAAATTTTCATAAAGAGGAGGAAATGGTATCAGAAAGTTCTAAGTACCTTGTAGCTATTTGGGAAAAAAGGCTAGAGTGTAGACATGGTAAAACATTTTAATTCCCAGAAAGCCAGGGTCTGGCCGTTGGATAACGGTTCCAATTATTGAGACCACAAAATAAAGAACCTGACATCCTAGCTGTCATTGAGGGATGGGTGAGAAAAACTAAAAGTTAACACAGTTAGGAATGAAACATAGATAGGAGCAAGAAGAAGCTGCTTCATGAGCATAGAACAAAAATCATAAATCCAAGTATTATGAGGTCAACTATCAACAATAAAATGAAAGCAATGCACATCCCTCTTTTCCAGTTCTCACTTTCTACAAAGGTGTTATTGTGGTGAGGAGAAGCAAGCATGATTAAAAGAATCAGAGTTAAAAATACACTATATGTCAGAAAATGGCACAGGTTTTACATGTGAGCAATGAATCAGAGAACCCTTTTCTCTGATCTTTATTGGAGCCTAGGTGGTCAGCAGAGGGTTATGGATTTAGTGATCCCCTCTCCTTCAATTCTGCCTGCCAATTGATTTAACATCTTCTTTCTGTATGTGCTGATCTCTCCAATAATTATACTCTAAGGGAGAATCTCTTTCTGGATCTGACATAGTTTGCCTTTTTTTTACATAGTTGCTTTCATAGTGCACCCCCAATTAGAATGTAAAAATCCTCGCCTAACTCTAAGCTCCTTGAGGGCAGGGTTGTTTCTGCATTTCTTCTTATTCCCAGAGTTGTTTTTTTTGTTTGTTTGTTTTTTGGTTTTTGGGGTTTTTTTGCACACTGTCTGCTGTCTGGCACATAGCAGATACTTAATAAATGCTTGTTGACTTGATTTTCAGCACAAAATGCCTACAGTTTGCAATGGCTCTGAGATCATTCCAGGAAATGTTCCCTCCACCTCTATCTTTCCAAAATGATTAGAAATAATTCATCTGGCCAAGACATACATTTCTTTGTATGCATTTTCAGATGCATACATTTGAAAGTTATAATGATATATGGATTCTTATTTTTTTAATATCCTGGATAAAATTCAAATGAACAAATAGGAAAGCAAGGACATATAGGAGGCAGAGCATCAAGAGTGTGTTTGACTTTAGTGGGGCAAAAAAGAAGTCCCACACCACCCTCCATCAATGGTGGAAAGGGGGCATGTGTGTGAGAAATGAAGAAAAATTGAAAGAATAAAAGTTATCAGGGGCAAAGGGGGTGTGGATAAAATACAGATTGGCTAAAAATCTTAGGATTTTTATCGATGTGCAAAAATAAAAATCCTACTACTAGGAGTACTATTTTTAATACTATTATTACTACTACTACAAGCATCATCATAATCCTATTCTGGCATAAAATAAAACATGGAATAGGAAAAGAATATATTTCTAAAGAATATATGAAATAAAATTACAAGAAGATAAAAGTATATAATGTTATAATTTATGATAGGAAACAAATCACAGTTACAAAACTGCAACTTTTTACAAATTGCAACACTTCATTTGCAATACATTTAAAATGAACAACTTGTAGAACGTAACACCTTTTTTGTTTGTCATTAGAAAGTTATTTTTATAATGTTGACCTATATATTTATAAACTAAGAGGTAATAGAATCATTTCAAAATAATTTTGGCAAAATAAATATGTAGGCCATTTAACAGTTTTTAATTGAATAATTGCATGCATATGTGTTATAAAGATCATAATAAAATAAAATTTACCCCAAATTTCACCTTTATTTGTAAAAGCTACATTTTTAAAAGCAGTAGACCAGAGAAGATATGATTTAACATAATAAAATAAGATTATATTGTATTCTATCAAATATCAGAAGTGACTGGTTTATGATCAGACGTATTCAGAAATGTTCAGTTTACATCATGTTTGCAAACCATTATCCAGATTCTGCATATGTTGAACATATATGTGTGCATATATATATATATACATATATATATATATACACAATAATTAAATATATTTTAAAATATACTGATATGTAATATAATTATATTTTAAACATTACTTAACAGTTCCTTCACTGATTAGGGTCTGTATAATCTTAAACCAACAGAACTTTACATGTCATTATTCTTTTCTTAGAATCTGTACTACACACACACGCACACACATACACACAGATATTTACTGACAAATAATAATACAACTTTTGGAAGTTTCATCATAATCAGGCCTGAGGCTCACTTCTAGAATATTGACCAGGTAACTTATACATGCTTCCTCACACTTGGAGGAGACATGGCACAATTATTAGAGATCTGGTTTTGGAGTCAGGAAGACCTTATTACAATCACTGTCATAGACAACTCCTGGTTATGCAACTACAGGATTTTCTAGTCACTTGATCACTCTGAGATTCATTTCCCTTATTTGTTAGAAGGCAGGGTCAGGGGGAGACAATAATACTTATCTAGCCTACATAACTGTCTTCAGGCTCACATTAGACATTGTACTTTTGAAACTTCAGAAAGAAAGGCAGACAGAAATAGAAACAGACAGAAAGACAAGAAGAAAAGCCAAAAAAATGAGGAAAAGACAGAGAATGGGATGAGAGAGGAGAGAGAGAGACATAGCAATAGCACAAAACAGAGACTCAGAAATGACGGACAGATAGATAAAGGCAACATGGCATAGAAGACAGAGAGCTGACCAAATCAGAAAGACCTGGGACCAAGCTCTACTTCTGACAATTGTAAGTGTATAGGCTGGATAGTAGGTGGTGATCTGTATTGGTAGAGGGATTTTCCTCAACAGTGGGAGTTCTGTATGCCAAATAAAATACAGGTCTAATCAAAATATATGTTCTCTGTATGTTTGTGTATATATCCTAATCTATCATTGCTTCAGTGTGGGACATACATTTCAGCTATTACTTAGAAATAAGTTATAATTTAATAATTTCATTCAAAACATAAAAATACCAGATTACACTAGAAGTTAAAATTACTTTGGTTCATTCAATATTCTAGACTTCGTCAGGAGCAGTCATATGTAAAATAGTGATATGTCATATATTATGCATAAATTTCAAAAAAAAATAACATTTGGACTTCTAAAAATTTTCATTATTGTCTCCACAATGGCATGCAGATGAAATGCTAGGACTAATATTGCCTCCACTGACCCTTTAAATTCACTTTGGCCACCTCATGATTTACATTGGACCAAAGGAAAAACGAAAAAAAATAATTACGTGTACTGTTAGTGTCTTTTTTGAATGCAACATCAGTGGGGGGAAAGATTCTAAGGCTTGAATCATTTCCCCCCATTGCTTAGCATTTATTTTCTCTCCTTACCTCACCTCCTCAATGGGGAAAAAGTAAACAAACAAACAAACAACAACAACAACAAGAACCAGAATCCTTGAAATAGACAAAACAAATTCCCCCACTGGCCATGTCCAAAAACAAATTTCTTATTCTACATCTAGAGTCCATCACCTCTCTGTCAAGAGGTGGCCAGCATGCCTTATGTCTAGTACTCTACCATTGGCAGGTTATTCCATTGATCAGTTAGCACTCTTTCAGATTTGTTTGCATTATTTACAATGACTTGAACCATTTCACAGATTGGTGAGACCTAGTGAAATTTATTGACTTTTCTGGGTCAGTTTCCTCACTTGTAAAACGAAGGTTTTGAGCACACTTATGTAAAATGAATGACAGTTTCTATAAAATATTTCACTAAAATATAGATAATAGACCCAAGGGGAATTGCAACAGCACTAGCAAGAACAAATCTGAAGTGTGTTTGTGTGTGTGTGCGTGTATGTATGTGTATGTATGTACATGTATGTACTTATATACATGGATAAACTCTTGGTTGGCATTAGAAATGTGACTGGGCCCAGTTTTTGTCATCTGTCATATTAAATGAGAACTGTATAGTTGCATAGTTTTTTAAAATAGTTCTTTGACCATTTTACTGTCTAAACAAATATACACAAATGCATTTATATGCACACACACATATATTATGCTTTTTGCATGAATGTATACATAAATATTGGTGAAGGAGGAAGAAGTTGGCTTCTGATCAATTTATTTCTACCCCTCCCCATAGCTACAGAGTTTTAGAAAATAAGAAGGAAATGAGGAATAAGATATTAAATTAATTGTAAGATGTATTTATGGCCAGTATTATTTTAGGAAATGTGAACAAATCTCTCCTTTACTTTATTAGAAGGGTTTAATGCCATTGGTAGGGGGGAAAGTGGTCATACCACTGATGGCCCCTTTTAAAGGTAAGATGTTATAGACTGGAAGCAGATTTAGTGAAATTTGATGCCTGTAACTATAGGAGAAGGCAAATGGGAAGGGGGGGGGAGAGAAGGGAATTTCTCTTTGCTTCACTTTCCTCTTTTCTCTTCCTGGTATTAGTCATGAAGTTTAGAAGCAGGGTCACTGATCCAATGGGTAACACCTCACTGAATCAGCTTGATCAAGCATTTTCTTTTTGCAGAGTAGGGGGGAAGACAAGGGAATTGGGGTTAAGTGACTTGCCCAAGGTCATATGGTTAGTAAGTGTTAAGTGTCTAAGACTATATTTGAACTCA
>CM053583.1:263373799-263399303 GCA_028627135.1 Pseudochirops cupreus
TTCATGATTTTCCTGCAATATTCTTATTTCTCTTCCCAATTTATCCTCCACTTCCCTTATTTGTTTTTGAAAATCCTTCTTCAGCTCATCTCTAGCTTTAAGGCATTCTTCATGTTTATTGGAGGCACCTGGTGGGGGTGCTCTGGCTGCGCTCTCCTCCTCCCTCTCTCTCCCATGATCTTTCTTTTCCTCAAAGAAGGAATCAAGGGTTTGGGAGCTGTTCTTACTTTGCTTCTTATGCTTATTCTTACTCATGGTTCTTCAGACCGTGATTTTTTCTTTTAATTTCAGTGGGGCTCTGCTTCCATAGGGGAAAGCTCTGTCCCAAATCGCTGGGGTCCTCCTGGCTGCTGTAGCTCTCAGGAAGATGCTGGGAGTCTTCCTAATTATTTCCAGCTGACTGGATAATGAGTACTCCAAGATGGAGGCCCAAGATGGCGAAACAGATCCAGGCTGCTCAATGTGAGAGCACTGGCCTGAGAACAATCGCTAAGTCCCCCTGCTGTCTGCAGGCCGCGGGCGGGAAGCTACAACACAGAGGCGGGTGCAAAACCTCTGCCTTCCACTTTTCAGCTCTGGAGGCCTTTCGCCGGACTGCTTATATCCCCCTTTCACTATCCCCACTCGCAGCTGCTGCCAATCTGCTCACCTGAGAGGCTCCTCCACTCCTCCCATCATGCTGCCCCCGGGGCACAGCCGCGGCTTCACGGCAGGCTGGTTTCGGTTTGCAGTGCTGATATGGTTCCTTGTAGCCAAGCTGACTTTAGTGGGAAGTATCTTTGTGTGCGTTTGGGAGTTCTAGGATTGGTTTAGAGTGCTGTTTTATGGGTATTTAGGGGTGGCTATGTGAGAGCTGCGATATGTTTCTGCTGCTACGCCTCCATCTTGGCTCTGCCCCTCTTACTTGACTTTCAAAATCCTTCTTGAACTCCTCCATGGCCTCTAACCAGTGTGTATTTTTCTTGGAAGCTTTTGGTGCATGAGTTTTGACTGTGTTGTGTTCCTTCCATTCCATGCTTTAATCCTTTTTGTCCTCAAAAAAGGAATCTAAAGTTGGATGGCGGTGCTTGCTCTCTTCCTTTTCTTGCTCATATTGCCAGTCAATTACTTGATTTTTGAGCTGTAGAATTATGCTTCCAGACAAAGAGCTCTGTTTGAAAGAGCTGGAGTTTTCACAGCCCCAGGAGCTATTAGGAGGGCGCTCTTTTTAAAGCCCCCACCAACTTTGGCTCACTGGTCATATACCTCAGTACCACCACCCAAGAGAGTGATCCAGATCCAGGCAGGTTAAGGCAGGAGTGATTAGCCTCTGAATGGTAGCTTGGTCTCTCTACAATCTGCTGGAGAGGAGTTCTGAAGCACCTACATGTAGATGGCTACAGGCCACCACACCTCCCCTGCTTCTCACTCCAGGGGCAGAGGCCAGACTGCACTCCATTCCCCCCGTCCCAAGATTTAGCAGAGTTCACTGACCTTTTACTTTGTCTTTTCCATTTATAGTTTTATAATTCTGGAAACCGCCATTGCTGCTAGTGATCCACTCTCCCAAATGTTCTAGCCATGGCTAGTCTGGGCCACTCTGGAGCTAAAACTGTGGGTTCATGTGAGGATGAGCTCAGCTCCCAGCATGCTATGATAAACCCTTCCTGACTGCCTGCAAGCCTGCCTTAAGCAGAAGATTTGTTTCTCTCTGTCATTTTGTGGCTTCTGCAGCTCTAAAATTTGTTTAGAGTCATATTGTATAGGTATATGAGTTGGTTATGGGGGGAGCCCTGGAGTTTTCCTGCTTCTATGCTGCCATCTCAACTCAGCCCATGTACTTCATTTTCTTAATTTATAAAATAAGGGGATTGGACTTGATGACCTCACAAGTATCTTTCAAATACATAAATTTATGACTTAGAGACATCTTAACTTCCTAAGTCACATTTTCTTCCCTTGTACCTGATTGGGCTCAATTACATCTAAGTTCCCTTCCAACTCTAAATCCATGATACTGTGCTGCTAATACTATTCTGAAATCATGAAAATAGTTAAGCTATTGAGAAATTTCTTGGCATAAAACAAGTTAAAATTTATTAAAAGACACTACAAATGTTAATTCTGTCAAATATTTAAATTGCTAAACCCTTTACTATATAGGCTGATATAAAGCATGAAGATTGTGAGCTACCTATCCATTTCTACAAGCCAAATTCCATCTTTTGTAAGACTTTCAAATTCTCCTAAATTATAGTGACTTCTCTCTGTTATCTCCAATTTACTTTGTATATAGATCATTAGTACATAGTTGTTTGCACATTGTCTCCACAATTAGAGTGTGAGCTACCTGAAAGTAATAGTTATCTTTTTTTGGGGGGGGGGCAAGCTCAGAGTTTAGTATAGGGTCAGGCTTCGAGTAAACTCTAAATAAAATCTTGTTAAATTACTCTTTCTACCTACACACAGACACACACAGACACACACACACACACACACACACACACGATGAAAAAGGAAACTATAGATTAAGTGTTAATGAATATCAAAGAAAAGAGTCTAAGTAAAGTACTTGTAATTAGAATAGTGAAATATAAATAAGGTACCAACATTACCAAGTAAGATCTGTGAAAGGAATTTCAAGATTCTACAATAAAAGAAAAAATGAGGGGAGACAGCAGGGCAGTTGGGGTTGTGTGACTTGCCCAAGGTCACACAGCTAGTAAGTGTTAAGTTTCTGAAGTCGTATTTGAACTCAGGTCCTCCTGACTCCATGGCTGGTGCTCTATTCACTGTACTGTCTAGCCACCCCTGAATATAATAATCTTATCAATAACAAAATAAAACAGAGCTGCAGAAGAACTAGACTGGTATAAATATTGACACTATGTATGCATGTATATATGTATGCAGACATACATATATATGTATACATACACATATATACATAGACATACATTTATATATATATGTATACATACACATATATACATAGACATACATTTATATACACACACACACACACACACACACACACACACACACACACACACACATATATAATATAGTTCCCAACTAGTACTGACACTCCCTTACGATGCAGGTTCCAAAGCATGGTTTATCTACTACATGTAGAGTTCAATTATGCCTTTAGAAAGAAAATGAAGGATTGACTCACAACATATAAATGATAAACTCCTGGAAAGTCATGGGTTTCTTTTTTTGTTTTGTTTTTTAATTATTTTGCAATGGATTTAAACTATAAAGAATTTTCATGTTTCTTTCTAAAAGAATGTACAGCACAACTCAGTATATAAATATGTTATGTAACCTGAAAAAAAATGCCTTACACTAATATGGAATGATTCTCAAGTGCTATAAATAGCAATATAATAATATAAGATTTTGTGCTATAAAATTTTGTGATAAAATATTGATTTTAAAATAGTACCAAATGTATAATTAGCAAGGAATATAGACAAAACAAAAGAAGGGAAGAAGAGAGGGAGAGAGGGTGGTGAAGAAGGTTGGGAGGGAGGAAAGGGAGGGGAGGAAGAAAGAAAGAAAAGGGAAAGGAGGGAAAGAGGAAGGAAAAAGGGAGGAAGAAATGATGGAAGGAAGGAAGGGAGGGAGGAAGGGAGGGAGGAAGAGAGTGAGAAAAAAAAAAAGTCTGGCCAGACCTAGAAGGGAACACAGAACAAAAAGCACATTGTTTGCTTACTTACATGTTGTTCATTCATTTGCTTCTTCCTATTAAATCCTAGCTATTTATATAAGCCTCCTTCTGAATGCTTATTTGATTATTTCTTTGTTTTGGTGGTTATTATATTGTCATTTGGAGAATTGCTTGTAGGAACAAATAATTTCAACAACTGGGAAATCAATTATAAAGGTTTATCAGGAATAGAAAAAATAATTGAGCCCACCCATTTCTTAGGTGAAAAAGCAAATACAAGTGTTATAAGGCTAATTGCTATCTAAGCATCCTTTTCTGAATTTAAAAGTAACTCTGAAATGCAAAAGAGAAAAGCAATAAGAAAATTTAGGGGATATTTTAAAATTCTGATTTCAAAAACATTTCAAAATAGGTATATTTCAAAAACAAAATATGATTTTCTCCTAATTTTCTAATTCTAGATATTAATAATGTGGTGTAGTCTGCACATGTAGCTCTATATTGCCATCATGTACAGAATTGATAAAAAATATGCCCTATATAGTCTGACTAGAGTAACACAGAGCAAGATTCATTCCATCCTTATTCTGTACTCTATATCCCTATTAATAGAGCTTAAGATACACTGGCATTATTGGTTGCCAGATTGATAGAAGAAGTATCATTACATTACAATTTCATAGACAAGGAAACTAAGGAATTAACTGACTTGCTCATAGTACTCAAAGTCATAACTGATAGAGTTGGACTTGACTCAAACCCAGGCCATCAAATTTTAAGTCCCTATACTCTTTACACTGCACAAAAATTAAGTCAGCCATAAACTGCTACAGAACACAGGGTAAGTCTGCTTGTTTACCTCCTAGGGGTTTGGCTAGGCGTTCAAGTTACTAAGCCACAAATTCATGCTTCGTTGAATGAATAAGTTATTAATTAACTAAAGCTCAAATGGTTAAATTATTATCTATCTCATTCAACTCATTTCTCCTTTGTAGAGATAACTTGAGTGTTTCTTAAGCCAGATCTAAAGTGATACACTAGCCCGAGAAAGTGTGAGAAATCATGGTCCAGGTATGATTGATAAATGCAGTCTATTTATTGATACCAAGAGGAAGGTTTTTATCCAGTAGTAAAACAAAAAAGGTAATTATAGGTCACTTTGTTTTCTAATACTGCTTTGTTCAATTGCAAGATGCCACATGGCGATGTCAATTTTATACTTTGGATATAACTATGTCCTTGATTCCAGTACCCAAAGAATAGTATCAAAATATGTATAAAAATCATGAAAGGCAGCTAACATCTTCTGGCCAAAATCCTAGGAGAGGTCACAGCCCTGGATCTCAAGATATCAGGCAGGCTCTGATTTACAGCTGCATCAGTGTGAAAATCAGTGCTGGCCATAGGGAATGTCAACAACACTAAGAAAATCCAGAGCCTACTATCAAGGACCAGCCTGAGTTCTGGATCATATGTTTTGGCTCCCTTCACTCCTATCCTTGTCCAAGTCTTGACAGTCATAAAATATATTATTTTGCTTATTTTTAAACTTTGACTCCATTTATTTAGTTTATTTATGTTTCATAAATCAAGTCCTATGCAAGAAAATTTAGGAACATAAATTATTTGGAGGCAATCTTCGGTGAGTCACATATGAATCTGTCACTAAGAAGTAACTAGTTTTCTGTTCTTCCTCCAGGATATATTGTTCCTTCTCTAGTACAATGTAAAAATTCAACATATATTCTACAAGTTTTGCATACACAAGAAATCATATTAAGATATCCATTCATTTATCAGATTCTAGACATGTGTACAATGCAATGGAGCCCACATGTTAAAGGAAAAGTCATGCTAGACTCAAAATTGCCCTCATATCCTCACCCTGAGTCATTCCCAGACCCACACCCACACTCACACCCACATACAATATCTAGAGAGTTGACACTGCTTATCCCCTTGACCTCCAGAGCATTTCCCATGTAAATCTCCTTTGCTGTACTCACATAATTGTCTGGAGTTCAGGCTCTCATCACTTCTCATCACTGCAATTGCAATAGTCACCTAATAGGTCTTCCTGCTTCAAATTTCTCAGTCTCTTCTATTTCCAAAATCTATTCTACACAGAGACGTTAAATTGATGTCCCTAAAGCAAATGTCCTTCTCTGTTACTCCCCTGCTCAAAAAATTACAGTTACCTCTAGGATAAAATATAAACTGCACTGTCATTTAAAGCCATGTTGTGTTCTAAATCAAGCCTACCTCTGAAGATATGTTATTTTCCTTCATTCATTTGCTAGTCCAGGATAAAAAAAAAAACTGTACATGATAGCTTCTCTTCAGAATAAGTGTTTTTATGCAAGTTGTAAACAGAACCTCCCTACACAGAATTATTTTCCAACACTTTAGCCCAAAATACAAGTGCCAATTTTTAGATAAGCTCCTAGTTACTACCGCAATTTTATCCTTGGATTATTTCATATTAACTTTGTAGACATTTGTATATATTTTTATGTGCATAAGCTATTTTACCCTGAGAAAATATAAGCTGCTTAGGGGTAGGGAAAGTTTTATTGCCTTTTAATTCCCAGTGCCTGGGTGACTGGCACAGAAGCATGTTACAATGAAAAGTGCAATATAATACACTTGGAGACCTGTGTATCTGGGTTCAAATGTTATCACTTACCACCTCTTTGACCTAGGGAAAGTCAGAACCTCCTGGTGCCTCTGTGTCCTCATCTATGATATGAGGATTTGAACTACATGGTCTTTAAGATCCCTTCTAGCTCTAAATCTATACTCTAAGGAATTCTGAATGTGAGGCTTGTGAACTTAAAAAAAAAACATAATATTTTGAGGACTGGATTTTAATACATTTTGCCCTTTTGTAATCATAAATATTTAATTTTATATATTAAAATTAGTATTCTGAGAAAGGGCTCATAGATTTCACCAGATTGCAAATGAGCCCATGACACACAAAAAGGTGAAAAACCATACTCTTTCTCAATATATTCTTGTTGAATGAATGAAAGATTCCAGGAAACTTCAATCACTTTACAATTCCACGGAATTCCAGTTGCATGAATCATTGGCAAGCTAATTAACCTCTAAGAGCTTTAGTTTCCATGTTGGTAAAATGAGAATTAAAATAAAAATATATTCACCAGATATGACACAGAGATCAATAAGGAAAGTTATCTAAATCCTAAAGTGCCACATAATGAATTTTCATTAAAATAGTAGTCTGGTAAAATTTTAAAAATACACTTGTTATTACACATCTCTTCCTATTATGAGTTTTGTTTTATTTATAGTTTGCTTTTTAATTTTTTTAAAATTTTTTTATTTGATTGGTTTATTTACTTTTAGTTTACAAGATTCAGTTGAATAATCTCTTCAGTTTCAAATTTTCTCACCTCCCTCACCACCAACCACCATGGCAGCAAGCAATCAAGTATTGGATCTGAAAATATTTTCAAATTGGACACTAGTCTGGTTGTATAGAAGGGTTGTGACCAACGGAGTGAACAATGGGAAAAAAGAAAGAGAACCAAACATGAAAGAGAACGTTAGCATGTAGATTACTTCACTCTCCATTTAAACTGTTTTTTCTAGATCTTTCTCTGAATGTAGATATGTCCTTCCCTCCTCAGACTTGTAGAGTTGTCTTATAACTACACGTTGCAGAGAAGAGTCCAGTTCATGAAAGCTGGTCATCATACGTACAATGTGTCTATGATTGTATACAAATTTTTCCAGGTTCTGCTCTTCTCACTTAGCATCAGTTTGTATAAGGCTCTCCAGGTGAATATGAAGACCATCTCCTCTCCAATTCTTATAGCACAATAATATTCCATTACATTCATATACCATAGCTTGTTCAGCCATTCCCCAATTGATGGGCATCCCCTTAATTTCTAGTTGTTTTTTTTCCATAACAAAGAGGGCTGCAATAAATATTTTTGTGCATACAGGTCTTCCTTCCACTTCTAAGATCTCTTTGGGATACAACCCTAGAAGTGGTATTACTGGGTCAAAGGGTATGCTCTTATTTATATCCCTTTGGACATAGTTCCAGATTGCTCTCCAGAATGGTTGTATCAGTTCATGGCTCCACCAACAATTCATTAGTGTTCCAATTTTTCACATCCTCTCCAGCATTTCTCATTTTCCTGTTTTGTTATCTTAGCCAATCTTACTGGTGAGATGTAGTACATCAGAGTTCATTTGATTTGCATTTCTCTAATCAATAGTGATTTAGAGCATTTTTCATATGCTTATAAATATCTTTAATTTATGCCTCTGAAAATTGCCTGTTCATATCCTTTGCCCATTTATCAATTGGGGAATGACTTGTATTCTTATAGATTTTACTTAATTCCCTGTGTATTTTAGAAATGAGGTCTTTATCAGAGACACTGCTTGTAAAATGCTTTCCCAATTTCAAACTTCCATCTTAATCATAAAGTTTTCCCTACTCCATAAATCTGACAGATAAACTATTTCTTGCTTCCCCAGATTACTTACAGTATCAGCCTTTATATCTATATTGTGTACCCATTTAGACTTGACTTTGGTGTACAGCGTTAGATGATGGTCTAATTTTCTCAGCAGTTTTTGTCAAACAATGAGTTCTTCTCCCCAAAGCTGAAGTCTTTGGGTTTATCAAACAGTATATTATTGCAATTGTTGACTACTGAGTCTTTTGCACCCAATCTATTCCATTGATCCACTACTTTATTCCTCAGCAAGTACTAAGTAGTTTTGATGACTGCTGCTTTATAACACACATTAAAATCTGGAACATCTAGGCCACTTCCATTAGCATTTCTTTTCATTAATTGCCTTGATATTCTGGACCTTTTGTTCTTCCAAATGAATTTTGTAACTATTTTTTCTTGCATTATAAAGTAATTTTTTGGTAGATTGATTGGTATGACACTAAATATGTAATTTAATTTAGGTAAAATTGTCATTTTTATTATATTAGCTCAACCAAGCCACAAGCAACTGATAGTTTTCCAATTACTTAGATCTGATTTTATTTGTGTGAAAAGTGTTTTGTAGCTGTGTTCATAAAGGTCCTGGGTTTGTTATTTTAGAATGTCTACAGTAACTTTAAATGGGGTTTCTCTTACTATCTATTGCTTTTGGACTTCGTTGGAAATATATAGGGATGTTGAGGATTTATGCGGGTTTATTTTATATCCTGCCACTTTGCTAATTTTATTTATTGTCTCAAGAAGTTTTTTACTTGATTCTCTGGGATTCTCCAAGTATACCATCATATCATCTGCAAAGAGTGATAGCTTAGTCTCTTCTTTGCCTAATTGGATTCTTTGAATTCTTTTTCTTCTCTAATTGCTACTGCTAACATTTCTAGTACCAGGTTGAATAAGAGGGGTGATAGTGGGCATCTTTATTTCACCCCTGATCTCACTGGAAATGTTTCTAGTTTATCCTAAATGCATATAATACTTGCTGATGGCTTTAAGTAGATGCTACCTATTATTGCAAGGAAAACTCCATTTATTCCTATACTTTCTAGTGTTTTTAATAGGAATGGATGTTGTATTTTGTCAAAGGCTTTTTCTACATCTATTGAGATAATCATGTTGTTTCTGCTAGGTTTATTGTTGATGTGATCAATGATGCTAGTGGTTTTCCTAATATTGAACCATCCTTTCATTCCCAGAATAAATTCAACCTGAACAAAATGTATTATTCTCATGATAAGTTGCTGTAGTCTTTTTGCTAATATTTTATTTAAAATTTTTGCATCTATATTCATGAGGGAGATTGGTCTGTAATATTCGTTGTCTGTTTTGTCTCTCCCTTCTTTTGGATGTCAGTACCATATTTGTGTCATAAAAAGAATTTGGTAGGACTCCTTCCTCAACAATTTCTCAAATAATTTGTAGAGTATTGGGACCAATTGATCTTTAAATGTTTGATAGAATTCACTAGTAAATCCATTTGGGGATTTTTTCCTCAGGAATTCTCTGATAGCTTGTTTAATTTCTTTTTCTGAGATGGGGTTATTTAAGTAATTTACTTACTCTTCAGTTAATCTGAGCAACTTATAATTTTGTAAATATTCATCCATTTGACTAATATTGTCAAATTTATGTGCCATACAATTGGGCATTGGAGGTATATTCACCCTTTTCATTTTTGATACTCGAAATTTGGTTTTCTTCTTTCTTTTTTTTTCATCATATTGACTAAGGGTCTATCAATTTTATTGGTTTTTTAATAAAACCAACTCTCAGTTGTATTTATAAATTCAATAGTTCTCTTACTTTAAATTTTATTAATCTCTTCTTTGGCTTTCATCATTTCTAATTTAGTGTTTAATTGGGGATTTTCAATTTGTTCTTTTCCTAGCTTTTTCAATTGCATGTCCAATTCATTGAACTCCATTTTCTATAATTTTTTCATGCATGCATTCAGGGATATAAAACTTCCCCTAAGAACTGCCTTTGCTGCATCTCACAAGTTTTGGTATGTTGTATCATTTTTTTGTCATTCTCTTGAATGAAGTTGCTGTTTTTTTCTGTAATTTCTTGTTTGACCCATGCATTCTTTAGTATTAAACTATTTAGTTTCCAAACAGTTTTTTGTTTATCTTTCCATGGCCCTTTATTACATATAATTTTTATTGCATCATGATCTGAGAATGATACATTTAATATTTCTGCCTTTTGGCACTGAATTGTGAGTTTTTTATGGCCTAGTACATGGTCTATTTTTGTGTATGTGCCATGTACTGCTGAGAGGAAGGTAAATTCCTTTTTAACCCCATTCAGTTTTCTCCAGAGATCTATCATGTCTACCCTCTATAAAATTCTATTTGCCTCCTTACCTTCTTTCTTGTTTATTTTGAGGTTAGATTTATCCAGGAGGAAATTGAGGTTCCCCACTAGTATTGTTTTGCTATCTGTTTCTTCCTCTAATTCCCTTGACTTATCCTGTAGGTAATTCAATGCTATACCATTTGGTGCATATATGTTAAGTAATGATATTGCTTCGTTCTTGATGGTGACTTTTAGCAGGATGTAGTTTCCTTCCTTATCTCTTTTAATCAGATCTACTTTTGCTTTTGCTTTATCTGACATAAGGATTGCTACCCTTGCTTTTTTTTTTAACTTTAGCTGAAGCATAATATATTCTACTCCATTCTTTTACCTTTACCCTGTAAATATCACCTTGTTTCCAATGTGTTTCTTGTAGACAGCATATTGTAGGATTGTCATTTTTAATCCATTCTGCTATCTGCCTCTGTTTTATGGGGGAGTTCATCCCATTCACATTGATAGTTATGATTACTATCTGTGACTTTCCCTCCATCCTATTCCATCCCCTGTTTATATCTGTGTGTCTTCCTTTTCCTTTCCCTTCCTTAAGAGATTTCCTTTTGACTAGCACCTCCCTCAGTATTCCCTCCCTGTTTCTCCCTTTCTTTACCTATCCTTTCCCCTTGCTACTCTTTCCCTCCCTTCTGACTACCCTTCACCTCCTTACATCCCTCCCTTATCCCTCCTACTGCCTGTAGGGCACAATAGATTTTTATTCTTAACTGAATGTGTTATTCCCTCCTTGAACCCAAACCAATGCTAGTAAATTTCATACAGTGCTCCTCTCCCTCCCTCTTTTCCCTCTATTGTTATGAGTTTTTGTGTCTTTTCATGTTGGAATCTAAACTTAACTATTTGTATTGATCCCTCTTTAAATCAGAACCAATGACAGTAACAATCATATGATACTCATCTCCTTCCTTCCCTCCCCTCCACTTTAGTATGTTTTTATGCCTCTTGTGGCATAATTTAACATTTTCTGCCTCAACCTTTCCTTTTCTCCCATTATAATCCCTTTCTTCCCCTTAATAGGCTTTTTTTTATATCTTCAGATTAGTTCACTTATACCCACACCCTCTATCTATATACATCCCTTTTAAATGTCACAATATTATATCAAATTTCAGTATTGACATGTATCCACTTCTCATATAAGGATGTAAACAGTTTGCTGCTATTGAGTCCCAAGTTATGATGTTATGTGCATGTGTGAGCATCTGTCTGTGTATGTGTACGTATGAGTGTGTGTTTTCCTTGTTTACCTTTTTATGTCTTTCTTTTGTCTTGTAAGTGGAGATTGCATTTTCCATTGAGCTCTGGCTTTTTCGTAAGGAAAGGCTGGATGTCCTTTATTTCATTAAATGACCATCTCATTACTTGTAAGATTATGTTCAGTCTTGCCAGGTAGTTGATCCTTGGTTGAAGTCATAGCTCTTTTGCTTTACGAAGTATTAAATTCCAATTCCTCAGGAATTTTAAGGCAGCAGCTGCTAAGTACTATGTAATCCTGACTGTAGTTCCACGATATTTGATTTTTTTCTTTTTGGCTGCATTCAGTATTTTCTCTTTGACCTTGTAGCTCTTGAATTTGGCCACTATTTCTTGGAGTATTCAATTTGGGATCTCTTTCACAGGGAAATTGGTGAATTCTTTCAATGACTATTTTACCTTCTGATTCTAGGACCTCAAGACAGTTTTCTTTGACAATTTCTTGAAGGATGCTGTCCAGGATACTTTTTTCATCATGGCCTTCTGGTAGGCCAATAATTCTTAGGTTTTCTCTCCTGGATCTGTTTTCCAGGTCAGTTGTTTTTCCAGTGAGATATTTTGCACTTTCTTCTAGTTTTTCAATCTTTATGTTTTATTTGACTGACTCTTGCTGCATCATAGAGTCCTTAGCTTCAATTTCACTTTCTAATTTTTAGTGTATTATTTTCCTCATTAAGCTTTTGAATGTCCTTTTCCATATCTTCATTTTTCATTTTTAGGAAGGTATTTTCTCCAGTTAGATTTTGGATCTCCCGTCCTAGTTCTCCAATTTTACTTTTTGAAGGTTTGTTTTCTTCAGTGAAATTTCTTTCCAATTTAGTCACTGTAGATTTAAATTTATCTCCAAGCTCTCTAATTTCATTTTTATAAACCCTCTTGAGATCCTCTGAGAATGCTTTTTGGGCTGGAGACCAATTCACATTTCCTTCTGTGGTCTCCAGTGTGAGTATAGAATCCATGTTGCCTTCTGAATTTGGTTGTTCTTGCTCACTATAAAAAGATTTTATGGTCCTAGGCTTTACAGTTTCCTTCTCCTTTGTGATTGCCTGTGTCCTGGATTTTTGGAGTGAATATCTGCTTCTGGGGTCAAGAAGTATTGAGCTTCTCAGGCTGTGAGTGAGGTAGTGGTTTGTTTGTTCACTTAGTGAGCTGTAGGGACTGAATGTGTAGACAGGGGCCAGGGCCAGGGCCAGGGCCAGGGCTCTCAAGGTTTCCCCTGAGTTACTCTCTGGCTTACATAGTAATCTGTGGGGTGGTCTGGCTCCTTCAGGTTTCCACCTCTGTGTCTCTGGGCTATAGCACAGGCAGGCTCAGTAGCAGGAGGCCAGCAGAAGGGCTGGCCAGGGCTTCAGTTTGCTGATTGCTCAGGTGGTGCTAAAGCACACCTGGGCTTTTGTTGTTAGGGCTTGCTGGCTCCACCCTCCTGAGCTTAGGCTCTGTGCTGTCTCCCTTCCCCTTTCCTCAGTGACAGCCTAGCCTCAGGCTGTTTCTGTTAATTCAGGGTTTTACTCTGGGTGGGGCATTTAACTCCAGACTTTTATGGGTCAGGGAAGGGGGACCAGAACAACTAAATTTTATTCCTCCATCTTGACTTCTGGAAGTTTGTGTATGTAATTTTTAAACATCCAGGCTTCAGGCTAGTAGCCCAAGGAGAAGCTGCTGACCCTGCTGCCACCCTTGCTTTTTCTGTTATACAGCTCTGAAGATCATCTGTCATGTGGTGAGACAGCTGCCAATGCCTTTGGGCTGGGTGAGTCTGCTGGCTGGCTTGGGCTTCTTCTCAGTCTGCCCTACTCTCTACAGTTTGCTTTGTTTACCACACACATGTTGTCCAGTAAAAGTCTGTAAACTCCATGGCTACCAATAAAAACACACAAGCCATTGGTCTGAAAGCAGGAATACAAGCATGATCTGTCAATTGTCTGATTGTTGAGACAAATTTGTTTCATGGTGATGGAAGTGAAATGATTCTTTGCCTCCTTCTTTAGCTATATGTGTTAAGGTGACGTGAATGAAAATAATCTTTTATTTTCTTGTCAATTACCACCTACTAATAAATTCTAAGGATAGGACAATCATCAGTAGTTCATTTGATTTATCCTCCTGCTTTCAGGATTTAAACCTTATTTTTAAAGACCTCTAGGAATAAAAATATCCCTTGGTAGCCTGTTGCACTATATAAGCTCACTTAAAATTAAAAAGCTCTTCTTTATGTCTAATCAAACTCCTACTATAATTTAGGTCCATTTCTTCATATTCTGTCCCCTGTGCAGATGGGAGAACAACTTATCAGCAACTTCAAGACATCATTCAGCTATTTCATGACACTTAATGTCACTCCTTGCCCTTTTCTGCTTTACAAACTACTCTAATTCATTTAATCTTTCCTCCTAGGATCTATTTTTCATCCCTGTACATCTTTTAGTGATATTTTTTGAATTCATTCCAGTCCCATAAAATTTATTTTAAGCTTCAATGAGCAGAACTAGACAAGGGACTTGACCAATGCAAAATGCATTAATCCACTCATAGTGAGCACTCAATAAATATTATTCGGTTGGCTTAATCTAATGTGGAAGGATTGTTTTCTTTCCTTTTTTATTATGTCTTCCTATCTCAGTCTGTAAAGGCAGTGGCTACTCATAGGCTCAATCAATATATTAATCAGCAGCTTTAACCTGTTCCCTTTTTCTGCCTTAGTCTGCTTCTCCCCTCTTTGCACCTTGTTGTGGCACTCTGCTCAGGACTAGTGCAGTCTCAGTGAGGACACCAGATAGGTTTTAGCCCTTCTTTAGCTCAAAGCTTCCAACTAGGAATCCATCAGATTCATCCTCCTTCAGCAGTATGGATTAAACACATATACTACTGTGACTGACAAAAGTTACTTTCTGGATCTTACATGGTACACTCCTATTAATAACAACACTGAAATAATTATACCTATTCAGCTTTCAGTTTTTCTATACTCCCATGTCTTTTCCTGTCACATTTATGCCTTTTTAGTCTTTTCCTGACCTGATGTTGATCCTTAGTGTATTTTCTTGTACTATTAAGTTCTTTTGTGGCTTCTGCTGCCATTAGTCTATTTAAAAAAAACTTTCTCAAGAGGTTGCTAAAGATCAGTAACATTATCAGATATTCTCCTCCCTGTAGTTGTGGAAGTATTTGATTCTTTTGACCACCTCCTTCTTCCATTAAATCCCTTTCTCACTTCCTTTCCACATAACTTACCTATTCTACCACTTTGATTATTCCTTTGCTGACAACTTTCCTATACCACCAGTCTCCCCTTAAATGTGGGTCCTCTTCTTTCTCTACACATTGTCTTGATGATTTTATTCATTCCTATAATATTTATTACCATTTTTGGCTTATTCTAGTCTTTTTTTCTCTTCTATATTCTAGTCCCTTATTATCAGATGCCTACTGAGTTTTTCCCACTGATACTTCAAATTCATCTTGTTCAAAATCAAACTTTAATCTTCTTTTCTTCAAATCAATTTTCCCTAAATTCTCAATTTGTAGTAAAGGCATTAAGAATTTTCCCCCTAGGTACACTTTTTAAATTTGGAGTTATTTCTGATTCTGTTTTTACCCTTCTTATCTATATCCAATCAGTCCCCACATTCTGTCAGTTTTTACTTCAGTTATCTCCCATCTTCCTACTGATTCTTATGGACATGACACTAATAGGATAGATAAATATACTGGACTTGTGATTCTATTAGCAAAGAGAACTTCCAAGTGGAGGAATGCCCCACATCCAACCTATACAAGGTAGTACCTTACCTGTGATTTAAAAATCTTAATAATAATTTAAGTAACTAGTTCAGGGTCACAAACCAGTATTGTCAAAATCAGGACATTAACATATATCTTTATAAATTTTAGGTACATTCTGTACTCACTATGCCATGTTGCAATCTTAGTTTACATCTTTAGTACTATAATCCTCATTATTGAAATTTTGTAATTATTCTGCCTACTCCCTTGGTCACCTCTTTCCAATTCAGCCTCAAATATGTTTTTGATTAATCTTCCTGAAACACTTTTTCAATCATATCACTCTCCATAATTTCTATGAATATGACCACCAAATTTTCTGTACCAAAAAGGTATATATGATTTGATTAAAGATTTCCAAGTTTGAAGTCTTTTGCTTATGGGAAAATGACACAGAATATATGAAATCATGTATTCCTAAGAAATTCCATCCCTCCCCCCCAAAAAAAATTGTTGTGGCCAAAATCACCTAAAATTAAAATGATCAAAATTCTCATTATGGAGGGAAATTCACTATAACATTATTAGAGATTATTAAAGGACATAGGAAAATTTACCTAAAATGCAATAAATTCTGATTTGAGGAATATTTGTCATATTTTACTTAAAAGGCAAAACACACATTCCTAGAGACTGAAGTAAAATATGTCAGCCCATTAGAAGACAGGATTGCTCTCTTTTCATGGGTTTTCAATCAGGGCCCTGCATGGACAATATGGAAGCAGGAAAGGAGCTCCCAATTGGATCATTGCTGTATCCTTGTCATATATATATATTGATATGACTATATAATTTCCTTTTGTTAATGCTTGGGTGATATCTGAATATCTCAATTTATTCTAGTCTGAACCAAGCATCATGAGCATAAAAGAGGTCCATCCTACATTACAGTATTATATGATCTGGTCCTTTCTTTCCTTAGAGAATAACAGAAGATTGGAAGAAAAAGACACTGTATGTTATCATAGATGTTTGCTTCCCTGGAATGTAGACAATTTTAGTGAACTCTAAGACAATTTCTGAGAGAGACACCTACTCTTTCTTATCTGCCTTCTATCTTCCCTGCTAAACCTGCCCTTTCTCCCATATTTCTGCTTATAACAGCACTGTCCCCCAAATTACCCAGAACTGAAGCTTGAATCCTTCATGCATCTTTTACCCTTTCTTCTACTTGATCAAACCTCACCACTCAATGCTCCCAACCACCCCCCGCTTATCATTTCTGTCTCTCTGACAATTCCCTCACTGCTGTGCCATGTGCCTTATGTTCACTTCTGCTTCATCCATGCATTTTGGGATCTTTGTCTTTCTCTGAAGTTTAATTCAACTGCTGCCTCATCTGAGAAGACTCATTGATAAACCGTGCCCTCTCCCCACAAATTGCTCTTTCTCTTTGCAATTTTTATTGTTCAATATTATTTTCATAAATATTATTAACCTCTAGTAGAATGAAGGCTCCTTGATGCAACCTTGCATGATCATTTTCATATACCCTGCACTTAGAAAAATATATTGAACAAAATAGGTACTCAATAAACGGCAGAATGATTTCCATCCTTCTTTCCTTTTTTATTTCCTATCTCCTCAGACAATCAGATAAATATAAACTAATGGAAGGAAATAATGGGGTGGAACAAAAGTCTTAGATTTGGAGTCTGAAGAGATATATGAGGCCCAACATCGCCACTTATAATCTATGCGAACCAAGGAAAATAACATGATTTCTCATAATCTTGGTAGTCTATCCCCATAGCCAATGAATAAAATGGGTCATTAACAGCTGAGACAGAGTCAATACAATCACCAGGAATGGAACAAATATGGTCTAAGGAGATCATCAGTTACAGTCAATACATTAAAAAGCAATAATAAGGACAAAATAATCCAAAGCCATGAATTGACAAGATACCAGATCTAGAAAATGTCTGCTAAGGAAGAATGAGATCAAAGCCTAGAAATGAGCATAACACAGAATAAAGTTAGGAGAATAAGAATGGAGGATGAAGAGGGTTTGAAGTATGATGTATTGTTTCTCAAAATTTGTTACTAAAGTCTAGGCATATTTTCATGTAAATCAAGTGATCACAGAACATTATAGTTAGAAAGGACACGAGAGTCCAGCTAGTCAAACTCATATGTGACTAAGAATGCCCCCTGTTACACTGCATTTCAATTTATTCATTGTTCTTTAGTAATTCTTATGTGCAAACCATTGTACTAGATACTATCAAAAATTGGTAAATTAATCCTTGTCTTCAAGGAATTGAGATGGGAAATGTGGAGGAGGGAAGGGATGCAACTCATACATAGAGAAATAAACAACATGCCCAACAAGGTGTAAGACAGACTTTCATAGAAGTCTTCTTGTAAGGATGAAACCCACTAACTCTACAGGCAGCCAGTCCATTTCACTTTTGAATAATTCTCATTGTGTTTTAATTAATTAATTAATATTTAGTTATCAACATTAATTTCCATACAATTTTGAGTTAGTTTTTGTCCTCCCCATCTTCCCCCACCCCACCCCAAAATAACAACCCTGCTGAATACTCCTTCATCCAATCTGTTGTCTCTTATATCCTCCCACATCACCCCCCCCTCTAAATTTCTAGTAGGGCAAGATGGATTTCTAAACCCCAATGCCTGTATATCTTATTTCCAAGTTGTGTGTAAAAAAAGAAATTTTTTAAAACATATTTTTAAAATTTTCAGTTCCAGATAATTTTCTTTCTTCCCTCTTCACCCACCCCTACAGGAAGATAAGAAATTCAATATAGGTTGTACATGTGTACTTACCCAAAACATTTCCAAAATTGTTATATTGTGAAAGACTAACTATATTTCCCTCCATCCTGTCCCTCCCCCCACTTATTCTATTTTCTCCTTTGACATTATCGCTTTCCAAAATGTTTCCAAAATCTCCCCCAATCTGCCCTCCCTTCCACCATCTCCCCTCTTATCACTTTCTCCCCTTTTTTTTCTTTTCAAGATATCCAGTGGAGTATGTATGTTATTCCCCCCTTAAGCCAAATTCAGTGAGAGTAAGATTGTCCCATTCCCTTTCACCTTCCTGCTCTTCCCCACCATTGTAACAGTTTTCTCTTACCTCTTTGATATAATTTACCCTAATCTATCTCTCCCTTTCTCCTTCACCCAATAAATTCCTCTCTCAGCTCTTAAATTTATTTTTTAGATATCATTCCTTCATATTTAACCTATCCTGTGACCTCTTTCTATGTATACATGAACATATAAATAACCACACTCACATATATATTTTATACATATACACTCTCCTATACATACATACGTATATAGATATAGATATAAATATATATATATATATGCATTTATAAAAATATACATATATATTCCCAACTTTCCTCATACTGAGAAAAGTCTTGTGAATTACAATTATCATTTTTACATGTAGAAATGTAAATTGTTCAACTTTAATAAGTTCCTTATGATTTCTTTTCCCTGTCTACTTTCTCATGCTTCTCTTGCTTCTTGTATTTGAAAGTCGAATGTTCTGTTCAATTCTTTTGTTTTTTCATCAAGAGTGCTTGAAAATTTATATTTCTTTGATTGATCATGTTTCCCCTGAAGCACTATACTCAGTTTTGCTGTGTAGGTAATTCTTGGTTTTAATCCTAGCCCCTTTGACTTCTGGAATATCATATTCCAAGCCCTTAGATCCCTTACTGTAGAAGCTGCTAGGTCTTGTGTTATCTTAATTGTGTTTCCACAATACTCAAATTGTTTTGTCTTGACTGCTTGCAGTATTTTCTCTTTGACCTGGGAAATCTTGAATTTGGCTACAAAATTCCTAGGAGTTTAGTTTTTGGGATGTTTTTCAAGAGGTGATTGGTGAATTCTTTCAATTTCTGTTTTGCCCTCTGGATCTAGAATATCAGGGCAATTTTGCTTGATAATTTCTTGAAAGATGGTGTTTAGGTTCTTTTTTTGATCATGGCTTTCAGGTAGTCCAATAATTTTTAAATGATCTCCCCTCGATCTATTTTCCAGGTCAGTGGTTTGTTTTAATGCAATGTTTCGCATTGCCATCTATTTTTTCATTTGTTTAGATCTGTTTTTTACTATCTTGATTTCTCATAAAGTCATTAGCTTCCAATTGCTTCAATGTAATTTTGGAGGAGTTATTCTCTTCAGTGAATTGTTGAAATTTCTTTTCTATCTGGCCAATACACATTTTTAAGGCATTTTTCTCCTCATTGGCTCTTTGGGCCTCTTTTGCCATTTCAGTGAGTCTATTTCTTAAGGTGTTATTTTCTTCAGTGTATTTTTGGGTCTCCTTTAGCAGGCCATTGGCTTGCTTTTCATGATTTTCCTGCATCATTCTCATTTCTCTTCTCAATTTTTCCTCCACTTCTCTTACTTGATTTTCAAAATCCTTCTTGAATTCCTCCATGACCAATTCATATTTTTCTTAGAAGCTTTTGATGAAGATGTTCTGACTTGACTGTCTTCCTCCAGCTCCATGCCTTGATCCTTTTCCTCCACAAAGAAAAGAATTCTATGGTCTATTTGTGCTTCCTGTGCTCACTCAAATTGCCAGCCAAGTACTTGACCTTTGAGCTCTTTGCCATGGTAGAACTCTGCTTCCAGAATGGATAAAGCTTTGTCCCAAATCATAGGGGTTTTTGCAGCTGCTGGAGCTATTAGGAGGGTGCTGTCTCTATAGACCCCACGAACTATGGCTTACTGGTCATACACCCCAGGACCACCACCCAAGACCATGATCCAGATCCAAGCAGCTTAAAGCAAGAGCACTTACCCTCTGAATGGACCCTTGGTCCCCATACAATCTGCAGGCCAGGAGCTCCTGAGGCAGCCATGAGGCACAGCTGCCTCCACCCACTTCTCACCCTTGGGGCAGCTGCTGGACCAAACTCTTCTGTCCCTCTCTGTTCCAACAAAATTTCACACTGATATTTTACTTTGTCTTTGGCATTTATGCATTGAGAAGTCTGGAAGCCCCACAACTGCTGGCTATTCACTCTTCTGAAGTCTGCTTTGGCTACTGTTGGTTGGGGCCTCCCTGATGCTGGAAATGCACAGCTCTTGTGGGACTGTGCTGGGCTCCCAGTGTGCTGCAATAGACCTTTCCTGTTGGCCTACCAGCTGTCTTCAGTGGGAGACTTGTTTCTCTCTGTTGCTTTATTGGTCATGCAGCTTTAAATCTGTTTAGAGTAATTTTTTACAGGTATTGGAATTGTTTGGAGCTGGAAGCCATGCCAAGTCTCTGCTTCTACATTGCCACCTTAGCTCTGCCCCTTATTGTGTTTTTCTTTTACATAAATCTATCAGAATATCCTATGTTCAGGGCCAAGAAGAATAAATATATTCCATCTTTCTCAAGATAAAGATTCAAATCCAAGGAATAAAACATCATCTTATTCCCGCTGTCTTCTTCTTCATGTGAAAAATTAATATCTTTAAGTGATCTTCATTTGGCATGATGGCATTTCATCATCCTGGTCACACTTCTATGAGTGCTTTCTTCAGTTCATCAAGGTCCTTGATAAAATTTGGAGATAAAGAACTGAACATCAAAGCATATACAAAGTTTCACCAAGACAATATAAAACAAGGTTATGTTGCCTTGAGCACCATTTCTCTTTTAATTCAGTTTACTATGATACTGATTTTGAGGTGGAGCAGTCATACAATAATATTGACTCATAGAACTTACAGTACATGAAAACTATCAGATTTTTAAACAATTGGTGAACTTCTTTCAAGCGTGGTTTCCCCTTACATGGTTCATTTTTGAAAGACACATTGTAAGATTTCATATTAATTATTGTTAAATTGCATTCATTAGAATGGATCCAGATTTTCATTCTATATTTGATTAATTTTGAAACTGAACCTCTTATCTGATATAACTACCTTTCTTTACTCTGTGACATTATTATGCAGCTTTTTTTAAAATCGAATGCAAAAATGGTTGATCTGTTTTATCATGTTTTTTTTTTTAATGTCAAACTAAGTCTTGCCTTTATTTATTAGTTCAATAGCTGTCTTAATTTAAATTTTGTCAATTTCTCCTTTGGTTTCCAGAATTTCTAATTTGGTATTTAATTTAAAACTTTTGATTTGTTCTTTTTCTAACTTTTTTAGTTGCATTCCCAATTCACTGCTTTCATCATTTTGTATATTCATGAAAAATTTAGAGATATAAAATTTCCTGAAAGAACCACTTTCATTACATCCCATTAGTTTTGGTATATTGTCTTATCATTGTGATTCTCTTGGATGAAGTCAGATGTTTCTACAATTACTTATTTGGCTGACTTCTTCAGGATTAGATTTAGTTTCTAATTATTTTTACTCTATTTTTCTGTGGTCCTTTATCACATAGAATTTTTTTTTGCATCATGTTCTGAAAAGGATGCATTTAACATTTCTGCCTTTCTACATTGGACTGTGAAGTTTTTATGCCTTAATATATGATCAGTTTTTGTGTAGGTGAGATATACTGCAGAGAAAATGTTATATTCCATTCTATCCCTATTCAATTTTTTCCAGAGATCTATCATACCTAACTCTTCTAATATTCTGTTCATCTCCTTAATTTCTTTATTGTTTATTTTGTGACTATATTTGCTTAGTTCTGAGAGGGGAAGGTTGAGGTCTCCCACTAGTTTTGCAACCTTTTTCTCCCTGTAACTCACTTTATTCTTCTCTAAGTATTTGAATTCTGTACCACTTGATGCATATATGTTTAGTACTGATATTGCTTCATTGTCTACGCTGCCTTTTAGCAGGATGTGTTTTCCTCCCTTATCTCTTTTTATTAGTTATATCTTTGCTTTTGCTTTATCTGAGGTCAGTATTGCTACCCCTACTTTTTAAAAAACTTCTTCTGAAGCATAATGTATTTTGTTCCAGCCTTCTACCTTCATTCTTTGTGTATCTCTCTATTTCAAATGTGTTTCTTATAAACAACACAGTGTATGATTATGGTTCTTAATCTACTTAGCTATCCACTTCCATTTTAAGGGAGTTTTCTTCACATTCATATTCATGGTTATTATTTATGTGTCTTTCTCTCCATCCAATTGCCCCCCCCCCCTTTTTTTCTTTTTGCTTTTTGGAAGGGAGAAGGCAGGGCAATTTAGTTTAAGTGACTTTCCCAAAGTTCCAAAAGTGACTTTCCCAAAGTTCCCAAGTTCACAAAGCTAGTAAGTGTTAAGTCTCTGAGGCCAGATTTGAACCCAGGCCCTCCTTACCCCAGGACCTGTGCTCTATTCACTGTGTCATCTTGCTGCCCCCCCTTTTTCTTTTCTTTCTCTTTCTCCCCTTCCCTCCTCCATAGTGTTTTGCTTCCGACCACCACCTCCCTCAATCTATCCATCCTTCTATCAGACCTCATCCATTTTCTTTTGCCTTTCCCTTCCTACTTCTTATAGGATAAAATAGATTGCTGCCTCAGAGTATATATGTTATTCCCTCTTTAAGCTAAATTTCATAAGAGTAAAGTTAAAACAATATCTGTCCCCCTTCATTTCCTCTACTATAATAGGTCCTTGTGCCCAGGAAATGTAATTTCCCTTTTTCTGCCCCCTGCTTTTCTCTTCTCCCAATGTAGTGGCAAAAGGAATTTGAAGATCTTCTCTGTTCCTTAAGAGACACAGGGAATTTGAAGATGTTCCTTGTCCCTTAATGGGTCTCACCTGAAGCCCAACAAGAGAAGCTTGCTTAGTGGAGGCTTGTTTTTTCAGGCAGATCAACACCTTTTGTTACTTTGGAATTAGGAGGTAGGTCATGAAGATTGTGATGTCCTCTAACCCTGGAGAAGGCTATATGTATACTTTGACATGAGATTTTCCTTTGGGGCTCACTTATGGGAAGAGTTGTGTGATTTGGCCACATGAAATTCTGGACAGCACTTGAGTCCACTGGGTTTGAAAATCCAGATGTTGGTACTTCTTTCTCTGGTAACTAACACTGTTTATATGTAATGGTTAGACAGCTAGAAGCCCTGTCTGTTGGTTTGTTGAACTGTGTTATTTTCTCTGTCTATATTTTTAAATCTGCTTTTAATTTATGTTTGTAGTTTTTGAAATTCAGGAAGCTGACTTCTCCCCCTGAACTAAGTGAATTATATCTATGTTTGATTAAATTAAGAGTGTTAATTCCCTTTCAATTGCCTTCCTTTAGAAAAGCAGATCAAAGAACCTGTGCTAGCCTCCTGGGTATGCTAGAATGCTTGCTGTTACACCCAGTAAAACCTTTTCCTCCCCTTAATTAGTTTTTTTACCATCATATCAAAGTCAACTTATATCCATACCCTCTTCATTATGTATATCCATTCTAAATGTAATAATAAAAATAAAGTGCTTGAGTTACAAGTATCATCTTCCCATATAGACATGTAAATCATTTAACCTTATTGAATAACCTATTTTTTTTCTTTTGTGTTACCTCCTTATGTTTCTCTTGAATGCATTTGAAGATCAAATTTTCTATTCAGCTGTTTTGTTGTGTTTTTTTTTCATCAGGAAAGTCTGGAAATTCCTTATTTCATTGAATGTCCATCACTTTCCCTGAAAGATTTTGCTTAATTTCGTTTGCTAGTTGATTCTTGAATTTATTCCAAGCTCCTTTGCCTTACAGAATATCATATTCCAAGCCCTCTGATCCTTTAATATAAAAGCTGCTAAGTCCTGAATAATCCTGTCTCTAGTTCTGTGGTATTTAAATTTTTTCTTTCTGTTGCTTCAAGTATTTTCTCCTTTACCTGAGAACTCTGGAATTTGGCTACAATGTTTCTTGGGGCTATCATTTTAGGATCTCTTTCAATCATCAGGAGATGACTGGTGGATTCTTTCAATGACTTTTTTGCCCTCTGGTTCCAGGACCAGAGGGAATTTTTTATTGATGATTTCTTGAAAGATGATGTCCAGTCTCTCGTTTTTTTTTTTTTTTTTGTCATTGCTTTCAGGTATACAAATGAATCTTTACATTATCTCTCCTGCATCTATTTTCCAGGTCAGTTGTTTTTCCAATGAGGAATTTTACATTTTATCCTAATTTTTCATTCTTTGGATTTTGTTGCACTGATTTGTGATGTCTCATGGAGTCATTAGCTTCCACTTGCCCAATTCTAATTTTTAAGTAATAGTTATCTGCAGTTAGCTTTTGTATCTCCTTTACAATTTGGTCAATTTTACTTTTTAAGGAGTTGCTTTCTTCAGCTCCCCCAATTCAGCCAATTATATTTTTTAAGGAATTGATTTCATCAGTCAATTTTTTCTTTCCTTTTCCCAGCTATTGACTCTCTCCTTCATACCCCTCATTTCTTTGTCCAAATATTGCTTCTACCCCTCTAATTTGTTTTTTTTAATTGATTTGTTTATTTATTTTAGTTTAAAAGATTCAGTTCCAGAATCCCTTGAGTTTCAAATTTTCTTCCCTCCCTACCCCTCCCCCCTCCAACCATGGTGGCATGCAATCAAGTATAGGATCTGCAAATACTTTCACACTGGATATTAGTCTAGTTGTATAGAAGGGTTGTAATCAATGGAGTGAACAATGGGGAAAAAAAAGAGAACCAAACAAGAAAAAGAATGATGGCGTGTAGACTGCTTCAGTCTCCACTTAAACTCTGTTCTTTCTAGATCTTTCTCTGAATGTAGATATCTCCTTCCATCCTGAGACTTGTAGAGTTGTCTTATAACTGTGCATTGCTGAGAAAAGTCCAGTTTATCAGGGCTGAATATCACACATACGATGTGTCTGTGATTATATACAAATTTTTCCTGGTTCTGCTCCTCTCACTTAGCATATAAGTTTGTATAAGCCTCTCCAGGCAAATATGAAGTCCATCTCCTGCCCATTTCTTATAGCACAATAGTATTCCATTACATTCATATACCACAACTTGTTTAGCCATTTCCCAACTGAC
>CM053583.1:263399803-263429897 GCA_028627135.1 Pseudochirops cupreus
ATTAGTAGAACTGACAGTCTAAGTAAAATGAATGCTTACAAAAAATATAAAGAGGCTAACAAAAGATGCAATAGAAAAAGTCAATCTTAGAAATAACTCTAAATAACTTTGTCTTAGAAAAAGAAGTTGAATATTAGTGAGTGCCATAAGAAAAGAATCCCAGAACCAGGTAGTTTACAAATCAATTCTACTAAGCATTCAAGGAACTGTTAATCCCAATAGTGTAGAAACTATTTGAAAAAAAAAATAGATGGAGTCCTACAAAATTAATTGTGTGACCAAAAAAAAAAAAAATTGATGTTGATACTGAAAACCAAGGAAAGCAAAAACAAAGAATTCTATAAACCATTTCCCTTAATAAATATTGACGCAAAAAATCTTAAATAGAATACTAGTAAAAGACTACAGCCATATGTCACAAAGATCATGCACTATGACCAGGAGGGATTTATATGAGGAATGCAGGACTGGCGCAATATTTGGAAAATAATCAGTATGAGTGACCCAATTAATAACCAAAAAACCCAAAATCACATTATTATCTCAATATATGAAGAAAAATTGTTAGCCAAATACAACACTCATCCCTATTAAAAACACTAGAAAGCATGAGTCAATAAAACCTTTCTTTTAAAGAAACACATTTTTTTTTCCAATTACATGTAAAAGCATTATGGTCCATTTTTTTAAAAACAATGTTAAGTTCCAAATATAATCCCATCCTTCTTATTCTTCATTTAAAAAAGCAACCAATTTGATATAAGTTGTACATATATTACTCATGCAAACATATTTCCATATTAGTCATGTTGTGAAAAAAAACATAGATCTTGATTTCCCCTCCCCCCCCAAAAAATGAAAAAAGTATGCTTTGATCTGCATTAAAATTCCACCAGTTCTTTCTCTGGAGATGGAAAGTATTTGTCATCATAAGTCATTTGGAATTGTCTTGGATCATTGTAATGCTGTGATTAGCTAAGTGATTCATGGTTGATCAATGTACGACACTGCTGTTATTGTTACTGTGTACAATGCTGATCTGGTTCTGCTCATTCCAGTTTTTAAGAGTTGTCTAAAAATCTTTCCTGGTGTTTTTTTTTTCTGAAAGCATCCTACAGGTCATTTCTCATGGCACAATGGTTTCCCATCATCTCCCACAATTGGTTCAACTATTTCCCAACTAATGGTCATCCCTTCAATTTCTAAGACTTTGTCACCACAGAAAAAGTTACTATAACTATCTTTGTAAATATAGCCCTTATCCTTATTTTCTTACTTCTTTGGGATACATATCTAGTGTTGATATTACTGGTCAAAAGATATGCATAGTTTCAAAACCTTTTGGCATAGTTTCAAATTGTACTCCAGGGAGTTTAGATCAATTCACAACTCCACCAACAGAGCATTTGTGTCTATATTTTTATACATCCACTTCAAAAGTTGTTATTCTCCCTTTCTGTCATATTAGTCAATGTGATGGATGTCAGGAATTATTCAGAGTTGTCTTAATTTGCATTGGTCAGAAGAAGAAATACAAAGATAATCTCTGAAAAGGTGTCTCTGAAGAAATTTGAAATTGATTATGTGACATGGGTGACACTTGGGAAGGACCACTCAGAATGACATGCCTTCATCATAGAAAGTGCTGTGTTTTTTTTTTTAACAAAGTAGAATTTCAATAGCTCAAAAGAAACATGAGATATGCAAATTTAAAGAAATCTCAGCTCCAAATGTTCATATGGACTATTTGTAGTGGTAAAGCATTCTGAACGTCTATTGGTCTGATCAATCACAATCAGACACACTGTAACTTGACTCTAATGTAGGCATGTCATTTTGGTCCTTTTGAGAAAGAAGTTGAGCAACTAGTCATTTGAGGAGTAACTTTTATTCTTATAAATTGTTTTCAGCTTTCCATATTGTAATGACAAGCAAAGTAGTATTTTGCTTGTTTTAGTTATTCAAGGCCTTTGAACCTTTACTTGTCTTGTATCAAACATCTTTGTTGGAACCAATATACATTGTGTTGCCCTTAGTAGGCCTAAGGGAATTAGAAGACCTCCCTGCCCTTAATAGGCCTAAGGGAATTTGAAGACCTTCCTGCCCTCAACAGGCCTAACATAATCACATGTAGCCCATGGTGGGAGAAACTTGCCCAAAGAGTGGAACAGGAAGGGTGGAACAGGAAAGAGCCCAGCAGAGAAAAGCTTGAGCAGAGGAGGGAACAAGCAGAGATAAGACAAAGAATGTTTGTGGTGTTCGTGCTCTGTTATTCTGTTTGTTGTTCTGTGTTGATGTTACTTTGTCAGACAGAAGTATTCAATCGGTTGACTTATGTTGACTTCTCGGACCTTGTTGTGGGTCTGTGTTGATTTCACAGGCAGAAAGTGAAATGATGAGGATTCTGGCAATTTGTATCATTGTTATTGTGGCTTTGTTAAGCCTTGTCTTCCAAGAAAGAGAAACTGTGAAGGACTTAAGGTGGACTGGACACTGAGTTTCAATATAAAATGGGAATTGTACAAGGAACTGGGAGCTGCCTGCCTTTGAACCCAGGTGACAGTTTGGTGGATATAGGCAGGAGTCTGGACAATGGAAGAGGAACAACAGAGGCTGAGAGCCTGCCTCAAGTCAAGATGAAAAGACATCCCCTTGGGTATTTACTGCTGACAGATGATACTGTAACTTACTTGTGACTTAGGGGTGGATGGCCTTTTGTATTTTCCACTACCCTTTAAGAGGGTGCTGAGTAGTGACTGATGATATTGTAACTTGATTGCACCCTATGGGTGGACCTTTGTATTTTGTGTCAATTAAGGAGGCTTTCTATATAATGCTTTCTATTTCATGTTTGTTTACTAATTCTTCCCTTATCAATATATCTGATAATTAAGCTATAGATTCTCCCCTAATTTGATTATGGTATTACTCTTTATGTCTAAATCATGTCATCCACTCTGCTACCTGCTTCTGTTTTATGGATAAGTTCATCCCATTCACATTGACAGTAATGATTATTGTATATTTCCCTCCTTCTGACTTTTTCTCATGTTTATCTTTATCTCTATCTCCATACACCCTGTCCCTTTTCAAAAGTGTTTTGATTCTGATCATTTCCCTCAATCTATTGTACCTTCTATTAGCACCCCTCACCTTCTCTTATAGCTCTCCCTTCCTTCTTTCCTGTACAGTAAGATCAATTTCTATACCCAACAGAGTGTATATATATAATTCCATTTTTGAGCCATTTTTGATCCATTTCTAATGAGAGTAAAGTTCAAACCTTGCCACCCAAAGCCTCATTTCCCTTTCTCTTTTTCACTTCTTTTCTGTAATGCTATTTACCCTCCTCCACCTCTCCCTCCCCTGTCTCCTAATGTTTCCATCTTTCTCATCTCTTAATTTACTTTTTTCCTTCTTTTAGATGTCATCCCATTATCATCAACTCACATGCATGCTCAGTGTATGTATAACTCCTTCTAACTGCCCTAATGATGCCAAAATTCTTAGAAATTGAAAATATCATCTTCCCATTTAGGATTGTAAACACTTTCATCTTATTTAAGTTCTAATGATTTTTTTCCTATTTACTTTTTCATGCTTCTCTTGAGTCTTGTATTTAAAGTCAAATTTTTAGTTCAGTTTTGGTCTTTCTATCTAGAATTCTTGAAAGTCTTCTGTTTCATTGAATGCCCATTTTCCCCTGATTTATTATACTCAGTTTTCCTGGGTAGATGATTCTTGGCTTTAATTCTAGATACTTTGATTTCTGAAATATCATATTCCAAGGTTTTTATCCCTTAGTATAGAAGGTACTCATTCTTGAATTATCTTGATTGTGTTTCCACAATACTTAAGTTGTTTCTTTCCAGCTGCTTGCAATATTTTCTCCTTGACCTAGGATCTCTGGAATTTGGCTATAATGTTGTTAGCTGGTTTCCTTTTGAGATCTCTTTCAAGAGATGATCAGTGAATTCTTTCAATTTCTATTTTCTCCTCTTCTTCTAGAATATCAGGTGAGTTTTCCTTGATAATTTCTTGAAAAGTGATGCCTAGGTTCTCTTTTTTTTGCTCATGGTTTTCAGGTAGTCCAATAATTTTTAAATTATCTCTCCTGGATCTATTTTCCAGATCAGTTGATATTCCAATGAGATATTTCACATTTTCTTCTATTTTATCATTCTTTAGTTTCTGTTTTAAATTTCTTGATTTCCCATGAAGCCAATAGCTTCTTTTTGCTTCATTCTATTTCTGAAGTAATTATTTTCTTCAGTGAGTTTTTGAACATCCTTTTCCATTAGGCCAGTTCTACTTTTTAAGGCATTCTTCTCATTGACATTTTGGACCTATTTTTTCATTTGGGTTAGTTGAATTTTTAAGTGTCATTTTCTTCACTTTTTTTATTTTAGTTTTCTCTATAGCAGGGTGGTGACTCATTTTTCATGATCTTCTTGCATCACTCTCTTTTTCTTCCCAATTTACCCCTCTGTTTCTCTTACTTGATTTTTAAAATCCTTTTTGAGCTCTTCCATGGCTTGAGACCTAATCATGTTTTTCTTGGAGGTTTTGGATGTAGGAGCTTTGACTTTGTTGTCTTCTTCTGGCCATGTATTTTGATCTTTGTTGTTACCAAAATAAGGGTCTATAGTTTTTTGGACTGTTTGTTCATTTCCCCAGCCAAATATTTGTATTTCTAATTTTTTTTCAGGGTAGGACTCTGCTTCCAGAGGTTTGGGGGTTGGGGTGTGTTTACTGCCCCAAGCTTTGAGGGTTTTCTGTAGCTTTTTTAGAGATACTTCAAGGGACTTGTAAATTTTCAACTTTTCCAAAGTGGAATTGAGAGGTGTTTATTCCTTTCTTGCTCTTTGCTCTGTTGGTGAGTGACCTCAAGCACTCTTTTCTGCCTCAAACCTCTGAAGAGGATTTCCTCTGCACAATCTCAATCATATCAGCTCCCCTCCTTACCCCAGAATCACCACCCAGGACTATGACACAAATTCAAGGAGGGTAAAGCAAGAGAAGCCTACCTCAGTGCCAACAAAGAGATCACTACAATTCCCCTCTGATCAGTTGCTTGATTTACCACCATTTGTGGGCCTGAAGCTCCAGAAGCAGCTACTACAGCTGCTTCCCCTGCCAGTGCTGCCACTTCCACCTCCCTGGGATTGTTGAGGGATTATACTCCTCTGTCACGCATGTCCCACACAGATTTTCCATTGACCTTCTATGTTATCTTTGGGATTTGTGGGTTGAAAAGTCTCTAAACTGACATAGCTGCCCTGAGTCCAGCTTCAGCTCTGTCTGTGCTGACATGGTCCACTCTGGTCTGTGCTACATTCCTAGCCCGATATGACAGACCATTTTCTGTCAACTTTCCAGGGTGCCTCAGGCTTGAGATTTATTTAACTTTGTCATTTTGTGGGTTCTGTATCTCTAGAATTTGTTTAGCATCATTTTTTTCACAGACATTTGGAGGGGATTGGGGGAGAGGTCAAGCAAATCCCTGCTTTTACTCTGCCATCTCGGCTCCAGGTCCGCTCCTCCCCCTAAATTGACTCTTTCTTAAAATGATAAATATTATCTTTCTGAAACCAGGTCCAGGCATTTTCTATAATAGGGATGAGCTCAAAACCTTCCCAATAACATTGGAGGGTGAAGCAATGATGTCTACTGTAATCACTATTACTCAATATTATACTACTATACAGGTACTAGTGTACCTATGGCTAAGTATAGAAATAATAAGACAAATAAATTGCAAAAACAATAAAGTTAGACAATGATGAAATAAAGCAATCAATCTTTGCAAATGGTATGATGGAATACTTAGAGAACCCTGGAGAAGAAACTAAAAACCTAACTGAAAAAAATCAGCTACTTTAGCAAATGTGTGGGATGTAAAATGTGCCCAGATAAAGAAATATCATTTCTCTATGCTACCAACAAAACAAAATAAAGAGAAATTCCATTAAAATAACTTCAGAGAGAATGAAAAAGTTGGAAGTCTACCTGCCAATGTAAAGCCAAATACTCTATGAATATAATTACGTATTAATACAAATACTTTCCACATATTTAAAGACAAATATAAAATTTTGACTTTTAAAATCCTTCTTGAGCTCTTCCAAGAAGAATTTTTGGGCTTGAGACCAATTTATATGCCCCTTTGAGGTTTTAGATATACATATATTGACCATGTTGTCCTCTTCTGAGTTTGGGTTTTAATCATCCTCATCACCATAGAAGCTGTTTATGGTCAAGGCTTGTTTTTCCATCTTGCTCATTTTTTTTCTGTCCATTTCCAGGCTTCAAAAAGTTGATCTCTCCTGTTGGAGCACAGAGGGCACAATTCCAGACTTCTTGTTCTGTTTCCCAGGTTTATGGTCACTGGCTTTGTGTACTTGGTTCTCAGATGGTGGCAATTGGAGGCTGTAGGGGTCTGGCAGCTTGCCTTTTGCTGAGTTAGGGTCCTAGTGGTTGTGTGTGGCATGAGGTGAAGCCAAGCAGGGGTTCTCTGCATTTCTCCAGGGCTACACTGAAGCACATAGAGGTTGGGCCTCTGAAAGATGCCTGCCTGGCTTGGACTGTGCTAATGCACATGGTATTTATCTGAGCTGGACTCTACCAGTTTACCTGGCTGTGTTAAGGTACCTGGGGGATCCTGGTGTTAACATTTGCCTGTTCTTCCACCCTGAAGCTCAGGTTTTCCTGCTGATTTGCTGAGGTGGGACTTGCTGGGATGCTTCTTGTCCTGGAATATATTTTCATTTTACACATATGATACAATATTTTTTTTTATGATCCTTCAAGTCTCCCAAACTAAAAGACTGTTTTACCTCAACTTTCCATTGGTTCCCATGTTCCAGGTTGTTCTAGGGCTCTATTTTATGGTTGTTTCCTTGGTCAGAGGTGAACATATGAGAGGGACAACTCTTATTGCTTACTCCATCTTGGATTCTGGAAGTCAGATCTAAAAATGTTAGTAAAATATTAGTTACTTATGGGTAGACCAAATCAATCTAAGAAAAATAAAAACTCTGTCTATGTTAATTTAGTTATTTGGTTCCAAAATAAAATACCAAAGAATTATTTTATAAAGCCAGAAAAAAATAATAAAATTCATCTGGAAGAACAAAAGGGCAAGAATATCAAGGGAATAAATGAGAAAAAATGGAAAGGAAGGTGGCCTAGCATTACTGCATTTCCAACTATAATACAAAGTGGTAACCAATAGGTTGGTAGATCATTAGAATAGATTAGGTACAATATAAATAGTACTAAATGATCATAGTAATCTATTGTTTGATTAACCCAAATGTCCAAACTTTTGTCATAAGAAGTCAACATTTGCCAAAAATTAACAGGAAACCTGGAAAGCTCTTTGATACAATCTATGTCTAGACCAGTATTTTATACTGTACACACATTAACAAATATCAAGTTAAAATGGATAAATTATTTGGATATCAAGAATGATATCGAAGTAAGTTATGGGAGTATGGAAACAATCACATGCCATTTCAATGGATGGGGAAGAAAGAGAGAGACAGAGACAGATAGACAGAGTGAGAGAAAGAGAAACAGAGACAGAGAGACAGAGACAGACAGAGAGAGAGAGAGAGAGAGAGAGAGAGAGAGAGAGAGAGAGAGAGAGAATTATATACAGGATAAAGATGAAATAATTTACTGAGGAAAGGTACAAGAATCAGGAGGGGTTGAGGAAACTTTCCAGTAAAAGATGGGATGAAATTTAGGCATTGTATGACAATTTTCACCAGGATTCTTCAAACCTAAACTTTGATAACAACTTTTTGGAAATGTTGGAGGAAGGATCTTAGTTCAAGTAAAAATCAGATTAAAAGGTCCCTTCTCACTTTGAGGTTCTGTGGTACATTACTAGGTACCTATGAAGATCCAATCTGATAATGTGTCAAGGATAATATAAATGTTATACATTTAAAATAATTTTTGTAGTCTTGATTATTTTCAGAATATCATTATTATGCATATTAAAATGAAGCTCACTTGTATGTTTGAATTTTAACAGAAGAAAATTGGCAAATTTTACTAACACCTTTGCTATTTAGGTATTTTCACGTGTAGTAAAGCCCAGGAGTATTGAAAACATCAAAGGAATGAGATGGATTATTTGACTCTGCTAGGAATTTCCCAGATCAGCCAAAATAATTTGGAAATGTGATTCAGGCCAGATTAATAATACCCTGGATTTCGCAGGAATATTTAGATGGATATAGGGTGCATAAGAATTGTTGCCTCCTTGCAGCTTATTTTTTTTTTTGATACTTTGAACATCAAAGGTATAAATGATGCTAATTTGAAAAATAAGGTAGTAGCTTAACTGTGAGAGACTTTGGTTATTTGTGGCTGCAAAGTCCCACTGGGATAATGATACTCAATTCTCCACATTCTGTGGAGTGACCCTATCCATTAAACTTTGTGTATTTTAGTAGTCACCCAAAATGCCAATTTTGCAACCCAAGTGAGCATAAGTAGCTATTTAGACACAGAGAAATATTCCATTTTACAAATTATACAGAGGAGCTTATTTATTTAGCTCCAAAATACTCTGTATCAGGAAATTGGTCTTGTGTCAAGTCTTCATTCTTTGTCTGGTAAGAAAACAATGTTCAAAAAATAACCATTTTTCCAAAGTGCACAACGAAAAGAAAATTTTTCTGGAGATCAGCTGAGTTTCTTCTTCAAATATCATTCCATCTAGAGCAAACTATTAATGTTACTGGAGAAATTGACACTAGATATGGAGATTGTTAGTTATATATATATAGCTATAGAAGGGAAATGCAATTCTTTCATTCATTTACCTCCTTGTATAGTCAAAGTTGTGCCACAGAGAAATTAGATGATTTGCCTATGGCTACCTCTTTTCAGTCAGTTAGAACTTATGGTCAAGAGACCCCGGTCTCTTTTTAGTACAATAATTTTCTTTTCATTCTTCCTTTTCCCTCTCCTTCTTTCCTTCCTTCTTTCTCATATTACCTCCCTCGATTGACAGATTGAAAGATAAACTAGATGAGTTTATGTGTAGTTACTGCATTATTCCTTTAATAACACAACACTGAATATATTAATCACAAAATTTAAGGAGGAAAAGGGTTCTGCTGCAGAGATTTGACAGAGATTACAAGCTTTCCTTCCCCCTAATGCCTTGCTGAAGCTTATAGATGTTTCAAGATATTTTTCATCACTGGACACTAATCACTACAAATAGTGATCTGAATAAAAAGGTACATGAAAAAGAAACACATGTGCTGCATAAAGACTCATCAGAATATACTGACCATGTAGTAAACTGAGCTGCTAACACTTAAATGCAGAGAAGATATAACATTTACTAATTTCTGAGATGGAAATACTTATGGTTAATGTCTATCAGTGGCTCACACAAGGCTTGGAAATGACTCCAGCACAGCTCTCGTCCTGGCTCAGATATTTATCAATTGTATGTAAGTCACTTAATCTCTTTGAGTGTTAGGTTCCTTATCTGTAAAATGGTGAAAGCATTTTTTTCTCACATTGAGTTTTAAACACTTAGTGAATTGTAAAACACTACATATATATTATTTGTTTTTTATTATTTGAAAAATATTACATATGCCACTGTTACTAATACTATAACAATAATGGCAATAATGACATAATGGCTAAATGGTGAGCTAAAGTTATGAAAACCTCATTACAAATCACAACCCTGGTACTTAATATCTGCATGACCTGGGCAACTCACTTAAATTATATATTTCAGTCAATTCTCTAAGACTTATCTATTTTGTTGTAAATAGACTATAACCTACATGAATGGATCATGTTCACATATTTATATCTCTATAGTGATTAAATAACAGATCCCTAGTGTGCTCTAATATTATTATCATAGTAATACATGACATAATGTTTTTTACATAATAATGTAAAATATGAAAATCAGGGCAACAGATTATTTCTCTGGAAGACAATGCGGTTTCTATTTTATCATAACCCTACTTTCCTAAGTAATTTCCCCTAAAAGACCCCAATATGGAATTCATACCTAGTCATTTATTTTAAAAAATCAAATTCCTGAATTTTTATATTTTTCTTTGACATGGTATTGAGAAATTTATAATTTTGAGATGTTATGGACAGAAGACAGTGGAATCTGCATTGATCTGAGAGATAAATCCTGTGATCTGATTCAGCAGTACTATTAAGACAATAATCATTTGTTGAATATTTTTTATAAAAGGGAGACGGACATTATCATTGTTTAATTCAAGACAATTTAATAAAAAAATTTTTATTCATTCATTCTTTTATTTTACACAGTTATATGTAAAATTTTTATCATTGTTTTAAAAACTGAGTTCCAAATTGTCTTCCTCACTCTACACCCAAACTCCCCATTAAGAAAGAAAGCAATTTGATATAGGTTATACATGTAAAGTTATACAAAACATGTCCATAATAGTCATGATGTGAAAGAAAGCACAGACCAAAATATCTCAAGAAAAGTAAATTAGAAAAAAATATGCTTCAATCTGTATTCAGAGACTGTCAGTTCTTTCTCTGGGGATGGATAGCATTTTTTTTTTCATAAGCCCTTCAAGGTTGTCTTTGATCTTTATGTTGCTGAGAATGGCTAAGTCATTCACAATTTGGCATCTTATAATATTGTTGGTACTTTGTACAAAGCACATTGTACTTTGCATCAGCCCATGCAAGTTTCTCCAGGTTTTTCTGAGAGCATCTTGCTCATAATTTTTTGTAATACAATAGTATTTCATCAGAATCTGTACTACCATTTGTTCAGGCATTCCCCAATTGATGGGAATCCCCTCAAACTCTAATTCTTTACACCCCCCCCCCCATGAAGAGCTGTTATAAATATTTTTGTACATATGGGTCCTTTTTCTTTTTGCTTTTTTGTCTCTTAGAATCCAGACCTAGTAATGGTATTGCCAGGCAGAAGGGCTTGTATCCTAATTCCAAATTGCTCTACAAAATGGTTGAATCACATCACAACTACACCAATCATGTATTAATGTCTCATTTCCCCACACATCCCCTTCAACATTTTTCATTTACTTATTTTTTACTATAAGACAATGCAATAGGTATTATGCAGTATCAAAAATTGTTTGAATTTGCATTACTACAATCAATAGTGAGTTAGAATACATATATATGTGTATATATATATATATGTATATAATTTTGCTGTATATATCTTTGATTACTTCATCTGAAAAATGTTCATATCTTTTGGTCATTTATCAATCGGGTAATGGCTTTTATTTTTATAAATTTGACTCAGTGTCCATATGTTTGGGAAATGTGGGTTTTATCAGAGGAAATTGATTCAATTTTTTTCAGTTATTATTGCTAATAGTATATACCTCCATCCTATCCCTCCATTTATTCTATTCTCTTTCCTTTTACTTTATCCTTCCTGAAAAATATTTTGTGCCTGACTACCCCTCTACCAATCTGCCCCTCTTCTATCATCTCTCTTATGTTATCCCCTTCCTCTCCTACTTTCCTGTATGTTAAGATAGATTTCTGTACCAAATTGAATGTATATGTCGTTTTCTCTTTGAGCTAATTCTGATGAAAGTAAGGTTTATTCAGTTTCCCTCACCTTCTCCCTTCTTCCCCTCCACTGTAATAGATTTTTCTTGTCTCTTTTTTGTAAGTTAATTTATACCACTCTACTTCTTCCTTTCTCTTTCTCCCAATACTTTCCTCTCTCACCCCTTAATTTGATTTTTTAGATATCATCCCTTCATTTTCAGCTCACACCTGTGACTTCTGTCTATATATCATCCTTCTAATCACTCTAAGATGGAAATAGATCTTATGAATTAAAAATATCATCTTCCCATGTAGGCATATAAACAGTTTTACCTTAGTAAGGTCCTTATTATTTCTCTTTCCTGTCTTCCTTAATTTTGCTCCTCTTGAGTCTTGTATTTGAAAGTAAAATTTTCTGGGCAGAAAGGAAGCAGTAGCTTATCCAAGCTCCTGAGAATTCTGTCGCTAAAAGCTAAGAAGTGAATTTGAATGGATTTAAGAGAGACAGAACCCATTGGGAGACGAAGCATGGCAGATTCCCAGCCCAGGAACGTGCCTACTCAGGTCGGGGCAGGGAGAATGTGGAGCACACAGGAGATGCACCAGGGCAGATCTGAGAGTAGAGTATGGCAGACTGAAAAGAAGCCCCAGCCAAACAGCAGACTCACCCAGCCAGAGGAGTTTGCAGCTGTCTCACCACAAGACAGAGGATCATTGGAACTGGGTAGAAAAAAAACTCAGGAGCCCACAGCAGGGTCAGCAGATTTTCCTGGGGCTAACATCCCGCAGGCTGGATCTTTAAAATTACATACCCAAACTTCTAGAAGTCAAGATGGAGGAATAAAATTTAGGCGCTCTGATCCCCCCTCCCTGACCCAGAAAAGTCCAGAGTTAAATGCCCCATAAAGAGTAAAATCTTGAATTAGTGGAAATAGCCTTAGGCTTGGGTGTCACTGAAGAAAGGCTAAGGGAGACAGTACAGAGTCTAAGCCCAGGAGGGTGGAGCCAGCAAGCCCTAACAAGAAAAGCCCAGGTGTGCTTTAGCACCACCTGGCCAATCAGCAAACTACAGCTCTACCCTTCTGCTGACATTATGCTACAGTGAGCCAGAGCTGTAGGCCAGATTCACATTGGGGGAAACCTGAAGGAGCTAGAGCACTCTGCTCCCATAGATTACTCTGTAAGCCTCAGGATAACTCCAGGGAAACATTGAGAGTCCAGGCCTTGGCTGCAGTCTACACACTCAGAGGCTACAGCTCACAAAGTTGACAGCCAAACCCCTACCTCCCAGCCTGAGAAGCTCAATACTTTTGCATGCCAGAAGCAGATATCCACTCTAAAATTCCAGGACATAGGGAACCACAGTGGGAAAGAAGGAAACTGCAAAGGCTAGGACCATCAAATCCTTTTATAGTGAGCATGAACAACCAAACTCAGAAGGCAACACAGACTCTATACACACACTGGAGACCACAGAAGGAAATGTGAATTGGTCTCAAGCCCAAAAAGCATTCTAGGAGGATCTCAAGAGGGATTTTTAAAACAAAATTAGAGAGGTAGGAGATAAACTTAAATCTACAATGACCAAATTGGAAAAAAAAATCTCACTGAAGAAAACATATCTTTAAAAACTAAAATTGGAGAATTAGGACAGGAGATCCAAAATCTAACCAGAGAAAATACCTCCCTAAAAATGAAAACTGAACATATGGAAAATGAGCTCCAAAAACTAATTGAGGAAAATAATTCACTAAAAATTAGAATCAGTCAAATTGAAACCAAGGACTCTATGATGCAACAAGACTCAGTCAAACAAAGCATGAAGATTGAAAAATTAGAAGAAAGTGCAAAATACCTCACTGGAAAAAAAAAACTGACCTGGAAAACAGATCCAGGAGAGGTAACCTAAGAATTCTGAGCCTACCAGAAAGCCATGATGAAAAAATCAGCCTGGACAGCACCTTCCAAGAGTTTGTCAAAGAAAACTGTCCTGAGGTCCAAGAAGTAGAAGGGGAAAAAGTTATTTAAAGAATTCACCAATCCCATCCTGAAAGAGATCCAAAATTGAAAACTCCAAGAAATATAGTAGCCAAATTCCAGAGCTACGAGGTCAAAGAGAAAATACTGAATGCAGGCAAAAAAAAAAAACAACAATTCAAATATTGTGGAACTACAGTCAGGATTACACAGGATTTAGCAGCTGACACAATAAAAGATCAGAGGTATTGGAATGCGATATTTTGTAAAGCAAAAGAGCTACAACTGCAAGCAAGGATCAACTATCCAGCAAGACTGAGCATATTCTTTTAGGCAAGGAGATGGTCATTTAATGAAATAAAGGACTTCCAGACTTTCCTGATGAAAAAGCCAGAGCTCGATGGAAAATTCGATCTCCATTTATAAGACCCAAGAAAGATATAAAAAGACAAATAAGGAAAACATACACTCACACAGACACATACACAGGCAGATGCTCACACATGCACATAACTTGGGACTCAATAAGAGCAAATTGTTTAGGAGAAGCAGATACCTGTCAATAGTGAAATTTGTGTAAGTATTGTGACACTTAAAAGGGATGTACATAGATACAGGGTGTGGGTATAAGTGAACTAATCTGAAGATCTTTAAAAAACCCTATTAAGGGGAAGAAAGGGTTTGTAAAGGGAGAAAAGGAAAGGTAGATGTAGAAGATGGTAAATTATGACACAAGAAGAGGCATAAAAACATACTAAAGTGGAGGGGTGGGAAGGAGGGAGATGAGCATCATATGATCATTACACTCATAGGTTCTGATTTAAAAAAGGATCAATACAAACAGTTAAGTTTAGATTTTAACATGAAAAGACACAAAAATTCATAACAATAGAGGGAAAAGAGGGAAGGAGAGGAGCAATGTATGAAATTTACTAGCATTGGTTTGGGTTCAAAGAGGGAATAACATACTCTATTAAGAATAAAAATCTATAGTGCCCTACAAGCAGTGGAGGGATAAAGGGGGAGGTGTGTAACTATGGGGAGAGTGGTCAATAGGGAGTGAAAGAGTAGCAAAGGGAAAGGATAGGTAAAGTGGAGGGGACAAGGGAGGGAATACTGAGGGAGGTGGTGGTCAAAAGGAAAATTCTTAAGGAGGGGAAGGGAAAAGGAAGACACACAGATATAAACAGGGGAGGGAATAAGATGGAGGGAAAGTCACAGATAGTAATCACAACTGTGAATGTGAATGTGACGAAGTCCCCCATAAAACAGGAGCAGATAGCAGAATGGATTAAAAACCACAATCCTACAATATGCTGTCTACAGAAACACTTTTGAAACAAGGGGATACACACAGGGTAAATGTAAAAGGATGGAGTTGAATATATTATGCCTCAGTGAAAGTAAAAAAAGCAAGGGGTAGCAATCCTTATCTCAGATAAAGCAAAAGCTAAAATAGATCTAATTAAAAGAGATAAGGAAGGAAACTACATCCTGCTAAAAGGCACCATTGAGAATGAAGCAGTATCATTACTTAACATATATGCACCAAGGAGTATAGCATCCAAATTCCTAGAGGAAAAGTCAAGGGAATTCGAGGAAGAAATAGATAGCAAAACAATGCTAGTGGGGGACCTCAATCTCCCCCTCTCTGAACTTGATAAATCTAACCTTAAAGAGGCAAATAGAATTTTACAGAGGGTAGACATGATAGTTCTCTGGAGACAACTGAATGGGGATGAAAGGAAATATACCTTCTTCTCAGTGGTACATGATAGACACACAAAAAATTGACCATTTACTAGGGCTTCTAAACCTCACAATTCAGTGCAGAAAGGCAGAAATATTAAATGCATCATTCTCAGATCATGAGGCAATAAAATTTATATGTAATAAAAGGCCATGGAAAGATAGGCAAAAAGTTAATTGGAAACTAAATAATTTAATCCTAAAGAATGAGTGGGCCAAGAAGAAATTATAGAAAATATCAGTAACCTCATTCAAGAGAATGACAATAATGAGACATCATACCAAAACTTGTGGGATACAGCAAAGGCAGTTTTTAGGGGAAGTTTTATATCCCTGAATACATACATGAAAAAATTATAGAAAATGGAGTTCAATGAATTGGGCATGCAATTGAAAAAGCTAGGAAAAGAACAAATTGAAAATCCCCAACTAAATGCTAAATTAGAAATAATGAAAACCAAAGAACAGATTAATAAAATTGAAAGTAAGAAAGCTATTGGACTTATAAATAAAACTAAGTGTTGGTTTTATAAAAAAAAAAACAATAAAATTGATAGACTTTTAGTCAATATGATGAAAAAAAGAAAGAAGAAAACAAAATTTCAAGCCTCAAAAATGAAAATGGTGAATGTACTTCCTATGAAGAGGAAATTAAAACAATAATTAGGAATTATTTTGCCCAATTGTATGCACATAAATTTGACAATCTTAGTGAAATGAATGAATATTTTAAAAATATAAGTTGCCCAGACTAACAAGGGAGTAAATTACTTAAACAACCCCATCTCAGAAAAAGAAATTGAACAAGCTATCAGAGAAATCCCTAGGAGAAAATTCCCAGGGCCAGATGAATTTACTAGTGAATTCTATCAAATGTTTAATTATTAATTGATCCCAATTCTCTGCAAACTATTTGAGAAAATTGGTGAGGAAAGAGTCCTACCAAATTCTTTTTATGACACAAATATGGTACTGATACCTAAATCAGGGAGAGATGAAATGGAGAAAGAAAATTATAGACATATCTCCCTCGTGAATATAGATGCAAAAATTTTAAACAAAATATTAGCAAAAAGACTACAGCAACTTATCACAAGAATAATACATTTTGATCAGGGTGGATTTATTCCAGGAATGCAAGGATGGTTCAATATTAGGAAAACCATCAGTATCATTGATCATATCAATAATAAAACTATCAGAAATCATATGATTATCCCAATAGATGCAGAAAAAGCTTTTGACAACATACAACTTCCATTCCTATTAAAAACACTAAAAAGTATAGGAATAAACAGAGTTTTCCTTGGAATAATAGGTAGCATCTACTTAAAGCCATCAGCAAGTATTATATGCACTGGGGATAAACTAGAAGCAATTCCAATAAGGACAGGAGTGAAACAAGGATGTCCACTATCACCTCTCTTATTCAATCTGGTACTAGAAATGTTAGCAGCAGCAATTAGAGAAGAAAAAGAAATCAAAGGAATCAAATTAGGCAAAGAAGAGACTAAACCGTCACTCTTTGCAGATGATATGATGATATACTTGGAGAATCCCAGAGAATCAAGTAAAAAAACTTCTTCAGACAATAAATAAATTTAGGAAAGTGGCAGGATATAAAATAATCTCATATAAATCCTCAGCTTTCTTATATATTTCCAACTAAGTCCAACAGCAAGAGATAGTAAGAGAAACCCCATTTAAAGTTACTGTAGACATTATAAAATATTTGGGAATCTACCTGCCAAAACAAACCCAGGACCTTTATGAACACAACTACAAAATGCTTTTCACGCCAATAAAATCATATCTAACTAACTGGAAAACCATCAGTTGCTCATGGCTGGGTCGAGATAATATAACAAAAACGACAATTTTACCTAAATTAAATTACATGTTTAGTGCCATACGAATCAATCTACTCAAAAATTACTTTATAGAATTAGAAAAAAAATAGTGACAAAATTCATTTGGAAGAACAAAAAGTCCAGAATATCAAGGCAATTAATGAAAAGAAATGCTAGGAAAGGTGGCCTAGCCATACCAGATTTTAATCTGTATTATACAGGAGCAGTCATCAAAACCACTTGGTACAGGCTAAGGATTAGTGTAGTGGATCAATGGAATAGATTGGCTACAAAAGACTCAGTAGTCAACGATCATAGAAATATACTCTTTGATAAGCCCAAAGACCTCTATTTCTGGGATAAGAACTCAGTATTTCACAAAAACTGCTGGGAAAATTGGAATTTAGAATGGCAGAACCTGGGCATAGACCATCATCTAATACTGTACACCAAAGCCAAATCTAAATGGCTGCATGATCTAGGTATAAAGGCTGATACTGTATATTATCTGGGGAAGCAACGAATAGTTTACCTATCAGATTTATGGAGTAGGGAAGACTTTATCACCAAAGAAGAATTGGAGAGCATTATAAAATACAAAATGGATAACCTTGATTACATTAAATTGAAAAATTTCTGCACAAACAAAGCCAATGTAACCAAGATTAAGAGGGAAGTAGGAAATTGGGAAAGAATATTTACAACCAATGTCTCTGATAAAGGTCTCATTTCTAAAATATAAAGGGAATTAAGTAAAATTTGTAAGAATGTAAGTCATTCCTCAATTGATAAATGGTCAAAGGATATGAACAGGCAATTTTCAGAGGCAGAAATTAAAGATATCTTTAAGCAGATGGAAAAATGCTCTAAATCACTAGTCATTTGAGAAATACCAATCAAAACAACTTTGAGGTACCACATCTCACCAGTCATATTGACTAAGGCAACAAAACTGGAAAATAACAAGTACTGGAGAGGATGTGGAAAAATTGGAACACCAATGCATTGTTGGTGGAGCTGTGAACTGATACAGCTTTTCTGGAGACCAATCTGAAACTATGCTGAAAGGGCTATAAATAATTGTGCACCCTTTGACCCAGTAATAACACTTTTGGGGTGGTATCCCAGAGGGATCATAGAAGTAGGAAAGGATCTATATGTACAAAAATATTTATTGCAGCTCTCTTTTTGGTGGCAAAAAACTGGAAATATAGTAGATGCCCATCAATTGGGGAATGGCTGAACAAGTTGTGGTATATGAATGTAATGGAATACTATTGTGCTATAAGAAATGGGAAGGAGATGGACTTCATAATTACCTGGAGAGGCTTATATAAATTGATGCTAAGTGAGAAGAGCAGAACCAGGAAAAATTTGTACATAATCACAGACACATAGTATGTGTTACGACCAACCTGGATAAACTGGACTCTTCTCAGCAACACACAGCTATAAGACAACTCTACAAATTTCAGGATGGAAGGAGATATCTACATTCAGAGAAAGATGTAGAAAGACTAGAGTTTAAATGGAGACTGAAGCAATACATGCTATTGTTCTTTTTCATCTTTGGTTTTGTTTCTTTTTTTCCCATTGTTCACTCCGTTGGTTACAACCCTTCTATACAAGCAGACTATTGTATAATGTGAAAGTATTTGCAGATGCTATACATGATTGCACACCACCATGGGAGGGTTGGGAAAGGAGGGGAGAAAATTTGAAACACAAGGGATTGTGGAACTGAATCTTGTAAACTATAAGTAATTAAACAAGTCCATGGAAAAAAAAATAAAAAGAGGTCAGTTGCAAAAAAAAAAAAGAAAGCAAAATCTTCTGTTTAGCTCCGGTCTTTTCATTAAGAATACTTGGACCTCATTTTAGTATGTGGTGTCAGACATTGATCTACGCCCAGTTTCTTTGATACTATTTTCCAATTTTCCCAGCAGTTTTTGTCAAATAGTGAGTTCTTTTCCCAGGAACTAGTGTCTTCGAATTTAGCAAACAGTAGATTGCTATAATCACTGACTACTGTGTCTTGTGTACCTGAATTATTCCAGTGATCTATCCCTCTATTTCTTTTTTTCTTTTTAAAAATTATTGTTATTCTGAATTTAGCAGATGCTAATAAAATGATTCTTCAAAGCAGAACAAAGGAGATTGTACATGATACTTCAAATCTCTATTTACATAGACTTTGCTTTACTTCCAACCAAATAATCAATTCTACAATTAACTTTCAAAGGTGTCCCACTTGTCTGTGTTGCCTTCTGAGGGCTCTCTCTTTTTATATAACACAGTATCATGGATTTAAGAGTTAAATGGATTCCTTACCAGTCGTATAGTATATTTCTCCCATTTCATAGATGGGAAATTGGGGCAAAGAGGTGAACTCTACGGTCATAAAGGAATAGGTAGGAGAGGCATGATTTCAACCATGCTACTTTGATTACAAATGTATGTTTTTTTTCTATTAGGAAACACTGTCACTATTTGTAACACAAGAGCTTGATTTGTGATTTTTGCATTAACAGTGGGAAAGAGGATAGATAACCTGTAATTAGCTATTTAGGGTTTCCTTCATCTTGGTATATAAGAGAGCAAATACCTTCCAACTTCCCTTACGCTTTTATAATTTAGATAATCTAGTTAATTCTCCACAGGAGAAAAAAAAGCATCTAGAGTAGAAATTACTCACAAAAACTGAAGAATGCCCTTTAGAATATAGGAGGAAAAGGATAATGAAATTTGTTTCTTTCATTTGCCTATCCTTCGGGAGATCAAAATGTGATATTGGATGGGTTAATTAATCAAAGCCTTAGTTTGCCCATTTGTGAAATGGGAGACAATGCATGCTGTAACTTCATAGGGTTTTTGTGAACAAAGCATTATTCAAGCTTTCAAGTGCAGTGTATATGTAATATACTTTTGTTTCACTTCAAAACAGGGCACATGATTTCTGACAATAATGGATATTTGTGTTAGAAAAATTTCATTGCAGCAAAATATCAGGACCCTATGTGGTTATTGTTAAAGAGAATTTGATCTCTTTTTCTTAGCTAGATTCACTTTTGAAACTTGGAAATTAATTTGCCTAATTTCTTCAGGCAATGGAAGGCTGAATTGTTGGAAACATGTCATTAAAACTAAGCATTTTTCTTCCTTTCACTGAGATGTGGACTCAGCAAGATCATCAATGTATTGTTAGTACCATATCACAGCCATTTCTGGATAAAGAATGTACTGTCCTGATTGGTCATCAGCTTTGGCCTATTCTCTTTTATTTGATGGAAAGAAATAGGGAGGCCATCCAAGCCGGAAGTCAGATCAACAATGATCTACATGAAAGGCTGTGTGGCCATTAGCAAGATTATCAGTAGCCATCCTGATGTCCTTCCATGAGTATTCCTTTTATTCCATGTATTTTTGTCTGTGATTGGACCCATTCCCTCCTGGGTAGCAGGGGAAGGGTGTTACTTCTCATGCTTCTCTTGCTTCTTGTATTTGAATATCAAATTTTCTATTCCATTCTGTTTTTTCATCAAGAATACTTGAAAGACCTCAACCTCATTAAATGAAGATATTTTCCCCTGAAACATTATAGTGAGTTTTGCTGGATACGTGATTCTTGGTTTTAACCATAGCTTCTTTGTTCTCTGGAATATCATATTCCAAACCCTTCAGTCCCTTAATGTAGAAGCTGCTAGATCCTGTGTTATCCTGATTGTGTTTCCACAATATTCAAATTGTTTCTTCTTGGCTGCTTGCAATATTTTCTCCTTGGTCTGGAAACTCTGGAACCTGGCTATAATACTTCTAGGAGTTTTCTTTTGGGGGTCTTTTAAAAGAGATGATTGGTGAATTCTTTCAATTTGTGTTTTGCCCTCTGGTTCTAAAATATCATGGCATTTTTCCTTGAGAATTTATTGAAGGATGATTTTCAGGTTCTTTTATTGATCATGGCTTTCAGGCAGTCCAAAGTTTTTAAAATTGTATCTCCTGGATCTATTTTCCAGGTCAATGTTTTTTTTTTTTTCCAGTGAGGTATTTCACATTGCCTTCAATTTTTTCATTATTTTGGATCTGTTTAATAGTGTCTAGATTTCTCATAAAGTCATTCTCTTCCTTTCGCTCCAATCTAGTTCTGAAGGGATTATTCTTTTCAGTGAGCTTTTGAAATTCTCTTACCATCTGGCAAATTCAGCTTTTAAGGCATTCTTCTCCTCGTTGGCTTTTTAGGCCTCTTTTGCCATTTGAGTTAGTCTATTTTTGAAGGTGTTATTTTCTTCAATCACATTGTTGACTCCCTTTTCATGATTTTCTTGCATCATTTTCATTTCTTTTCCCAATTTTTCCTCCACTTCTCTTACCTGATTTTCAAAATCTTTCTTGAACTCCTCCATGGCCTGCAAACAGTTTATATTTTCTTGGAAACTTTTGGTGCAGGAGTTCTGACTATTTTTTAAGATTTTTTTTTTTTTTTTTTGCTTTTTGGAGGCAAGAAGGCTGGGCAACTGGGATTAAGTGACTTGCTAGTAAGTGTTAAGTATCTGAGGTCAGATTTGAACTGAGATCCTTCTGATTTCAAGGGCAATGATCTGCAGCACTTAGCCAAATGAATGGATTTTTTTTAAAGTGTGCTTTAAATTCGCAAAATCTTTTTTTCCATATCCAGTGAGGTCAATGTGTGGTTTTGGATATTTTCATTTTATTGTTATTAATTATATTAATTATTCCACTAAGTTAAACTATTTATACCATCACTAGTATAAATCCTACTTGGTCATAATGAGTTATTTCATGAATAGATTGCTATATTCTGTTTGAAAGGATTTTTTTCAAAAATATAGAATCATTAGTCATTAACGATATTGTCCCAAAGTTTTTCTTATTTATTTTATCTTTCTCTATTTTAAGTATAAGAAATATAACTTTTTTTCCTTTTTATTCCATTTTATTTCTTCTGCTTTTGTTGTGATTTCAAACCATTTTCTTTTTTATTGCTTTGAAATTTGTGCTAATCAGATTAGCTAAAGGTTTATCAATTTAATTAGTCTTTTCAATAAGCCTGTTTTTAGTTTTATTTATCCTTTCTATAACTTTTACGACCAATTTATCACTTTCTCCCCAAATTTTCAACATTGTCTTTTTTTTTTTTGCTATTTTAGCTTCATTTATTGGTTTACAATATTTTGCAAAATTCATATTCAATTAATCAATCTTTTCTTTTTAAAATTTTGTTAATATATGTTTTGGGAATCTGATTTTCCCCATAATGATTCTTTTTTATTTTTGTTTTTACTTTAAAGAGTATTTTTTTTCTGAAAATTACATGTCAAGTAAATATTTAGCATTTATTTTTACAAGATTTTGGCTTCCAAATTTTCTCCCTCCCTCCTCTCCTTCTTAAATGATAGGCAATTTGATATAAATTATATAAGTGCTATCATGTAAAACATATTTCCATATTAATCACAGTGTTGGAAGAAGAAACTGACCAAAGAGGGGGCATGAGGAAGAGTAATGTAACTTAAAAAAATAGGCTTCCATTGGCATTCAGAGTTTATCAGTACTTTATCTGGATATGGATATCATTTTTCTTTTATAAGTCCCTTGTACTCATGTATTTCTGAGAAGAGACAAGTCATTCTTAGTCAATCATTTTGTGACATTGCTGATACTATGCACAATGTTTTCCTGGTTCTGCTCATTTCACTTTTCATCAGTTTATACAACTTGTTTTGCCTGTTTATCATTTGTTACTGCCCAAAAGTATTCCATTACATTCATATACCATAGCTTGTTCAGTCATTCCCCCATCAATTGGCAGCCTTTCAATTTCCAATATTTTACCTCCATCAGAAGGAAGGCTATAAATATTTTTGCTTATGCATATTTTCCCCCTTTTATGATCTCTTTGGGATACACACCTTAGGAGTGGTATTGCTGGATCAAAATGTATACTCAATTTCATTGCTTTTTTGGCATATTTCTACATTATTCTCTACCATGGTTGGATCAGTTCTCAACTCCACCAACAATGCATTAGTGTCTCATTTTTCCCACATCAAATCTATATTTCATAATTTTTCCTTTTTGTCATATTAACCAATATAATTGGTATGAGGTAATATCTCACAGTTGTAATATGTAATATCTCACATTAATCAAAAGTGATTTCAAGCACTTCTTTATATTCCTATGGATACCTGTGTTTGGGTTTTCTTTTTTCTTTTCTTTTTTTACCTGAAAAGTGCCTGTTAATATCCTTTTGTCATTTATTGTTTGGGGAATGGCTTGTATTCTCATACATTCGACTTAGTTCTCTATCAATCTGAGGAATGAAGGTTTTATTATGCTTGCTATAAAGATTGTTTCTCAGCTTTCTCTTCTAATCTTGGTCTGTTGGTTTTGTTTTCAAAAGTGTTTTTAATTTAATATAATCAAAATTTTCGGTTCTACATTTTATATTGCTTTCTATCTCGTGTTTGGTCATAAATTCTTCCCATCCTCATAGAACTGATAGGTCAAATATTCCTTGTTCTTCTGAGTTGATGGCATGATTTTCAATGGTAACTTTTAACAAGATGCAGTTTCCTTCCTTATCTCTTTTATTTAGGTTTTTTTTTCCTTTTACTATGTTTAAGATCAGAATTGCTACTCCTGCTTTTTTTTTTATTTAAGATGAAGTAAAACAGATTCTGCTCCAGACCCTTACCTTTTCTCTGTGTGAGTCTCTCTGCTTCAAGTGTGTTTCTTAAAAGCCAAAAATTGTAGGAGTCTGGTTTGTGATACACTCTGCTGGACACTTCAATTTTGTGGGAGAATTCATCCCATTCAAATTCATAGTTATGATTACTACCTTCATATTTTCCTCAATCCTATTCTTTCTTTTTGATGTTTTTCTTTTGCCTTTTTAAAATTTATTTATTTACTTTTAGTTTACAGCATTCAGTTCTTCAATCCCTGGAGTTTCAAACTTTCTCCCCTGCCTCTCCAAATCCTCCTTTCCCCTTTCGCAGCATGCAATCAAATATAGAATCTACTAATACCTTCACATTAAACATTAGTCAGGTTGTAGACAAGGATTATAACCAATATGGCAAACAATGAGAAAGAGTAACAAAAGAAGAAAAAGAGGGAGCAAGTAGTTTGTTTCAATCTTCATTCAGACTCTCTAGTCAATTTTCTGAGTCTTTAGGAGTTGTCCTATAATCTTGCATTTGCTGAGAGGAGCCCAGTCTATCAAAGTTACTTTTCACACATAAGTTGAGTCTGTAATTGCATACAAATTTCTCCTGGTTCTCCTCTTCTCACTCAACATCACTTTATATAATCTCTCCAGGTTATTATGACATCTGTCTGCTTTTCATTTCTTGCAGCACAATAGTATTCCATTACATTCATATACAACAATTGTTTAGCCATTCCTCAGTTGTTGACCATACCCTTGATTTTGAATTCTTTGCCTCCACAAAGAGAGCTGCCATAAATATTTTTGTATATACAGGTTTTTTTCTCACTTATATGAACTCTTTGGGATATAAGCCAGAAGTGGTATTGTGTGGTCATAGGGGATGCACAGCTGCAAATTACTCTCCAGAATGGTTGACTCAGTTACAACTCCACCAACAATACATTAGTGTTCCATTTTTCCACATCCTCTCCATCATTTGTCATTTTTTTTTGGTTTTCTTTGCCAATCTGACTGGTGAGATGTGGCACCTCAGAGTTGCTTTGATTTGCATTTCTCAAATGACTAGTGATTTAGAGCATTTTTCCATATGCTTATACATATATTTAATTTCTTCCTCTGAAAAGTTCCTGTTCATATCCTTTGACCATACATCAACTGGTGAACAACTTGTATTCTTATAGATTTTACTCAATTCCCTGTATATTTTAGAAATGAGACCTTTATGTGAGACAGTTGTCATAAAAATTCTTTCCCAATTTCCCACTTCTCTCTTAATCTTGTGGTTTGTTTGTACAGAAACTTTTCAATATATAGTGCTCTCTAACTCTTCTTTCTCCACAAATCTGACAGGTAAACTATTCCTTGCTGTCCCAGATTGCTTGCAGTCTCAGCCTTTATACCTAGATCATGCACCCATTTAGACTTGACTTTGGTATATGGTGTATGATAATGGTATATACCCAGTTTCTGCCATTCTATACTCAGTTTTCCCAATAGTTTTGGTCAAATAGTGAGTTCTTATCCCATAAACTGGGGTCTTTGGATTTATCAAACAGTATATTTCTGTGGTCATTGATTGCTGTGTCTCCTTTACCTAATCTATTCTGCTGATCCACTACTATATTCCTCTGCCAGTACCAAGCGGTTTTGATGACTGCTGCTTTATAATATAGATTAAAATCTGGTATGGCTGGGCCACATTCCCCTGCTTTTCTTTTTATTAATTCTCTTGTTATTTTGGACATTTTGTTCTTCCACTTGGATTTTGTTACTATTTTTTCAAACTCTATAAAATAATTCTTTGGTATATTGATTCATATGGCATGAAACACGTAATTTAATTTAGGTAAAATTGTCATTTTTATTATGTTAGCTCAACCTAGCCATGAGCAACTGATACTTTTCCAGTTAGTTAGATCTGAATTTATTTATGTGAAAAGTGTTTTGTAATTGTGTTCATGTAGGTCCTGGGTGTCTTATGTCAGGTAGATTCCAAAATATTTTAAAATGTCTACAGTATCTTTCAATGGAATTTATCTTTCAATCTCTTGCTGTTGGATTTATTAGAAATATTTAGCATTGCCAAGGATTTATGTGAGTTTATTCTGTATCCTGAAATTTTGCTAAATTTATTTATTGTCTAACATACTTTTTCCCTCTATTTCCTAAGTATATCATTCTATCTTCTGCAAAGAGTGATAGCTCAGATTCTTTTTTGCCTAATTTGATTCATTCTATTTCTTTTCCTTCTCTAATTGTTGCTGCTAACATTTCTAGTACCAAATTTAATGAGAGTGGTGATAGTGAGCATTCTTGTTTCACCCCTGATCTTATTGGAAGTGCTTCTAGCTTCTCCTCATTACATATAACACTTGCTGATAGTTTTAGATAAATCCTACTTATCATTTTAAGGAAGACTCCATTTATTCCTATTCTTTCTAGTGGTTTTAAAAAGAATGGATGTTATATTTTGTCAAAAATCATCTCTGCATCTATTGAGATAATCAGGTGGTTTCTGCTAGTTTTGTTGTTGATATGATCAATGATCCTGATGGATTTCCTAATATTGAACCATCCTTGCATCCTGGAATAAATGCTGCCTGATCAAACTGTATTATTCTCATGATAAGTTGCTATAGTCTTTTTGCTAATATTTTATTTAAAATTTTTGCGTCTGTATTCATGAGGTAAACTGGTCTATAATTTTCTTTCTTCATTTTGTCTTTTCCCAATTTAGGTATTCGTATCATATTTGTGTCATAAAATGAATTTGGTAGGACTCCTTCTTCTCCAATTTTCCCAAATACTTTGTAAAGTATTGGAATCAATTTTTCCTTAATTTTTAGTAGAATTTGCTAAAAAAAAAAATCGATCTGGCCATGGAGATTTTTTCCAAGATGTTCAGTGTTGGCTTGTTCAATTTCTTTTTCTGAGGTGGTATTATTTAAGTAATTTACTTCTTTTTCAGTTAATCTGGGCACCTTGACCCAGAAAAACTGATCACACTCTTTCAGGCAAGGAGATGGTCATTTAATGAAATAATGGACTCCCAGACTTTCCTGATGAAAAAGCCAGGGCTCAATGAAAAATTCAATCTCCACTTACAAGACCCAAGAAAGACCTAAAAAGATAAACAAGGGAAACACACACATACACATACACATATATGCACCCATGACACATGCACATAATTTGGTGCGCAATAAGACTAAAATGTTTACATCCCCATATGAGAAGCTGATACCTGTCAAAAGTGAAATTTGTATAATTATTGTGACATTTAAAAGAGTGTACATAGATAGAGGGTGTGGGTATAAATGCAATAATCTGAAGATTATTAAGGGGAAAAAAGGGATTGCAATGAGAGAAAAGGAAAGGATGAGGCAGAAAATATTAAATTATGCCATGGAAAGAGGCATAAAAACATGCTAAAGAAGAGAGGATGGAAGGAGGTAGATGAGCATCAAATGAACATTATTCTCATTGATTATCTTTCAAAGAGAGATCAATATAATCACTTAAGTTTAGGATCCTAACATGAAAAAACATACCAAAAAACTCATTATAATATAAGGAAAGGAGGGAAGGAAAGGAGCAGTGTATGAAATTTACTGTCATTGGTTTGGATTCAAGGATGGAATAACAAACTCCATTGAGCAAAAAAATCTATTGTGCCCTACAGGCAGTAGAAGTGATGAAGGGAGGGGCGAAAAGAGGGAGATTTGTTAGAAGGGAGGGAAAGAGTAGTAAAGGGAAAAGGCAGATAAGGGGGGGGCAAAGGAGGGAATACTGAGGGAGGTGGTTGTCAAAAGGAAAACTCTTAAGGAGAGGAAGGGAAAAGGAAGATACAAAAATAGAAACAGGGGAGGCAATAGCATGGAGGGAAAGTCACAGATAGTAATCATAACTGTGAATGTGAATGGGATGAACTCTCCCATTAAACAGAGCCCAATAGTGGAATGAATGAAAAAGGGCAATCCTACAATATGCTGTCTACAACAAACACATTTGAAACAAGGGCATACACACAGGGTAAAGGTAAAAGGATGGAGTAGAATATATTACTCTTCAGCTAAAATTAAAAAAAAAACAGGGGTAGCAATCCTTGTCTCAGATAAAGCAAAAGCTAAAATACATCTAATTAAAAGACATAAGGAAGGCAACTTCATCTTTCTAAAAGGTACCATCAAGAAAGAAGCAATATCATTACTTAACATATATGCACCAAGTGATATCACATCCAAAATTCATAGAGGAAAAGTCAAGGGAAAAAGAGGAAGAAATAGATAGCAAAACTGTACTGGTGGGAGACCTGAATCTCCCCCTCTCTGAACTTGATAAATCTAAACTCAAAATAAACATGAAAGAAGTTAAGGACACAAATAGAATTTTAGAGAGACTAGACATGATAGATCTCTGGAGAAAACTGAATGGGGATAAAAAGAAATATACCTTCTCAGTGGTACATGGCAGACACACAAAAAACTGACCATTTATTATGGCATAAAAACCTCACAATTCAGTGCAGAAAGGCAGAAATATTAAATGCATCCTTATCAGATAATGATGCAATTAAAATCATATGCAATAAAATGCTATGGAAAGAGAGACTAAAAACTAATTAGAAACTAAATAATTTAATCCTAAAGAATGAGTGGGTGAAACATGAAATTATAGAAACAATCAGTAACTGCATTCAAGAGAATGACAATAAGAAGACATCCTACCAAAATTTGTGGGATGCAGCAAAGGAAGTTCTTAGGGGAAGTTTTATATGCCTGAATGAATATATGAATAAATTAGAGAAAATGGAGGTCAATGAATTGGGCATGCAATTGAAAAAGCTAGAAAAAGAACAAATTGAAAATCCCCAATTAAATACTAAACTAGAAATAATGAAAATCAAAGGAGAGATTAATAAAATTGAAATTAAGAAAAGAGTTGAACTTATAAATAAAACTAAGAGCTGGTTTTATGAAAAAAAAAATAAAAAGACCTTTAGTCAATATGATAAAAAAAGAAAGAAGAAAAAAAATTGAGTATCAAAAATGAAAAGAGTGAATCTACCTTCAAGAAAGAGGAAATTAAAACAATAATTACTAATTCATTAGCCCAATTATATGCACCTAAATTTGACAATCTTAGTGAAATGGATGAATATTTACAAAAATATAAGTTGGCAGATTAACTGAAGAGAAAGTAAATCACTTAAATAACACCATCTCAGAAAAAGAAATTGAACCAGCCATCAGGAACTCCCTAGGAAAAAAATCTCCAGGGCCAGATGTATTTACTAGTGAATTCTATCAAAGAGTTAAAGAACAATTGATCCCAATACTCTACAAACTAGATCGGGAAATTGGTGAAGAAGGAGTCCTACCAAATTATTTTAAGGCACATATGTGGTAGATGCCTAAATCAGGAACAGATGATATGGAGAAAGAAAACTATACAACAATCTCCATGTTGAATATAGATGCAAAAATTTTAAATAAAATATTAGTGAAAGGACTCCAGTAACTGATCGCAAGAATAGTACATTTTGATCAGGTAGGATTTATTCTAGGAATGCAAGGATGGTTTGATATTAGGAAAAAAGTCAGTATTGTTGATCATTTCAACAATAAAACTAGCAGTAACCATATGATTATGTCAATAGATGCAGAAAAAGCTTTCAACAAAATACAGCATTCATATCTACTAAAAATGGTAGAAAGTATGCGAATAAAGGGAGTTTTCCTTAGAATAATAGGTATCATCTATTTAAAGCCATCAGCAAGTATTATATCTAATAAGGATAAGCTAAAAGCACTTGCAATAAGATCAGGGGTGAAACAAGTTGGGGTCTATCACCCCTTTTGTTCAATCATAATAGAAATGTTAGTAGTAGCAATTAGAGAAGAAAAAGAAATCAAAGGAATAAATTTAAGCAAAGAAGAGACTAAGCTATCACTCTTTGCAGATAATATGATGATATACCTGGGAAATCCTGGATAATCAAGTAAAAAACTTCTTGAGACAATAAATTTGGCAAAGCTGCAGGATATAAAATAAACCCACATAAGACCTTGGCATTCCTATATGTTTCTAATGAAGTCCAACAGCAAGAGATAGTAAGAGAAACCCCATTTAAAGTTACTATACACATTATAAAATATTTGGCAATCTACCTGCCAAAATAAACCCAAGACCTATATGAACAACACTACAAAATATTTTTCACAGAAATAAAATC
>CM053583.1:263446026-263448526 GCA_028627135.1 Pseudochirops cupreus
TGACCAAGACTGTGGGGTAGAAAGGTACTTTAGTATAGTTAATATTTTTGCTTTTCTTTCCAAAAAGTACAATCAAACAGATGGTATATGTTTAATATTTTCAGTGACAGTTGAGTTTAACACTGTGTGTCATTTTGCTTTTTAAAATAGAAAAAAAAATTCCAATTCTATTGATCATCATTAACAAAAAGTTAAATAATAAAACTACAATGATAAAACCTCACATACATACATATATAATGCTTTGTTTTAAAAAAATTTCTTCACAAAAGTATCATAAAATCAGTAGTGCCATTATTATCTCCCTTTACAGATGAAGAAACACACTTAGAGAAGTGATTTGCCACAGTATATAGCACCCCATATCTTCTCCTTCCAATTCTAGTACTCTTTGCACTACTGATATATGTGTGCATGTGCGTGTGTATATATACATATATATATATTTATTTATAATCTAGTTGTATTTATAAAGAATTCCCCATTCCTGGTGAACTGGGGGAATATGAGATGACAGAGCAAGATAGGAAGTTACTTATAGGGGAAAATTAAAGCATAGAGAAAACTTGCATATCACATAGCAAAAAGAAAAAAAATGGTGTGGAAAACAACACCCAAATCAAGGAGCCACTGGTACTGGGGGAAAAATATTGTCTGCCTCAAAATATACTGTCTTCCAGGTTACCACTACATTTCATCATTAAAATGTAACCTTAGAAAACGGGAGTGTAGAAGCGGGAGATCTCTGAGAGCTCCCCCCATAACCACCACAAATTCCTATGAAATATGACTCTAAACAAATTTTAGAGTTCCAGAACCCATAAAGTGGCAGAGAAACAAATCTTCTGCTAAAAAGCAGCCCGGGAGGCAGACAGGAAGGTTTCAGCACACTGGGAGCCGAGACCAGCCCTATAAGATTTTAGCCCCATGTCAGCCAGTCCAAGCCACGCCTGGAGCATTTGGGAGAGTGGATCATCAGCAGCTGTGATGGTTTCCAGAATTATCAATCCATAAATGCCAAAGACAAAGTGAAGAGTCAGTGGAACTCACCTAAATTGGGGGGGGATGGAGGAGTGGATCGAGCAGTCTGCCCCCAGAGCCAGAAGTGGCAGAAGTGGCAGCCCTGAAGCTCCCTACCCATACCTGCTTCAGAGCTTCCAGCCTGCAGATTGCAGGTGGGCCAAGGTACCATTCAAAGGCTAAGTGCTCTTGCCTTAATCTGCCTGTATTGGGATTGTGGTATTGGGTGGTGGTCCTGAGGTATGTGATCAGTGAGGCAAAGCTGCTGCAGGCTGCAGAGACAGTGGCTCCCTCATAGCTCAGGCAGCTGCAAAAACCCCAGTGATTTGGAATGGAGCTCTGCCCTCTGAAAGCAGAGTTCTACTGAGACCAGGAGTCAAGTATTTAACTGGCCACATAAGCAGGCAAAGGTAGCAAAGCAAGAACAGCATTCCAACTTTAGATTCCTTTTTGGGGGACAAAAAGGATCAAAGTATGGAATGTGAAGAAGACAACACAGTCAGAACTCCTGCACCAAAATGTTCCAAGAAAAATGTAAATTTGTTGCAGGCCAAAGAGGAGCTTAAGAAGGATTTTGAAAACCAAATAAGAGAAGTGTAGGAAAAACTGGGAAGAGAAATGAGAATGATGCAAGAAAATCATGAAAAGAGAGTCAACAACCTGACAGAAGAAAATAACACCTTAAAAAATAGATTAACTCAAATGGCAAAAGAGGCTCCAAAAACCAATGAGAAGAATGCCTTAAACACACAATTTTGTCAGATGGAAAAAGAATGTAAAAAGCTCACTGAAGAGTATAATTCCTTCAGAATTAGAGTGGAGCAAATGGAACAAATGACTTTATGAGAAATCAAGATACTATTAAACATATCCAAACAAATGCAAAAATAGAAGGCAATGTGAAATATCTCATTGAAAAAAAAAACACTGACCTGGAAAATAGATCCAGGAGAGACAATTTAAAAATTCTTGGACTACCTGAAAGCCATGACCAAAAAAAGAACTTTGAAATCATCCTTCAAGAAATTTTGAAGGAAAAATGCCTTGATATTTTAAAACCAGAGGGCAAAAGAGAAGTTGAAAGAATTTACCAATCACCTCTTGAAAAAAATCCCAAAAAGAAAACTCCTAGGAATGTTATTGCCAGGTTCTGGAATTCACAGATCTAGGAGAAAATATTACAAGCTTCCAAGAAGAAACAATTTGAATACTGTGGAAACACAATCAGGATAACACAGGATATAGCAACTTCTACATTAAGGGATTGAAGGGCCTACAATATGATATTTCAGAGATCAAGGGAGCTAGGATTAAAGTCAAGAATCATCTACACAGCAAAATTGAGTATGATGTTTCAGGGGAAAATATGGTCATTCAATGAGATGGAGGACTTTCAAGCATTCTTGATGAACAAAACCAGAACTGAATAGAAAATTTGACATTCAAATATAAGAAGCATGCCAAAGTAAACAGGGAAAAG
>CM053583.1:263451026-263470799 GCA_028627135.1 Pseudochirops cupreus
AAGGGGACAGATCAATAGAAGTTCATGAACAAGTAAGGGCAGCTTTTGAAAATTTTGTTCTCATGACAAACTTTATAAAAATAAAATTATATGTAATTTATAATTTTATATATTTTTGTATTTGAGACTGTATATTAATATGCTCATGTGTGAATATGTTTAAATTGATAAAGTACATATTAAATAAAAGAATGCATAGTAAATTGGGAAGAACAGAAATGCTTATTTGGTCACATTCTGCAGAAAGCTGTCTGCGTGACTGGTTTATTATATTCCAAAAAATTTTCACCTATTTATATATGAATAGTATGGAGCAGATAGAGTGCCTTGTAAATACCATCTTAGGCAACAACTTGTTTTGCTTTCACTGTTTGCAGATCACTCTTGAGTGTTGTAAGGTGACAAAAAATAATTAGTTAGTAAGGAGCTACCTGTCTTGAAAGAGCCAAATGGATTTGAATAAAAAATAGCCTGACTAGCAACTAATTTACATTTTACTTTCTTTAATTTCCATGTTTATATACTTTGATATATCTTTTCCTCTTGAGGAAAATTCAAAATGAGATGACAATCATGAGCAAAAATTCACAGCTATAAATCATGGAATTATTTTCAAATGGGTTTTTTTTACATGATAAGCATTTATTGATATTTGAGTAAGAGATTAGCAGTGATTGTAGTAACAGCAATGAAAAATTCAAAGTTTTAGCTTTAATAAGACTTTAGAGAAGAGAATAATTCTGTCACATGCAATTCCAATTATACATTTATTAGGGCAATCAATAATATCAAATAATTTCATCAATATAATTGTACTTTTTATTGTTAATGTTAAAGTTGAAAGGTAACAATTATTCTTAATTTCATTTGGGGAAGACTTATAAATCCAGACATAAAGTTTTGCTGACGATTCAAAATTGAAACCAAGTATATATGCATTTCAATCTGGAAATTAAAGTATATTTTAACTTGTTGAAATTAAGGCAAGAAGTATGTTTCTTTCATATTCCCTGATGTTAAATATTACTATTTATGGCAATTACTATTTATGGCAATTACTATTTATGGCAATTAATAAATGTTTGCTAACAAGTCTGAAAATTTTTCTTTTTTTTTGTTTATCAGTGTCATAAGCAGTCAAGGATCTAAGTAAAATGTGGAGTGACTTTTATTAAATGACATATTTCAGATATCATTTGTACATTTGATTTCACTGACTTTATATTTTATTACCAGAAATGCAAGTTCAAGGAATAGTATGTGGAAATATTTTTGGTAAATAATGAAAACTAATTAAATTAATATTTGGCCTTTGGAATTGGAGTTTGAACAGAAGGCTAATTCATGATTTTGCTACTTCTTCCTTGCTATAGACATTTGTTGGCATACAGAGACACACTGACATATGTCATGATTACTGCTGACATTTATGCCCCTTAAAGTTTACACAATGAAATATGTATATTAGCTTGTTTGAGCCTTATAACATCAGTCTAGGTGGGCAGTGCAAATATTGTTATTCTCATCTTACAGAGTAATATTCAAATCTGGAAGGGACCTCAGATATCATCTAGTTCAATGTTGAGTGCTACAAGCTGACTTATTTTTAATGTTTTGTTATTCTATTGGAAAGTAACCATTGAATTTGGACCTCTCCTTCCTTTTGATTTTCTATGCATATTTGTGCCATATGATAACTGTTAACTTAATAGTTTTCGTTGTTCTTTATCCGATCCCTGTCTTGATCTATGTGGTTTCCTTAAGGTGATATAAGAATCCAGTTTCACCTCCAAAGCTTTTCAACTTAATACCAGATGTCCCCTATTCCACTTAGTTGGAGCAAAATCCCAAAACAGCTCTCTGTGGTTCTGCCTGATTGTTTCAGAAATAGATCTAGAAACCTTTGCAGAACTATAAGTGGGCTGCAGGAGATTTTGGACAGCTGTTCTATTCAGAGTGCCCTGTGAGGCTGAAGGCCAGCTATGCATAAGGCCTTGGAATAACCATTTGTGGGGGAGCAAGGAGTTAACACTTCTCTAGTAGATGCTTTTAAGAGCTGCCTTTGAGGAGCTGGAACAAGGTTGTTTCAAAAGTACATAAAGCAGGATGGATCTTGAGAAAGGATGGTAATGGCAACAATGGTGTTTTTTTTTTCAACACTTGAGAACACAAAGGAAAAAAAGTTAAAAACTGTGCCTGCATATTACCAAAATATCTCTATGAAAAGGTGAAAACTCCAACCCATCATTTTAGGTGCTTAGGTCATATATTGATATTTTGAAATACTTGAACATTTAGGAAAAAGTGTGTATGTTTGTATTAAGCTGGATGTATTGAGTCAGATAGGCATAGTCACACAGAAAAAGAAAAATAGTTTTCAATGAAATGGAAGAAAAAATATTCTTAAATGAGTTGCTTTAGGCTTGTTCAGTCTTTTTGATGCATGTTTCCCTTGCACCATTTTAAAAGGCCTCATGAACCCTTCCCATTTACCTTCTTCATGCTTTTTATTCCTCGGTCTGCTATAGAAAAGCAAAAGAAAACAAAACAATTTGTGTGATGTAGCATTTTTTAATAAAATAGGAAAGGAGAAAGGAGAGAGTGAGGGAAAGAGAGAGAGACAGAGAATGAAAGAATGAATATATAAGAGGAAAAATGAAGGGAAGCTTCCCATGTCAATCAACAATTATTTATTAACACAGCTCTTGCGTGACCAGCACTGTGTTAAGCTAGCTCTGTGGGGAATACCAAGGATGTAGAAGACAAAGACACATCCCTTGCAAAGCTAATGCATATGAAATAACTACAGAAGGATATTACAACCTAAGTATAACATTCCAAAACTTTGCAGCTTTAACTTAAAGCAAAATGTTTATTCTTTATAAACACAATCTCCATTGAAGAAGGAAAAGAAAACATAATGTGATCAATTTGATATTTTCCTCACAAAGATTAAGATTTGGAAGGAATTTTAGAAGCCACACAGTACAAGCAGTATTTAAACAAGAATTCCCTATACAAAGTACCAAACAAATAGAAACTCAGTCTATCCTTGAAGGCAACCAGTGAAGGGGGAATGCATTATATCACAACATAGCCCGTTCAACTTTCTAATTGTAAGTAAAAAAAAAAAATTCGTAATACAGATTTTCATCTTTGAAAGAGGAAACTCACTCCCTTCTGAGACAGCTGACATTAGTTTTCCATGATTTTTGATTGTTAGAATTCTTTTCTTTGTTTAAATCTTCTCTGTAGCTTCTACTCATGCTTGAAGTAATGCACTCTGGTTCTAAACAGAACGAGTGTAATTCTTCTAGCTTGCCATAGCCCTTCAGGTATTTGAAGATCTCTGTTGTATCTCTCCTCTCCCATAAGTCTCTTCTAGGTTAAACATTCCTAGTCATTTTAGGGGATCCTTTCACTCGCTATATATTTGGTCTTATTGAGAATGGATTATAGGTAAATCAGAAAGAAAAGCAAATAAATCTTTGCCTTGTGCATTTGGCCACAGAATATAGATTACACAATTAACATTTCATTTCTCATTCTTTGAAGTGATATAGACAAGATAATAGATCATTTAATATAAATTTAGCTATAAATCAATTTTTCTCTTTCATTGCTAGCCATTTCCAACCTACCTTGGATTACAGCAAAGTAGGAAGGGACAAACACCTTCATTTTACAGTTGAGAAATTGTGGCTAAGAGAGGTGAAAAGGACAAATAGAAGAAGTAGTATTCAAAGCTAGGCCTTCAAAACTCAAGTATAGCTAAACTTTTCCTGTTCTCTATGGCCTGATATTTCTAGCTTAGGACAGCTCACAGAATCAATTGGCAAGTACAGGATCCAACTGCAAAGCTCTAAAATATGTTCTATCAGCAGTGGCATCTGGGCATTCAGCTGGCCTTCTGGCAGACCTTTATGTAGGCCTTCGTGTCTGGCAGCAAACTAGGCTAATCCAAGGCCATAAAATTCTCTATAGAGTTGGCATGAGTCAGAATGCTCATGGGCTGCCTCATATCTCTGAATGATGTTAATTTGGCTTTCCCACTGGACTATGAGAAATTATTCCTGCTTGTTACATCTAATTTAGTAATATGGAGGCTCTTCAAATACATACTTTAGAAAGCAAGGTGATAAATGAACCTCCCTTGGGTCAGTGCTTGTAAAAAGTTATGCTTTTGGAGTAGTTATATGGATTAAATGCTATTAGGTTGGAAGACATTGCAGTTGCTGTTATATTCTATAAACAATTGTAGTAAGGCTATCAGAGCTGTATTGTAACTTTTAGAGCCAAATTCAAACCAAAAAGTTCAAAATACAATTGTGGGGAAAGAAAGAAGGTAAAAAGTGGACAAGTTACAGTTTTCCCCCAAGGGGAGGTGAGATGGGGCAATGGTAAAGCTAGAACCAGACCTACGATTTCATTGTTTAAAAAAGCTCCCATTAAGTTGACATTTTCTCTATCAATGCAGATATGGTTAGACAGAAAACCAAAAATTATAAAGAATTCTTATGAAGCTGTCTGGGGTCATGGAAAATTTAGATGACTGCCCAAGGTAACACAGCAGTAGGTGTCAGTTGAATCCAGATCTTCCTGACACTGAGACTTACTCTCTATCCACAACTTTCCGTTGCTTTATCCTGCCTATGGCTTTGTGTTCAATGAGACAGAATATTTATTGTAACATTAACTCCAGCTGGCCATTAATCATCTAGAGAACATTTTGCCAAAACTGTTATTTCCATTACAGTGGGAAATGGAGGGGAAGGGGGAAGTTGGAAAGAAATATTTATTTTCTTATGACATGAATTCAACTGGCACTTCTGGAATTCTTCTTGGGAAATAGGCCTGATCATTCACTAATCATTCTGTTGTTAAGTACCTCTCAGCATTCTATTCAGTGAACTAACAGTGTCTGGAGTATAGCCCCATAATTTTCTAGCAATAGAATAAACTGTGATTCTCAAAATTTTTGCCCAGAAGCTATTTGTTTTAATGGCTATATAGAAGAGCTAACTTTTACTCTTCTCTGAGGCAGGATTATTTGGTTATAAATAAATCTCAGCATTTTTTTTTCTTTTTTTCAGTAAACATTTTGTAGAATTCTCCAATCTAGACATGTTACTTTTAAAAACAATCCATAAATAACAATAAATAGTTCATCCTGTTTAAAAAAAATTGATATAACTTTTCCAGAAATATCAGGTATCACAAATGCTTATTTAAAATACTTTCAAGTTATTCAAATATTATGGCTCGGAGATATAGGGATATTCTCTCAATTTTTCAAATTACCATCCATACATTTCATAGTAAGTAGCCTTCATGGTTTTCTGTAACAAAAGGAAGGTAGATAGATAGATAGATAGATTGATAGATAGATGGACAGATGAATGGATGAATAGATAATAGAAGGAATCTAGTTTAAGTCTTTTGGCAAAAACAATCTGACTTTAGCTCATCTTCTCTGTAAATAACATATATATTCTATCGTCAAGTTTCAAAGTTATCTAGTTAACATAATTTAAATGAGAACCTGAGATAATTCCCAAATAATGATGAAACATAGGAAAGAAACTTCAGGAAGGAAGTCTTAGCATATTTAGAATAAAAATATAAAAACATTTGGTAGTTCTTCCCTCTTCCCTTCCAAAGTAATTCATTCACACACATACACACACACACACAAATATATATGTATGTATGTATATATATATATGAATATATATATGTATATACATATATATGTATGTGTGTATGTATAGACATACATATATTTACATATATATTAAGAGTTTAATTTGAATGTTGGAGTTGGATAAAATTTTATCTATGTCCTAGAATTGTGGGGAGCCCTGCTCTCCTGCAGCAGGGCAGAAAAGAGTTGCTTACCCAGAGGCTGAGAGAGTGCACAAAAGAAACAAGACTCCCGGAGTGGTGGAAAACAGAGCCCACTTTATTACCCCACATATGAGCTTTTATAGGATGTTTCCTAATTGTTTTCCCCTGAGGACATTGCATACTTCTTTGTTCCCAGTCCACAGGAGCATAGCGCTTATCTCAAGGACATAATCCTCACACCTGTGTGTTTGAGCTCCTTCCTGAAGGATGGGGGTCCGATCCAGGCCAGGTAACAGGCTCTTCAGCTGAGAAGGCTTATTCAGCCATCAGGGTCAGAGTCCCACTGGCCTGAGGTCCTCTACATCTCTCCCTTTCTTTTGTTGGAAGCATAGGTAATTCAGGTCAGTGATGACTTCACAAAGAGCACAAGTCTAGCACCAGCAACATAGGGGAACAATGCAAACAGCAAGGAGATACAACATAATCAGGTGAAGAAATGTATATAACCAAACTTTTTGCTAGTATGGAATTTTGTAACTGGAGTTACAAAAATAGGGTAAAATCTGTAACCATACTTCATCAACATCCCCTTCAGCTATAACTGCCTCTTTCACATTCTCAACAGCAATAGATCTTCATTTATCCCTTCTTATTACTCTAATTCTATTGAGATATCTCTCTGCAAATGTGCAAATTCAATGGTCTTGGTCTTTGTCTTTGTCTGTAAAGAGGTGACAGATATTGCAAGAACCACGGAAGATGCAATAATAGTTGCAAGTATTATGATACTAAGCACAATACATGAAATAAACCTCTTCTGTTGTCCCCTTTTCACCAATTGCATAAGTACTTCATCAGAAGGACTACAAAACCACCCAACACTATTTAAAGGGCAAAAGAGGCTTGAGTTACAATCATAAACTGCCCACTCCCAACAATAGTGTGGTTTATACACTGCACAAGTTGACATTGAACGCAAGTAATATTCCATAAGGTCCCTGAATGTTTGTCTTCTGTGGTGATGTATCCGTTTGAAAGAAACAAATTGACAGGGAGGACAAGCAGCCAAATTGGCATAAACAGTATTGTTCTTATACATATGTCCTCCTTGATGGTCATGTAAAACTGTCAATAAGCCATTAGCTGCAAAAGTTTTTCACAAGTCCCACTGAGTTTGTCATTGTTCTTGATCACCCTCTGCTGTGGTTCCCAAGGTAGGTTTATTCAGGGTGGTCAGTGTCAGCAGGACCGGCAACTCTGCACTCTCAAGTGGGTCGTCCTGTTGCAGGGGCATCTTCTCCTTCTGGAGGGGCAGCGGCAGCATTCACTGCATCAGGTGCATCCTTTGAATGCTCTGTGAACACTGGAGCACACCATTGTGGGATCTCGATTGAAGTGGCTCCATCACCTGGGGAAACACAAACATACACTTTCACCCAAGTAATCACTGTCTCAGGCCCCTTCCAGGTGTTTGTGGCCAGATCCTTCCACACTACTTGTGAGGCCAGGTTCTTTTGTTATTCAGTCTATTACAAGGTGTTCTGCCCCTGTCTCCCGCTTTCTTTTGTTTTGAAAGAATGGTCCCCGAGGGGGTGGAGTGAAAGAAACACATTGGGGATATGCTCTAACAACATCCCGTGCCTGTCTTCTAGATATCTGAAACTGCCTCCTTAAAAACCTTGCTGATTGATAGAACTTGGAATGAGATTGTTGAGCTTCATAGACAGAAAAAGTAAGAATTTCATCAGCAAACCTGTTGCCTTAAGTTATGGGACCTGGTAAATTAGTATATGAATTAACATGAAGAATATACAAAGAGTGTTTTCTTTCCCTAATAATAGTCTGAGCAAAATAAAACGACTGAGTAATCTTATTGGCTTGATTCCTAATGATGGTGGTTTCAATTCTTTCCATATCTTCCACTGCATATTGGCTATGAGTATGTTTAATGGTTCTTGGAACTTTTGTGCTGCAAGGGCTATGACATATAACTCACTTTTCTGAGTGAAGGTAAAAGGGGTATCCAATATATACAACTGTTTCCTTATGGGGCAAACAACTGATGCCTTCTGGCTTTTTGTGGTGTTCATATATACAATAACTGCACCTTGTATTGGGTCCTTGTGGATGATAGATTGATAGATCCACTGCCATTTGGAAAAGAATCGAGAAAGAAGCATGGGAAGTCCATGAGAAAAGGAACAGGGATAAATGAGAAGCATTTGACAATTGACCTCCTGGATGAGGAGGTGATCTATCTGGACCTAAGTATAGAACACATGAATAATATTGGGGTAAGCACCAGAAAGGAACAAACATCTTACAATAGCTTTTCACAACAAAATTGCAGCAGCCACAGGATAAGGAACAAGGAAGGGATTGTTTGGGCTGTACAGGAGGGAAGCACCATTCAAGGACGCTAAGCCCTTGATGTAGCAAGGCAGAAGGATAAACAGGTGTATCCAGTAAGGAAATCTCTAATGGCTGTTGCGAGTCATATCTTCCAGTGGTGGATTGTGCAATTGCTTTCTCGACCCTGCTAAGCTGTTCTGCTGCTTTAGGAGTGAGTTCCCATGGGGAAGTTAGCTCTAACTGTCCTCCAAGAATACCATAGACCTCAGTGAGATCTGATGTGGGGATCCCTACATGAGTCCTAAGCCAATGAATGTCCCTTAGCAGCCTTTGAAAGTCATTTAAGGTCTTCAACTGATCTCTCCTAATCTGCAGTTTTTGTAATGTGACCTGGTTATTTGAATGCTGTAGCCCAAATATTGATATGGCTCGGTCCTCTGAACTTTATCCTCATCTCAAGGTAGGTGGTGGGTGGCAAGGCATTTGATAACATGTGTCAGAGAAGCCTCTAACTCAGGGGATAAATAGGCAGCTCCTAAGATAGCATCCATATAATGGATAATATAAGCCTGCCGGAATTTTTGCAGGACAGGCTGTAAGTCTTTATCTACAAACAGTTGGCACATTGTAGGGCTATTCCTCATACCTTGAGGCAAAACTTTCCATTGATAACAGTGATATGGTCTTTGTAAATTCAGTGAAGCTACAGAAAATGCAAAATGGTGTGGATCTTGGGAAGTAACCAGGATAGAATAAAAGCAATCCTTTCTATCAATAACCCGCATTCCGTGAGATCATATTGGGCGATGGTAGCCCAGGTTGAAAGGCTCCCATAGGTTCCATTTGAGTATTAACTTCTCTTAAATCAATGAGCATTCTCCATTTGCCTGGCTTCTTTTTTCTGATTACAAAAGCAACGGTGTTCCATGGGCCATATGATTCCTGGATGTGGCTAAGCTTAAGCTGCTCCTGTACTATTTCTTCTAAGGACTCAATTTTTTTTTCTTTAGATAGAGGCCACTGTTCTAACCATATAGGTGTGTCATTTTTCCAATAAATGGGTATAGCTGAGGTCTTTTGAGGCCGTTGAATGGTGACCCTCCTTAAAAAACTCTGAGTACATATGGTAAATCCCATTTGTCTGCGGAGATCACATTAACAGGCAAATGGAGGAGCACATAGGGTTGTTTGGTGCCTACTTTTCCCTCACATATCCATCTCAATCTGTTCACACTTACTTCAGGATTGAAAGCTGTCCCTACTCCCACCATATCAATGTCTGTGCCCCGCAGGGGCCAATCTAGAGGCCACTGATCCTCGGAAATGACTGTTTTATCTGCCCCGGTGTCAATTAGCCCTGTGAAGGGCTGGCCTTGCAATGTTATCCTTAATAATGGGTGAGAACTCCTCACTACTTGATTGCAATAAATTCTAGCCCTCTGCCTATCTTGCTGGAGTTCTCTTCCCACATTGGTTGTGCAAAAGAAATCCTAGGGCTACGGGGTCTCCTAGAAAAATGTTTAACTCCCTCTCTTTGGTGTTGATAATGGCCACTTTAAGGAGCGTTTCTCCTGTTTGCCAAACTTGATGATGTATTGTAAAACCTTGATATGCAGCATTCAGGGGATGCTATAAGGATGCCCATGGTAGCAGTTACCACACGAAGGGAAGCTCGAGATTCCCAGTGGTTTTGTCCCTGGGAATTTGCTGTTGAATGTACTGCTGCTGTAAACTGGGGGGGCCACTAAAGGCTGTGGCCATTTCCCATTGTTGTTGATGGGGTCCAGGGAAAGGGCCCCAGGAGCCATTTCCTGACCTACATTCTGATGACCAATAAAAATCTTTTTCACATTTTGGGCATGAGATGTTAGACTTGCAGGGCCTAGTTCTAAAGGGTTCTTTTTTGTCTTTCCCTTTTTGCCTGCACTGGGCTTGCAAATGACCCAGTTGCCCACAATTAAAGCACTTTTGATCTTCTTTCCTCCTAGCTTCCCCATGTCTTGCACTAAGGTTCATTGCCCCCAATTTCTCTTCAAGCAGATCTACATAGAAAGTCTGAGTGCTCACTGTGGCACCCTTTTGAATCATCTCTTCTACCTTTTTGCAACCTGCAAGAGCTCTCTTGCAATCTTGGTTGCTATTTTCTCATGCTAATTGTTTTATCAATATGTCAGTTGCAGGTGCTTCTCTATTTGCTCTAATAATGATCTGTGTAAGGCAGACTGGGAAATCCATGAATATTTCTTGAGGTGCCTAAGTTATTTTTGTGAATGATTGTCCTTTGTCCCCTTTTCCAGGGAGTGCTGCCTAAGCCCTAGTGGCACATGTATCTATTTGTTGGTATCCCCCTGTAGCATAACGTAGCTGTCGACCTACTGCCTGATATGGGCAGGTACCTGAGAGCTGTTCATGATTGAAGGGCACCTGTTGTTGCTCATTACAGTTGGCCTATTGCCTGCACTGCTCAAGAAACTCAGTGCTCCAAACCAAATATTCTCTGGATTCCAGGCATGAGGGGGTAAGATGGTATAGACTACTTGGTCCAAAAGTATTCTAACATACATAGATGTTGAAGCAAATTTGCTAGAGGCCTTTTTACTGTCTGAGCATCCTGATATCATGGGGCTCATAATTATGAAGGAATTGTCTGGAATTATTAGGGTCAGGTCTCTCTAGTACAGGAAATGTTTGTAACACTAGTTCTTGGCAATCCTCTCCCCTCTGCTTAGCTTGTTGGATAGCTTTTCCAAGGTGGGAGAGCCTATTGTGTTCTTTCTGGTCAATTATGTCCCCAGGTGGGGTTCTCATGCTCTGATAAAAGGGGCATCTATACAGCATGGGGGTTGGGGTGGACGGCTGTGTAATAGCCCCTTTCTCTCTGATTTATCCCCTGCTCTCATTCTTCTTCTTCCTCTTCCTTTGCCTCTGTCCCTGCATCAAACCTCCGAATCCCTTTGTAGTGATCTGGCTTGACTAAACACAATTTAAGAACATTATGTAACTGAAAGCAATGTATTGTGAAATTCTCTGGCTCTACTATGGATTAATATTCTCTCAATTGTTCACCGATTATTTTCCATTTTTCAGGGTCTAATGTGCCTTCTTTAGGTAGACAGGGAGAAGTGATCTCTAGCAGATCCAAAAATTCTTTTACCTGATTCTGTGTGACAATGAGTCCCCTTTCTTTCATTATACATAGGAGGATTTTCTCATACATCTCTCAGCTAGGCTGCTTAATATTTAATTGCTCCATTGCTGTGTTGTGCTTCCTTGCTCAGGAGGAAGGTAAGAGTACCAAAAGTGGTTTGTTTGAGCCTTCCCCTTACCCTGTCCTAGGATCCTCTGTTGATCCAAGGGGGACCTCTGGGTGAAACCAACAAGGGCTCATGACACCCTCTTGGACTGTCATTTCTGCGCCTCATGTTGGACGCCAGTTGTGGGGAACTCTGTCATTCTGCAGCAGGGCTGAAAAGAGTTCCTTACCCAGAGGCTGAAAGACTGCACAAAAGAGAGGGGACTCCAAGAGAGGTGGAAAATAGAGCCCACTTTATTACCCCACATATGAGCTTTTATAGGATACTTCCTAATTGTTTTCCCCTGAGACATTGCACACTTCTTTGTTCCCAGGCCATGGAAACATACCTCGCTTATCTTGAGGACATAATGCTCACACCTGTGTGTTTGAGCTCCTTTGTGGGGGATGGGGAACCAATCCATGCCCGATAGCAGGTTCTTCAGCTGAGAGGGTTTATTCAGCCATCAGGGTAAGAGTCCCACTGGCCTGTGGTCCTCTACATATAATCATAGATTCAGAGCCAGAGGAATCTTAGAAATAATTTAGTCAAATCTCTTCATTTTATAGATGAAAGACTGAGAAAAGTGAAGTGATTTGTCCAAGGTCATGCAGGTAATATGTGGTAGGTCTGGGAGCTGAACCTAGATCCTTTGATTACAAGTTCAGCATTCTTACCAGTGTTCCACCTTGGCACAATTTAATGAATAAAATTAATTATCAGTGAATAATCTGTTTCAACTTTGTTTAAGGGGCATCCAAAACCACAATTTGTTGCTAGAAGATGATAGGGGTAATGGAAATAGAGTTAAATTCTCAAAGAAATCCTCGCTGAAAATGAGTTTTGTCTATTAGAACATGTTTTCTTCCTTCAGGACAAAATTTGGCTTCTAGTTCCCTATGATACTGGCATGATAAAATGAAACCAAGCTAAACAGCTCAAGAGAGCAGAGTTGTGTAGTTCATTTGAATTATTTGTCTACTGTTATTAGGGGAAATAGTGCAGATTCACAGAGACTGATAAGACTAGATACTGTGGGGTCCTAAGTCCTAATTTCTATCATGAATTCCCTTATTACACCACAGAACTGAAGAATGAACCTAAGCCTGACATTAGAATTGATCTGGTGGTTCCTTAATTTTCATGACACATAGGGAGCATGGAGTGGTGGAAGGAGTGTGGGCAGTTGCAGTTAGGACATGAGTTCCAATCTTGTCTCATCACTTATTAACTCTGTGACCACTAAAACCTCTCACTGGCTCACTTTCCTCAGTGTAAAATTGGAATCAGAATACTTTAACTGGGCTGAAAAGGGAATATCTAAGCATTGCTTCAATTTAACCCCAAATTAATGTCCATTCTGGGGAGAGTTGAGGTGCTTTAGTGAATGTTACATATATTATTTGCATCTATTTGCATTCTTCTGTCACATCTCTTGCATTTTCTAAATGGTAAAATAATGGCTATATCATTTATTATGTCTATTATCTCTATTGCTTTTAAAGGATCCTATTAGCCACTTTTGGGAAAAAAAAATAAACATGTGCTAAAACATGATTATATTAGCAGTTTTTTCCCAGAATAGCTTCAGGTAAGAGCAATGACATAATGATATGCATGAATCAGTCCCTCAGAATAGGATCCATGTGAGGAAGGGACCAAAGGTCACCTATGAGGTTAGAGCTCAGAAGTACCTTGGGGATCAACAACTGTAGCCCATTCATTTTTTGAGCGTATTAAGTTAGAGGCAGTTAGATGGTGAAGTGAACAATATGCTGAATCTGAAAGATCTGTGTTAAAATTCAGTCTCACACATTCAAGTAGCTGTATGATTCTGGGCAAGTCCCTTAACTGCTGTCTGACTTATTTCCCTAATTGTAAAATGGAATAATGATAGCACCTACCACCTCCCAGAGTTTTTGTGAGGACTAAATAAGATAATATTTGTAAACTGCTTAGTATGTCCTGAGAGCATAGTAATCGCTTCATAATTTTTTTTTCCTTCCTCACTAATCCCCAGTACCTCCTTCATTCCTTTCATCCTTTCTGCCTTCCTTCCCTCCTTTCTTACATCCTAACAAATTTTGCCCTAGAGATGTTGAAGAATTCACCCAAAGTCCCATAGTGGCAGGGCTGGGACTAGAACCCAGGTCTCTTGACTATTAGTCACTAGTTTCCTTTATTATGTGCATAAATTTTAAGCTAAACATGTGTTTATTTCCCATTAATTATGTGTCAAAAATTATAGATTTCAAGATGTTACCAATACATTCAGGCATTGTTTAAATCTCCCTCTCTCTCAACATTCTGTTTATCAGTATTAAACATCTGTTTAAATATCACTTTGAAGTAATATCTCCTTTTTATTTCATATATGGTTGTCTTACAGCCAGAAAAAGATACTCCAGAGAAAAATCTGACATGTCTTCTGAATCCCCTTCTTGCATTGTACTGAATACCATAACAATAAACATGATGCTATTTCTTGGACTTACTGTTCCCTGATCCTTGACAGCTTCTTGGTAAATATTTCTTAAACTAATTTCAATTTGGTTATGGAATGCAATTTGATTCTTGACATATAGGCAAAAATACCCTATATGTAGCTTCTGGGTTATCTAAAAGCTTTAGATTATTCCTTGGAGAAAAGGTATATCATAAAAATTTTTGGATAAAAGAGAAAATTAAAGTGTTTTCATACACACTAATTGCTGATGATAAATATTTTGTTTTATGTATGTTTTTTATTTAGTATTTTAGTATTAAAATATGGCACACTGACAACACATATTCCTCATAGATCTCCATAAGACCATCAAGGTGTTCTGTTAAAACATTGGGAAACACTGTTAGAGACCATATTGGCATCTGCAGGATTCCAAGCCCTATATACTTGCAGTATGAATAACTTATCTCTTTGAAGTATTTATAACATTATTGCAGGTGCTAAATGGAAGCACTGGGAATAATTTCTCAAAGCAGCTCATGGTGTTTTAAAAATGAATTAGCAAAATATCAGAGCACTCCAAAGCACAGATATAATCTGACTACAATTGTAGATCAAATCACACTTTTCCCCTAGTTTCTCAGAATTAACACATATTATAACAAATTATATACTGTATCTCGGTTCCATTGGTTTTTGCTCTATGAAGTACTCTATGTGGTCCAAAATTTATAGCTACTATTCTTAACAAAAAGCAATAGCAACAACAACAATTCCTTAAAATCAGATATACAGGATATGGTTGAATAGTTAGCCCCAAGAGGGTGGACCTGAAATGTACTATTGATTAAGGAAAATTCATACATAATACTGAATGAAAAATATCCTTCTGGAGAAGGAGGGCATAGTAAAAGCTATCACCTGAGATAGTAAACAGGATATTAGGTAGATGAGGTTCTTATAGAATTCATAGAGAAATCTGTTGCTCTTCATATTCAATCTATTCAATTGTCATTCAGTCTATTGTCTTCATAAAGAATAGAAAAGGAGTTTATAGTAAAGGTTTATAGTCATGGAATTATAGAGCACATACCTTAAAGAATGACAGACAGTTATATATACGCAGTACATAATAAACTGGGTAATCCTAAAGGGCAGGCTATGAGGCTCAGCAATGGAGCTGAATGATGAGGAAAATACTTTTTTTTTTCCCTCAATACTAGTTTCTATCAATATATAGGGTTGGGGAGATCTCATCGCCTAATATAATGTCTCCCCAGTAAGGGATTGGTCAATATTTACTTTTGAAACTTTGAGTTCTGAATTCTCTCCCTTCTTGCCTAATATAATGTCTCCCCAGCATTTGGGGGGGGTCGTCTTAACTCATTTTCCATGATTTTTTTTTGCATCACACATATCCATTTTGATCTCTTCCATGACCTTGAATAATTCATATATTTTTTTTCTTGGAGACTTGATATAACAGCTTTGACTTTGCTATCTTCTTCTGGTTGTATGTTTTGATCTTCTTTGTCACCAAAATACAATTCTATAGTCTTCTATAGTTTTATGCTGTTTGTTCGTTTTCCCAACCAAATATTTGACTTTCTAACTTGTTGCTAAGGTAGGACTCTGTTCAATGTTTAAGATGTCCTTTCCCAAACTTCATGATATTTGTGCAATTGTTTTCAGTGATACTTCTAGGGATCTGCCAATTTTAAGTTCTTCCATGGTGGTATGATCAAAGGAGAGAGGTTTAGTCCTTTCCTGGCCTGTGCTCTGGTCTGTGAGTGATCACCAGCACTCTTTCCTGACTTGGAACTATGAAAAAGATTCTCTCTACATTGTAATCATAAGTGGTGCCACCCCAGGACTCCCACTAAGGACTGTGATCAAGATCCAAACAGGGCAAAGCAAGAGAATCCTGCTTCAGTGCTAGCAAAGAGATATCTGCAGTCCCCCTCCCCCTCCACCATCTGATCAGCTGATCCCCACAACATCTGTGGGCCAGGAGCTCCCGAAGTAGTTGCTGCTGCTGCTACTGTAGCATACTCCTGCTGCTGTACTGGGGCTGGGACCAGAAGGTACTCCTCTCTCATTCAGATCTGAAAGAGTTTTCCCACTCACCTTCGATATTGTCTTTGGTGTTTTGAGGCCAAAAAGTCTGAAAACCACCACAGCTGCCAGTGATTCATTACCCTGAGGCCTACTTGACCCTGTCTATCCTGGCATGGCCCAGGGTGGACTGTGGTCTCTTCCCAGCCCGGTGTGATAGACCATTCCTATTTACCTTCTAGGCTTCCCTGGGCTGGAGATTTGTTCGCTCCATCATTTTGTGGGTTCTGCAGCTCTAGAATTTGTTTAGATTCATTTTTTCAGATATCTGGAGGGTTTTTTGGGGGGGGAAAACTCAAGCTATTCCCTGCTTTTACTCTGCCATTTCAACTCTGCCTCCATCCATATAATTTCTAATGGCTACATATCATGATGAAGTCATAGTATATCCTACCACCTCCAAAATGATGATATGTTCCTGAGATAGAAATAAATGGACAACAAAAATCCATCAGTTAAACTTCTTTGGCATAAAGGAGAAGCAATAGGGGAAAAGGGAGATTATTGATTGCTTAATGTCATCCTGGACCTGATCTTACTGCCCTGGACACAGAAGCCTCATAGTTCTGTCTGTATAGAATGTCATAATTCAAACAGATAGAAGCAGAGTTCTTAGAGCCTATCGAAGTCTGACCTTTCTTTTGGTGTGACAGTTATTTCCTCTTGCAGGGTATATAATTAGCCTGGTGCTCAGAATTTTGTGAGGGATCGTGTTATCAAATAGGAAGAATATAACACTAAAAATCAAGTTGTGTCATCTATTTTCCAGATCTTACTTTTACCACATATGGGACACGAGGAACTCACTTCATCTCCCTGAGTTTCCTTATTGATAAAATCACATATAAAGATCTGCATTAGCTCTCTCCCATAATTGTGGAAAAATCATACTGTGAAATCTAGACCACTACAGAAATATGAGTTCTTGTTGCTATTAGGTCTAATCAAGTATATTAAGTTTCTCTACTATTTATGGGCTTCAGGAGGACCTGTTGAGGTTGTTGAGCTATGATGCATCCAACTTCTGAGATTTTCATGAAGATGTATTTGGCTATAAAATGGAAATATTCTGGGACAAATGTAGTAGCGATACTAGAGAGAAAGAGAGAGACCTAAATTTCAGTTGGACTTAGCAATTACTAAACTGTCAGGTCATATGAATGTGCTTAATGTTATTATAATCAGTATGGATCATCATGAAATGGCATGTTCTGCCAAAAATAGCACCATGGTTTCATGTTCTTGCTTAAAATGGCAAAATAGTACTTTGGCAACTTCATTTTGAAAGGGAAGGGGTCCTGTTTGTGTTCCAAAAAAAATAAATGGTCATTAGGAACTATTTATTATGAGGTAGGAAAAAGTGTAATAGGCTAACCTTCTACCCTTCCTTCCTCTCTCGTATTTTTCTACTATTCTCTCTCTCTCTCTCTCTCTCTGTCATTCTCTCTCACTCTCTCGCTCTCTCCTTTCTACCTTCTCTCCATTCCTATCTACTTTTTTCTTTCTATTTTCTCCCATAAATGTAGTCCATTTTTTTTCTCTTGAGTACCATATTAGAGCCTCCATAAAATCTTATCACTTATATGGAATATTTGGCAGGATAAGGTTTCTCTTTGAAATACAAATTGTATTATGTAGAAACAATTTGAAGTTATTTTTCCCCTGAGAAAGATAAGACAATGTGCTGACAATAATGAAAGAAAGCTTCCTACAATAACAAAACAGTTTCTAAAGGACACTTAAAACGGTACAGAGTAGTATTGTTCCCTTGTATTGATGCAGGGTTATTGGTGATAATACTGTGTTTGAAAGTCATTGTCTGTGTTTCTTTGGAAGCTCCTAATACACTTTTCTCATACAGGACCAAAAACATTAGTAATGAGTCACAAAATCATTAGTTTTTCTGTTTCATCTTTCAACAATATTTCCTTTCAGTATTTTATGACTGTATTTAGTATTTCAGTTTATTTAGTCTCTTGTGCTGCATTAATTCTTTAGCAAGATTTATGATCAAGTAATAGACTCACAAGTTTTAAAACATGGATATTCCTTTAAAGTGAATGATTTTGAAAATAAAATTGAAATTTTGCAGTTCCGTTAGAATGGCAATAAGGATTAAATTGAATCAGATAAGAATACTTTTATTTGTTCTTTTGCTAACTGAGAATTCATGGATATAATTAAACTGGTAGAAAATTGCAAACCACCCTTTGTCTTCTACATTTGATTTATTGTCTGACTATTGTTGTCTATGATATTTGTATTCAGTTTTATTAATATTTGGAAATAGAGAAAAATAAAATTAAGTAGAAAGACAGTAGTAATAACTTGTACAAATAAAGTTTGAATACAGAATGGCAGACATTTAGAGAAGGAACAAATTGGAGATATGCTTATACCTTTGCATTTTATACATAACATTATTTTGTTGTTTTTAGCTATTGTATTATACAATTGTTTGCTTCTTTAAAGCAGGGATTCTAAAGCTTGATTTGTAGGACATAGACTCTTTGTCATATTGGCAAAACATGTGGACCCCTGCACAGAATGTTTCGAAAGGCATGAAATACATAGAATTGATTACAAAGTTGAAACACACTGATATGTAATCTGTCTATATGTGATAGCAACTATAAATATATTTCAATATTTATGTATACTCACATTTATAGAAATCTATATATATGAGTAAGATATAAATATATATAGATAGACATATTTTAGGGGTTCTAACTTTTAGAGGTTCTTAATCTGAGGTTCATAAATTATACACATACACATGTATGTAAAACAAATCCATGGATCACATGTTAATATATTATATTAATGTGTATCTATATTGAAACAGTCATTAATCACATATATAATTATCCATAAATTTGTTTCATATGCATATAATACATATAATTTTATTAAATATGTGATGTATTAATTTGTGATCTGTTTCATAGACACATATGATTGTATGTGCGTATGTGTAGTGTACATGAAAGATAATTTAAGATATCAATTTTTAAAAAATATATATATGAAACATGTTAATGGATATCAGATATAGATAGACAAGTAATGTATATCCATATAGCAAATTCATGTACCCCAGATTAAGAAGCCCTGAAAATTAAGAACCCCTGAAATTTGAAAGTATAATTTAAATGTAAGCCATAAAAATGAAAATGTTACATGTTAAAATAAGTGTTTAAGGAGAGCTACTGCTTATAGGATTCATCAGCAAAGAACACTTCAAAAATAAATTTTAATTTTTTGAGAAAAACTTGTTTCCTGATCATAAGAAAGTGATGTTAGTTTTGCAGACACAGAATATGGTGAGAGAACAGTAATTGCATGTAGACATGATAAGATTACTCTTTAGGTTTCTAAAACATAGGGAATCAAAAATCATAAACTACTTGTGTTGGATGTGGAGGCACTTTGTTATCACTTCCATTTAGTTGTGACACTTGGCTTAAGTCATCTGTTGGAGAATGATAGTATCAGTGTTTTCTGGAACTTTTCCTTTGGACAGGTTGTAATGCCATGCACCAGCAGATTCCCAAAGGAATGCTACTGTGAGCAGCCTTTAGAGTTCAGATTACAAAATATAGTGAACACTCTGTTTATTCCATTACAAATCAAGACAAACATTCAAAACATTATAATATTCACAACATTACATCTTATCACAGAAAATGGCCACACAGTTTTCACTACAGTGGCCAC
>CM053583.1:263471299-263519895 GCA_028627135.1 Pseudochirops cupreus
ACATTTTGTATATATTTAGTATAAATGCAATATTTTTGTACACATTTTTATTCATCTACTAGATTGTAAGTTTGGGGAAGACAAGAGATCATATGTATTTATATACCCTACATCTTCTAATGTCATGTCTTTTTGCATAGTAGGCAATCAATAAATATTTGGCAATGAAGGAATTAAAGATTATTGCATTTAGGCAATTTTTTGGTAGGAATTGTTTAATTGAAACAAATGCATATCGATTTTCATTGGTAAAGGCAGAATTCTTCATGACATTGGTGTTAGAATTTTAAAGTTTCTTTCTTTGTTCTACCACATATTAGGTCAGGCCACTTTTCCTGAAGAAACTTATATATGTATGTGTAGTGGAGATGCATTTCAATATCCAGTTTTCTTCTTAAATGAACCTTTCAGGAAAGTTTTTAAGCAGCACTCTGAGTAGGGGGAAATAAACTAGAAATTTTCTTTTCTACATTTATTCTGTTCTCACTCAACTACCAACTTAGAGGTTAGGGAAGGAAGAATGGAAGAAGATGAAGGGAGAAAGGAAATAAGTGGTTATAAAAGAGAAAGACAAGACAGAAAGAGATTGACTAGAATGACTTTGATCTCTACCAGAAATTAGTAATGAGCAGGGAAGCAGCCTAGGACATAAGAAAGAACACTGAAGTGACAGTCAAGAAACCTAGGTTCTATTTGCTGATTTTATCATTGACTTGCTTCCCAAGACCCACGTGACTTCCTCCCCAGGATGTCTGTTGATAGATCAGTAACCACACAACCATGGTTATATATGATAAGATCTTTTTAGCATAGCTCTTCTGTATTTTCTTGCCACCTCTTCTTAATCTCTCCTAGTTCTGTTAAGTCCCCATCATTTTTTGTGTTTAAAATGCCTATTTTTGCATGAAATATTCCTTGATATCTCTAATTTTCTTGAAGAGATCACTTATCTTTGCCATTATATTGCTTTGTTCTATTTGTTTGCATTGTTCATTTAAGAAAACTTATCTCTCCTTGCTATTTCCTGGAATTCTGGAATTCTGCATTCAGTTTGGTATATCTTTCCCTTTGTCCTTTACTCTTTGCTTTCATTCTTTCCTCAAGTATTTTTTAAAGCCTCATTAGATACCCATTTTCCTTTCTTGCTCTTCTTTTTATTTCTAATTTTTTTTTTTGCTGCCTCCTATTCAATTTTGCCAACCTCTGTCCATAGTTCTTCAGGAACTCTATTTACCATATGCAATCCATTAAATATATTTATCACTTCCACTTCATATTGTAACAGATGTTATTTAGGTTATATCTATAGGGTCTTACAGATTTCCCTGCCTTCTTAAATTTAAGTCTGAATTTTGCAATAAGAAGCTCATGCTCTGAACCACATTCAACTCCAGAGCTTGTTTTAGCCAATTGCAAAGAGGTTTTCCACATTTTGCTGCAAAATATATAATAAATTTGATTTTGATATTGATCATGTGATAATGTTCGGGGGTAGAGTTGCCTTTTGGATTATTGAAAAAAAGTGTTTGTTATGACCAGCGAATTATCATGACAAAACTCTATTAGTCTCTTCCTTGCATTATTTTGTACTCCAAGGTGAAACTTGCCTATTATTCCAATAATCTTTTCATTTCCTACTCTAGCATTCCTATCCCTTATGATGAATGTGATATCTCTGTGTGTGTACGTTTCCTAGAAGATTTTGTAGGTGTACATAGAACCGATCAACTTTGTTCTCCTCAGCATCGTTGATTGGAGCATAGATTTGTTTTATTGTGATGTTAAATGATTTCCATTAGATTTGAACAGATATCATTCTGTCCTTTTTAAGATTATACCCCAGTACTGCTTTTCTAACTGCTTTTTATTACGAGGGCTACTCCATTTTTTCCCTAAGGGGTTCTTGCCCAGAGTAGCATATATAATGATCACCTGAATTGAATTCATCCATTCCATACTTGTAAGCTGACAGCAAAGATGTCAATGTTTAATCTTTTTATCTCCTGTTTGTCCACACGCAGTTCACCTTGGTTCAAAATCTTACATTACAGGTTCCTATGCAATATCGATCTTTAAAGCATCAGACTTTCTTTTCATTCTCATTTGCATCCTCAGTTGGGCTTCCTTTCACATTTGGCCCAGCTGCTTCATTAGTACTGGAGCTACTTGTACTTATCCTCCATTCTTCCCCAGCAGTATGTTGGACAACTTCTAATCTGAGGGGCTCATTTTCAGCATCATGCTTTTTTATAGCCGTTTTAACATTCTCCATGTTGTTTTTTTTCTTGGTGAAAATTTTGGTGTGGTTTGCCATTTATTTCTCCACTGGATTACCTTTTGTCAGAACTCTCAATTATGACCTGTGTATCTTGGATAACCCTGCATCACTTAGTTCATAGTTTAACTTTTCTATGATAGCTTGTCCTCCATGACAAGGCAGTGATCCAGGATGAGGTACTTTTCATGCGAGACCACAATGAAACATTCATGAGGCAATCTAGATCTAGGATATACATGGAAATTAGATGTCATGATAGAGCAAGCAGGAATGAAAAAATGAAGAAACCAGAGGACAATACCGCACATCAAAGCCAGTCATCAATAAGAATCAAAGATAAGATAAAGAGGTAAAAGCAAGACAATTAAAAATAATTTAGTATCCAGGCAATAATAGGTATTAGTACTGATGAATTGGCATTATGACTATTATGAAAATTATGAGGAATTGGAAACACTGAAACCAATTAGGAAGCTACTGAGATATTCTGGGCAAGTAGATATGAGGTCCTAAACTAGAGTGAGTGCCACATGGGCAGAGAAGATACAGACTGGAAAGATTTTGTAGAGGTAAAATATTAAAGTCTTGGCAAATGATTTAAAGTGGAGGAAAGTCATGAGGGAGAGAATGAGTCAAGGAAAACTCAGGTTAATAATCTAGGTTATTGAGAAGATAGTGAAACTCGCAACAGAATTTAGAAAATTTAGGAGAGGGTTATGTCTAAGATGGAAGAAAATGGGTTATCTTTTTGACACACTAAGACATCTACATGGCATAAAAATCATGTCAGCCAGTTGGCAATACATAATTCTGTGTTTGCATGTTTGTGTAAAGGGGAGATTACAAGAGAATATCCAGCTCAATTCCCATTTACTCCCATTAAAATTCAGGAATAATTTGCTAAGGAATTTGTAAGGGTCACAAAATAGTGCCAGATTGCAAATGGTAATGTTGAGACACAGGGATGTGTTTGAGGCCCGGGAATCAGTTGGGTCATGTGGAGGTCAGAGCATATTGCGCCTTCCCTGGCCAGGGGATGTTGCATTGCTCAGAACTTTCTTGTGTGGGATGCCGGAGGTTCCCGATTGATGTCTCCACACCTTGGGGTCTTCATGCCATTGTAATTACAATTTACCTCCCCTCTCTTAATCCCGCTCAGCTGGGCTGTGTCACGAGTGGGGTGTGGATCTGGGTAGATAAAAGGATCCAAGCCTTGGAGGGGCAGGCGGTCTTAGAGTCCTGCAGTAAGGCTTCCAGGGTGTAAGTTTAATAAGCCGTCTTAAAAACATCTATCCTTCAGCATTGCTTTCATTAAGGAGAAAACACCATTGAAAAGGTAACTACCTTCTGTCCCTTAGGGCAGGGCTGACAAAGGCTGACAAACCTTAGGGCAGGGCTGTTGAACCCTGACAGGAATTCATCCATAATTTGAAATTGTGAGTGCTGACAACATCAGCAAGAATGTGTAGAAAGGGAAGAGGACATAGAATTGCAAAACATTATGCTAAGGAGTTGGGGGATCGGGATGTTTGTAGTAAAAGAGACTGAAGGGAACTGTTACAGGCAGCTAGGAGGCAGAACCTGAAAAGACCTATTGCATAAAGCCTGAAGGTAAAGAAGATATCCATAGGGGAGCAAAGTAATCAAATTGTGGTTTGGTATAATCACTGAGAAGAGTAGCCTAGAAAATCAATATAACAGTGAGTTCAATGATATGTCCCAGACTGAAAAAGGTTATGAAACAAGAGCATTCAGGGCAGTTTGGTGCAAAGTTATGAAACAGCAAAAGCTCATTTAGGATGGTGGGTACTACAGGATATTTGATGTCAGAGGATCATATGTAGAAGTCTAGATTTAACATTTAGTCCCTTTATACCCATGGACAAGCTATATAATCTCATTAGTCCTCCTCATTATATTCTATAAAATAAGATGTTTTAGGAGTCTCCTTGCTCTAAGCTTACGTCCTGCTATTATATGGTTTTTGAACCCATCAATATATATATTCACTGGTTCAGATCAGAGGGCATTTGTGCCTTCTCATTTTGTCCAGTTCTTATCCATGCCCATCAATAAATCATTCTTAGAGTATTTGCCTAATACACTAATTTTCCTTTAATCTTTTAATATTTTGTTTATTCTTATGCAATCCTTAGGCCAGCCAGCTCTCTAACTTCATTTCTGATTATGTATGCATTTGATAATGTCGTTTTAGTCACTTCCTGTAATTTGTCATTATTAGTAATTTTTCATTTTATTTATACTCACTATACTTTTCTTTTTTTCTCTTGCTCTTTGTATCACTTGACGTTTTGATTCTTCTGAGGTTGATTAATTTCATCACAGATAGCCAAATAACATCACTAAGAAGATACATATTGACTTTAAGTGTGTTTTGATGTTAGATAGCTGCTTGAGATCGTTAAAAATCCTACAAGCTTTCTCAAATGCTTTATTGTTTTATTTTCCTATTAAATTCTGAGCTCAGTTCATTGTTGAAGCATTGTCCAATATGAAGATGAAATTTTGCATTAAATTAATAGATTATCTTTCTAACTGAATCTCATAATCATGAACTTGTTTGTGCATGCCTTTCTTAATTTTTTTTCACTTGTGGATTGTAATGACTTTTTTGTTGGTTTATTTGTCTGAGTAGTCGTGGATCACAATGAGGAGACCCCATGATATTTCAGGACTCAATACAATCAATACATTGTAATTTTTAATAGTGCTGTTAAGGATTCCCACACATTTTAATTCATCAAATCTGATGTGGGATTTATAGGGGTATAGACCTCACCTAGTCCATGTATGAAGGAGAATTTGTTCTCATGGTGACATGGGGTTTGAACTCTTCACACCTAGCTCTCTTCAGTAAAAGCACAGAGTTGCTTTTGAAGGTGTGATTGCCAAGAGTCCTGGTCCCACCCGTGGTGAGGATTTTGTACTCTTAAAAAGAAAGGGATACTTTAGAAATGAAGCATGATATTCAGTGAACCAGCCATTGCTTTTTCCAGAAAAGATAGAGAGTGACAGTAATTCCCTGTTCTACTCTGTTCTTGGAGCTTTATTTGCTAGAAAATTTAGTCTTAACTTTGTTCAGTGGCTTGTGAATTTCAAATGAGAATACCAGCATTCTGGGCTCAGTTTATTCTGAGTTACTCTCTAATTGGTTTGGTTATATTCTGACAGGAAGGGATGACTCTGAGAGTCATTACAAGAGATTTTATTAGCATACTACTGTCATTGACTGGTGGTGGGTGGAAGGAGGGTTCAGAATTCAGGAGCAAGTAGTGAAACCTCCAGAAGGGAATGAGGAAGGGAAAGACGGAAAATATAGGGGAAGTCTAACTCAGAAAATTAGGTTATCTCTGAGGTGAAATTGCTCATCTTTGGGCAGACAAGAGGGGAGACATTCATGTACTTAATGAACTAGTAGTGATTGATTCACTGAGGAAGGATATGGGAGAGGTTTAATAAGATACTTTTAAGGAATTCCTCCAGCCATCTGGACAGGGATAGAACATGCCCCTAGTATACTGATGGTGGTGAGCCTTATCTTTAAATACATAGTAGATGAGGGCTACCCAATGATATAACATTGGTTTATCTTGACAGGGCCACCCTTTTGCCAAGGAACAGGTGGTCAATTATAACAATATATATTATCAGGAGAGGCCAAAGCATAGAGGTTCAGCAAGCTAGCTAGTACATTTCCACAGCAAGTCAGTGTCTCACATAGAAAACCAGCACAGGTCAGAGTTATAAGGTGGAGTACAGGTTACAAACTGGATTCTAAGGAACATAAAAGTGTCACAAAGATTACCAATTTCCACTATTTTTCCATCTTCTTTTGCCTATGTTTTATGTTTTCTCATTGCCAACTACTAGGGACTTAGTACTATGCCTATCCCAGATGTCTTCATTTACCTGTCCATAGGGAAGCAAATGTACTAAGGTTTATGATTCTTCCCTGAAACTGAACTCTCCTGGTTGACAAAGGAATGAATGAAAAATTCGCTTTAACTCTCTATATTTAGTCAGCCTCAGATCGTATTTCATATTATGCCTAGCCATTTACCAGACAGTCCAAGTGTGAACATCTTACTATCTATAATTGTACAACACATGAACCTTCCCTCTTCTCCTCATCTTACTACCTCATTCAATTTCCACTCATGTGGTTGCTCTGAGAAAAATAAATAATATTGTCAGTCAAAAAATCTACTACCCTATCCCTCTACTAATAATTCCTGTGCCTATTTAGACCAAAAGTCCTTTCTCTGGCCACTTGTCCATATTAGATTATAAATTCCTTGGGGGCAATACATGTCCCATATTTCTATTTGTATCTCCAACACCTAGCACAACACCTAGCAAATAGTAGGGACCATTAAAGTGACTGGTTGATTTGGCAATTCCTAATGCTGCCAGGATGAGGATCCAAACTGAGGACTCTTCATCACTCCCATATCTACATAATGCAGGATTGCCTTCCTTCAGGGTTTTTATCTTTCACAATCATTTCCATGTCTCATCATAACAGCAAACTCTAATGGCTATCTATCATTGTCAAGATTTACAATGGCTCCTGGCTGAGGAGTTCATTCATACACATCCCATTCCTAAATTTTGAAGGTATCTGAATGATAATTATTCCTTCTAACTTTCTCAAGAGCCTAAAACTGTATATATTCATAATACATATATACTCTCACAGTTAATAATGATATGCTCTCAGAACTAACTCACAGCTCATATTGTCAAGAAAAACTTTGCAACACCAGAAAGAGACATGGTATTTGAATTATATGGACTTCTGAAATTCCACACACTTACTAAAGTTACTTATAGTGAGTAATCCTTTAAATCTTCAAGATTTAGAAAATGATTTATATACATTATCTCATTTGACTCTCACAGCAGACCTGTATGGTAGACATTTTGTAAATGAGGAAACTAAGGAAGAGTCAGAATCTTATATGATCTTGAGAGCCTAGAACATTGAGCTTAATATAAAAATCTGAACTTAAGCATAAATACAGAATGTTTCATTGAGTTAAAAATCAGTTTCAAAAATATAAGATGGAGAAAATATGGATAAAGAGCAATCATGCTGAAAGGGATTGAAGGATTTTAATGGACTACAAACTTGATATGAATTGGTACTGTGATGTGGCAATGCAAAGAACTAATGTAAACTTGGACTGCATTAGGAGAGGAATATATTCCAAGAATGGGGAGGTGACTGTGCCACTGGGATCTGCCATTATAGGATACCATATGAAATTGGTTCAGTTCTAAGTACCATGATTTAATATGAAAATAAATAATATGAAAGATGTCCAAAGGAGAATAAGTTCAATAGTAAAAAGCCTTAAATTCATAACATGTGAAGTTCTGTCAAAGAAAGTAGGCATGTTTTATCAGGAAAAGAAAAGACTGAAAGGAAAATTATAGCTGTCTTTAAGTAATTCATGGGCTCTCAGCTAGAGGCAAAATTAGACTTATTTTGTTTGGTCATAATGTAGGACTAAAATCAGTGGGTGAAAGTTGAAAAAAAACAAATTTAGGTTTAATGTCAGTAGAAACGTACTAATAACTAGACCTTTGGAAAACTGGTATGGGCTACCTACAGAGGCTGTGGCTCACTTCTCTCCAGAGGTCTTCCAGTAAAGACTGGATGAACATTTATCAGGTATGTAGGAGTTGCATTCCCTTCATGTTTAGGCTTAGAATAGATGGTTGCAGAGGACCCTTCCATGTCTTAAATTCTATGATATATATTTTATGTATATAGTTCTTCAGGTGATAAATTTTGGAGTTGAAATTTGAACCCAGATCTTTCTTTACTCTAAGATCAATATCCTATCTGCTGTAACAAGCTGTCATTTACAGTTTTCATCACTAAAATATTCACTTACTGTAGTTGTGCTCAAAGACCTGGTGACTACCTTAACCATACCTGCTTTAGCCATGAAGACTAATGTTATATTTAGGCTTGGTATAAAGAGTTTTTTTTAAAGCATCTTAACAATTAGAGCTCTACCCAAGTGAAATAGTCTACCTCAGGAAATGAATGATTTTCCTTAACTAAATATTTTCTTTTTTAACAATAATAGTATTTTGAAAAAATTTTAAAAAAACATTTTATTTTAAAACTTTGCATTTGAGATCAAATTCCCTTCTTCCCTTGTCACCCACCCTTACTGGGAGGATAAGCAATTGAATATAGTTTGTACACGTGTAGGTATACAAAACATTTCCATAGTGGATATATTCTGAAAGCCTGACTATATTTACATCCATTCCATCCTGGCCCCCACTTATTCTATTTTCTACATTGATCCTGTCCCTTTTCAAAAGTATGTGCTTCTAACTACCCTCCCTTTGATCACACCTCCCCCCCCCCCTTATTCCTTTCCCCCTCTACTTTCCTGTGGGGTAAGATATCCAATTTCTTAAGAAAACATTTTTATATTTTTTGGTGAGTTTTGGAGCCCTAAAATTTGTTTAGAGTCATATTTTATGGGTATTTGAGGTGGCTATGTGGGAGCTGTGGAAACTTGTTGCTTCTATGCCGCCATCTTGGCTCCCTTAACTAAATATTTTCAAGGAAAAGTTAGATGGCTACTACTTAGGAATATTGTAGGAGGAGACTTGTTGTTAGTTATGGGTTGAAACAGATTGCCTCTGAGGTCCCTTCCAACTTTGAAGTGTAGGCCACTTTGCCTGGAAGAGAGAAGCAGAGAATAATGTGAAATCAGCTTGAATAGATAGATTGGGTCCCTCCTCTTCTGCCTCCTCCTTTCATTTCTCCTTCCCCAACCCCTGCTACTTTTTTTTCCCTCTTAAATTCTATTTTATAATTTTTCAGTTTTCAGTGTTCACGTTCATAAAACTTTGAGTTCCAATTTTTCCCCGCCCTCCCCTTCTTCTCCCCAAGATGTCAAGCAATCTAATATAGGCTATACATGTACAATCATATTAAATGTATTTCTACATTAGTCATGTTGTAAAAGAAGAATCAGCACAAAAGGGGAAAACGTAAATGAATAAATAAACAACAACAACAACAAAATTAGAAATAGTGTGCTTCAGTTTGCATTCAGATTCAATAATTCTTTCTCTGGCTATGAACAGCATTTCCCATCATGAGTTGTTCGGAATTGTTTCAGATTATCGTATTGCTGAGAACAGCTAAGTCTATCAAAGTTGATTATTGTTCAGTACTGCTGTTACTGTGCACAGTATTCTCCTGGTTCTGTTCCCTTCACTCAGCAGTAGTTCACATAATGTATTTCCAGGTATTTTGGAAATTTACCTGCTTATTATTTCCTATAGCGCAATAGTATTTCCTATAGTACAATAGTATTTCATTATATTCATATATTCACAACTTGTTCAACCATTCCCCAATTAATGGACATCCCTTCAACTTCCAATTCTTTGCCAACACAAAAAGAACCAGTATAAATATTTTTGTACACGTGAGTCCCTTTCCTTTTCTTATGATCTGTTTGGGATAGAGACCTAATAGTGGGATTGCTGGATCAGAGTGTATGCAGTTTGATAGTACTTTGGGCCTAGTTCCAAACTGATCTCCAGAATGCCTGGATCAGTTCACATCTACAACAACATATTAATCCTCAAATTTTCCCACATTGTCTCCAACATTTATCATTTTGCTTTTTGTCATATTATACAGTCTGAGAGGTGTGAGGCAATACCTCAGAGTTGTTTTGAATTGCATTTCTCTAATCAATAGTGATTTAGAGCACTTTTTCATATGAGCATAGATAGCTTTAATTTCTTTGAAAACTGCCTCAAAAAATAATTTAATGTAATCAAACTTATTCATTTTGGATTTCGTAATATTCTCTGCCTCTTGTTTGGTTATAAATTCTGCACTTCTCCATAGTAAACTGTTTCTTGCTTTCCTAATTTGCTTACAGTATCACCCTCCATGTCTAAATAATGTACACATATTGACCTTATGTTTACAAACAGTGTAAAGATTTTGTCTATTCCTAGTTTCTGTCATACTGTTTTCTAGTTTCCGCAGCAGTTTTTTTTTTTTCAACTAGTGAATTCTTATCCCAGAATCTGGAGTCTTTGGGCTTATCAAAGAGTAGATTACTTTAGTCATTTACTTGTGTATCCAACCGACTCCACTAATCCACCACTCCATTTCTTGGCCACTACCAAATAGTTTTCATGATTGCTGCTTTATAGTACAGTTTTAGTTTTTGTATGCTAAGATCACCTTCCATTGCATTTTTTCCCATTAATTCTCTTGATATTGTAGACCTTTTGTTTTTCCAGATGAATTTTATCTTTTTTTTTTTGACTTCTATAAAGTAATTTTTGGTATTATGATTGGTTTGACGTTGACAAAATTAATTTAGATAGAATTGTCATTTTTGTTATATTAACTCAGCCTACCAATGAGCAGCTAATATTTTTCCAGTTATTTAGATTTAACTATATTTGCCCTAAAAGTGTTTTGTAGTTGTGTTTATATAGTTCTTGTGTATGTCTTGGCAGGTAGACTCCCAAATATTTATATGATCTACAATTATTTTCAATGGAATTTCTCTGTCTCTTGATGCTGAGCTTCCTTAGTAATATATAGAAATGTCAGTAATTTATGTGAGTTTATTTTAATAATAATAATAATTTTAAATTCTGTAGCTTTACTAAAGTTGTTAATTATTTCAAGTAAATTTTCAGTTGATTATCTAGTTGATTTTCTATGTATACCATCATATCATTTGCAGAGAGGTAAGACTTTATTTCCTCATTATGTATTCTGATTTCTTCAATTTCCCTCTCTTATTGCTAAAAACTAATATTTCTAGTACAATATTGAATAACAGTGGTGATAATGGACATCCTTGTTTTACCCCTGATCTTACTGGGAAAGCTTCTAGCTTGTGCCCATTACATAGAATGCTTGCTTATAATTTTTGATAGATGCTACATATAATTTTAAGGAAAATGTCATTTACTTCTATGCTCTTTAGATGAATGGATTCAATATTTTGTCAAAAGCTTTTTGTGCATCTATTGGGATAATCACATGATGTCTATAAGTTTTGTTATTAATATGGTCAGTGAAACTCATAGTTTCTTAATACTGAACCAACCCTGCATTCCTGGTATAAATTGTGACTATTCATAATGTATTATCCTTATCATAAATTGCTATAATTTCCTTGCCAATATTTTATTTAAAATCTTTGTATCTATATTCATTAGAGAAGTTAGTCAATAATGTTCTTTCTCTTTTTTTTTTTTTATTCTTTCTGGTTTCAGGAATTAGCACAATATTTGTATCATAAAAAATTGGTAACATTCCACATATTTTTCCAAATAATGTATATGGTATTGCAATTCATTATTCTTTAAATATTTGATAGAATTCCCTTGTAAATCCATCTGGTATCAGAGATGTTTTCTTAGGGAGTACATTGATACTTTATTCGATTTCTTTTTCTTCTGAAATGGGGTTAAGTATTTTATTTCTTTTTTAATTTTTTTTTTATCAATTCATGTTTTTGCAAATATTCACTCATTTCACTTTGAATGTCAGATTTACTGGCATACTCTTGGTCAGAATAGGTTCTGATAATTGCCTTATTTTTCTCTTCATTTGCTCTTCATTTTTGATACATGCAATTTGGTTTTCTTCTTTCTATTTTTTTAATCAAATTAACCAGTGCTTTATATATTTTATTGTTTTTTCATCAAATGAGCTTTAGTTTTAATTATTAGTATAAGAGTTTTCATGATTTCAATTTTATTTACCTCTTCTTTGATTTTCAAGATTTCTAATTTGGTACTTATTTGAATATTTTAATTTGTTTTTTAAGCTTTTTTTTTTGGTTGAATACCCAATTCATTGATCTCTTTCTCTATTTTATTCACGTAAGCATTTAGTGATATAAAATTTTGTCTAAGGTCTGCTTCAGCTGCATTCTATAAGTTTTGGTATGTTGTCTCATTACTGTCATTCTCTTTGGTGAAATTATTGATTATTTCTATCATTTGTTGTTTGACCCACTGATTTTTTAAGATTAGATTATATAGTTTGCAATTAATTTTTAGTGTATCTTTCCATGGCCTTTTGTTACATGTAATTTTTATTGCATCAAGATCTGAAAAGGATGTATTTAATATTTCTATCTTTTTGCATTGGATTGTGAGGTTTTTAATACCTTCATAAATGGTCAAATTTTCTATAGGTGTCATATATCATTGAGAAAAAGATATATTCCTTTTTATCCCAATTCAGTTTTTTTCGAATGGTCTATCATATCTAACTTTTTTAAAATTTGATTTACCTACATAACTTCTTTTTTGTTTATTTTATGGTTGGATTTATCTAGTTTTGAAAGGTGGATTTTGAAGTCTCCATTAGTATGGCTTTTTTTTTCTATTTCTTCCTGTAACTCCCTTAACTTCTCTAAGAATTTAAATGCTATACCACTTGGTGTATATGTGCTTGATATTCATATTTCTTCATTGTCTATGGTACCTTTTAGAAAGATGCAGTTTCCTTCCTTATCTTTTTAAATTAGATTTTGCTTTTGCTTCGTCTGAGATCAGAATTGCTACTCCTGCATTTTTTTCTTTTTCTTTTTTTTTTTTACTTCAGCTGAAGCATAATTCACCGTGTTCCAACCTTTACTCAATGTGTATCTCTCTGCTTCAGATGTATTTCTTGTAAAGAACATATTTTAGGATTATGGTTTTTAATATGAATTCTGCTCTCTGCTTCCAATTTAAGGGAGTGTTCATCCCATTCACATTCAGTTATGATCAGTAACTGTGTCTTTCTCTAGATGCTCTTTTGCCCTCTAGTTATACTTTTCTCTTTCCTTTAACCCTTTCCTCATCAGTGTTTTGCTGCTGAGTACGATCTCCCTCAATCTGTCCCCCCTTCTATCAGCCCCTCTCCTTTATCTTTTCTCTTTCTTCTACTATTTCTTCCCTCCCCTCTGTACAGCACCTGCTTTCTTTCCCCTTTCTCCTGCTACTTTCCAATGGGGAGCCCTGACATCCTGCAACAGGGATGAGAAAGAATCATCTACCTAGAAGGGTGCATAAAAAGAGACAGGATTCCCAGAGTGGTGGAAAATAGAGAGCCAATTTTATTACCCTGCATACAAGCTTTTGTAGGATGCTTCCTAATTGTTTTCCCCTTAGGACATTGCATACTTCTTTGTTCCCAGTCTGTGGGTATATAGCAAGCTTATCTCAAGTATAGAATCCTCACACCTGTGTGTTTGAGCTTCTTCTTGAAGGATGGGGGACTGGTCAAAGTCCAGTAGCAGGCTTTTCAGCTGAGAGGCCTTATTCAGCCATCAGGGTCAGAGTACCACTGGCCTGTAATCCTCTACATCTCCCTTTTTCTTTTGTTGTAAGTGTAGGTAATACAGATCAGTGGTGACTTCATGAAGAGCACAAGTCTAACACCAGCAACATAGGGGTACAATGCAAACTGCAGGGAGACACAATATAATCATGGGAAGCAACATATATAACCAAACATTTTGCAAATCATAATCAGACCCATTATTTCACTTGTGTTACACAAATAGGGTGAAATATATAACCATACTTCATCAATATCCCCATTCAGCTATAACTATCTCTTGCAGTTCTCAATAGCCATAGATTTTCATTTATCCTGTCTTGTTATTCTAATGCTATTGAGATATCTCTGCAACTATTGTACAAATTCAGGGGTCTTTACCTCTGTAAACAGGTGACAAATACTGCAAGAACTGAGGAAGACACAATAATAGATGCAAGTATTATAATACCAAACACAATACATGAAATACACCCCTTCTGCCATCACCTTTTTGCCAGTTACAGAAGTACTCAATCAGAAGGGCTACCAAACTGCTCAACACTATTTAAAGGGCAAAAGGGCCTTGATTTACAATCTTATTTCCAATAACAGTGTGGTTTATACACTGTCCAAGTAGACATTGAACACAAGTAACATTCTATAGGGTCCCTGAATGTTTGTGGTTCTGTGATGATGTATCCTATGAGAGAAGCAAATTGACAGGGAGGACAAGCAGCCAATTTGGTGTAAATGGTATTGTACATACGTCCTTGATAATTATGTATAATTGTCAATAACTGCAAAAGCTTTCTACAAGTCCCATTGAATTCATCATTGTTCTTGATCACCCTCTTCTGTGGTTCCTGGGGTTGGTTTATTCAAGGTGAGCAGTGTCAGCAGGACCAGGAAGTTCTGCACTCTCAAGTGCAGTGCTTCTCAACCTGTGGATTATGTTCAATTTGTAATAATGAAAATATATCCTGCATATCAGATATTTACATTATAATTCCTAACAGTAGCAAAATTACAGTTAGGAAATAGCAATGGAAATAATTTTATGGTTGGGGGTCACCACAACATGAGGAACTCTATTAAAGGGTCATGGTATTAGGAAGGTTGAGAACCACTGCTCAAATGGGTCATCCTGTTGTGGGGGTGTCTTCTTCTGGGGGGCGTTGATGGCATATTCGCTGTGTCAGGTGCATCCTTTGAAGGCTCTGAGAACACTTGAGCATGCCCTTGTGGGATCCAGATTGAAGTGGTTCCATCTTTTGGGGAAATACAAACATACCCTTCCTCCCAAGTAATTACTGTCCCAGGCCCCTCCAGGTGTTTGTGACCAGGTCTTTCCATATTCAGTCTATTACAGGGTGTTCTGTCACTGTCTTCCCCTTTCTTTTGTTTTTGAAGGAACTTTACCAAAGGGAGGATAATGGATTATGTCCATCCCCTGTTTCACAAAGGTTGTTTATCCTCTCATCATATTCTTTTACCCATAATAAGTTAAGACACCACTTAACTCTTGCTTAGGCTGAGGAATGAGCATACATTCAAAACAGCAAAATCCATTCCACTTCATGTTAACTTAGCTATAAATTGTTGTGGAAATGAAGGTTTTAGTAGGCCTCCTAAAAAGCATACTAAGGATTGAAAAGACATTTTAAAAGTATATTCCCTGTAAACAAAAGTCTCAAGATTCATAAAAGATCACCAAACTTCTGTAGAAAAGCAATGGAAAAGTTGTAACTAATTCTTGATGAAAAATTTTAGCATTAAAACGGTAAAGCAACTTAGGTAATAATTTCCATAAGTGATAAACAAAGGGTTTTAGCTGTAGCCTCTTTTTAAACTATAAGTAAAGGTATAAACACCTGGTACAGAAATTTTTCTCCTCTTCTCATAGCTGCAGAGACTGATTGTGGATTTAGGGGTTTGAATTGGAGAGGATTATCTGCACACTTAAAGGTGTGGGCTTCTGGGGGCCTCAGGGCTGTTACTAGTGGAATCCTTGATAAATTTAGTATGCTTCCTCCCTTTTGCCAGATTGGGGAGGTCAATTGAAACTTTCCACAAATCTTTGGCACTGGCTCTACTGCTCTAATATGGGATGACAGACTTCAATGAGTCTCTGCAAAATATTTTCAGCTGATTAAAAAAAAAACCAAAAAAAAAAAACCTCTATACCAATAAACCATACCTATCTTTCCACTTCCTAAAAACCTCCTTGAAAGTAAGAGCCCTGAATCCTCTGGTAAAAAGGAAGTCAGAAATGGCACTGTATTCCTTCTCCCCCATACTACAGAGCTCAAGACTTCCTGTTTTTATCAGATCCCAAAAAACATCCCAATCTGTTCAAATACCAAGCAGTATAACAAATCCTGTCCCATCCCCAGCATCACACAAGGAGTGACACCCCCTATCCTTCACATGAATTCAGTTGACTTATAGTTGCATTCTGAACACACCAAATTTTTCTTTCACAAGGGGGCAGAAATGGTGAAATGCTCACTGTTTGCCCCTATGATCTGAGAGGAAAGACCCCCATCCTATCTCCTTGTCAACACCCAACTTGGGCAGAGTTAAGTGAAAGAAAGAGATTTTCAAGCTTTTAAAAATCTTAAAATTTCTGTTCATACTTTTCATGCAACTAATTTATACCTATCTTAAATTTTCTACCCAGCTCCTCTCTTTACTACATGCCTGAATTTCTTTCTTTTTTTAATTAAATTTTATATTTCTTCTTAGTTAACATCATTCATTTCCACAAGATTTTGAGTTACATATATTCTTCCCACCTTTCCCCTACTACTCACCACCCTAAAACGGCAATCCTGCTGTACACCCCCTCCCCCAATCTGCTCTCTCCTATATCCGCCCCCACACCCCATCTGACTTAATATATATATACATACATACACACACAGATATATATATATATATATATATATATATATATACATATATATTAAACATTTGATCTTAAACATTTGATTTTTAAAACTTTGAATTCCTAATTCTATTCCTTCCTCCTTCATCACCCACTTTTACTGGGAAGATAAGCAAATCAATATAGGTTGTACATGTGTAGCTACGCAAAACATTTCCATAGTGGATATATTTGAAAGACTGACTATATTTCAGTCCTTCCTATCCCTCTCCCCACTTGTTCTATTCTCTACTTTGAACCTGCCCCTTTTCAAAAGTGGGTGCTTCTAACTACCCTCCCCCCCCAAACTGCCCTCCCTACCATCACTTCCCCCTCTCATCTCCTTCCCCCCTACTCATTTGTAGGGTGAGATACCATATTTAGTGTGTATGTCATACCCTCTTAGGCCAAATTCAACAAGAGTAAGGTTGACCCATTCCCTTTTGCTTTCTTGTTCTTCACCTCCATTGAAACAATTTTCCCTTCCCTATGAGATAATTGACCCCATTATGTCTCTTCCTATCTCCTCTCATTATATTCCTCGCTTACCTCTCAATTGCACCTTTTAAGTATGATCCTTTCCTATTCAGTTGATCCTGTGCCCTCTGTCTACGTATACCTGTATGCATATATACACATGCTCACATATCTATTCATATGCCCATATGTGCTCCTATATCAACATATATCTGGATGCATACATCTATACATCTCTCTCTCTCCTTCTCTCTCCCTCTCTCTCTCTCTCTCTCTCTCTCTCTCTCTCTCTCTCTATATATATATATATATATACATACACATATATAAAACAATATATATACATATATGTGTGTGTGTACATGTGTGTGTATATATATATGTATATATATATACATATGTAGATTTATCTGTCATCTATCTATCTATCTACATTTATATTCCCTTTATCTATCTTCATACTGAGAAAAGTTTCATAAGTTACAATTATTATTTTTCCATATAGGAATATAAATAGTTCAACTTTCATAAGTTTCTTATGATTTCTTTCCTCTATTTACCTTCTCATGCTTCTCCTGCTTCTTCCATTTGAATATCAAATTTTGTATTCAACTCTTTTTTTTTTTCATCAAGAATTCTTGAAAGTCCTCTATTTCATTGAATGACCATATTTTCCACTGAAACATTATATTCAGTTTTGCTGGGTAGGTGATTCTTGGTTTTAATCCCAGCATCTTTGACCTCCGGAATATCGCATTCCAAGCCTTTTGATCCCTCAGTGTAGAAGCTGCCAGATCCTGTGTTTTCCTGATTGTGTTTCCACAGTATTCAAATTGTTTCTTCTTGGCTGCTTATATTTTCTCCTTGATCTCAGAATACTTTTAGGAGTTTTCTTTTTGGGATCTTTTTCAAGAGGTGATTGGTGGTTTCTTTCAACCTCTATTTTGCCCTCTGGTTCTAAAACATCAGGGCTATTTTCCTTGAGAATTTCTTGAAGGATAATTTCTAGGATCTTTTTTTTGATCATGCCTTTCAGGTAGTCCAATAATTGTTAAAGTATCTCTCCTGGATCTATTTTCCAGCCCTGTGTTTTTTTCAATGAGGTATTTCACATTGTCTTCTATTTTTTTCATTTGTTTAGATCTTTTTGATAGTATCTTGATTTCTCATAAAATCATTCACTTCCATTTGCTCCATTATAATTCTGAAGGAATTATTTTCTTCAGTGAGCTTTTGAAATTCTTTTTCAATCTGGCAAATTTAGCTTCTTGAGCCTCTTTTGCTATTTGAGTTAGTCTATTTTTAAGGTGTTATTTTCTTCAGTCAAGTTGTTGACTCTCTTTTCATGATTTTCTTGCATCATTCTCATTTCTCTTCCCAATTCTTCCTCCACTTCTCTTATTTCATTTTCAAAATCCTCCTTAAGTTCCTCTATGGCTTGCAACCGGTTCTGGGTTTTCTTGGAAGCATTTGGTGCAGGAGTTCTGATTGTGTTGTCTTCCTCCCATTCCATGCCTTGATCCTTTTTGTCCCCAAAAAAGGAATCTAAAGTTGGATGGCTGTGCTTGCTTTGCTTCTTTTGATTGCTCATGTTGCCACTCAATTACTTGACTTTTGAGCTTTCTGCCACAGTAGAACTCTGCTTCCAGAGAGGAGAGCTTTGTCCCAAGTTCCTGGGGTTTTCACCACTGCCAGAACTATTAGTTGGGTGTCCTCTATGAAGCCTCCACAGGCTCAGGCACCTAGTAACATGCCCCAGGACCTCCACCCAAAACAGTGATCCATATACCAGCAGGTTAAAGCAAAAGCAATTACCCCTCAGAATGGTTGCTTGGTCCCCCTACAATCTGCAGGCCAGGAGCTCTGAAGCAGCCACAGGGCTGCCATGCCTCAGCTGCTCCTCCCTCTGGGGGCAGAGGCCAGACCCCTCTCTCAGACCCCCTGTTCCCAGAGTCAACACTGACCTCTCACTTTTTCTTTGGCATTTATGGGTTGATAATTCTGGAAACCACCACAGATGCTGTTGATCCACTCACCTGAAGTCCACTGCAGCCACTGGTCAAAGCTGCCATGGGGCTATAAATGTGGGCTCACATGGGGCTGGGCTTGGCTCCCACTGCACTGTGATAGACTCTTCCTGTGTGCCTGATGGTCTGCCTTTAGTGGGCAATTTCTTTATCTCTGTCTCTTTGTGGGTTCTGTTACTCTAAAATTTGTTTAGAGTCATATTTTATAGAGATTTGATGTGGTTAATGGAAGAGACACTGAATTTCCCTGCTTCTACACTGGCATCTTGGCTCTGCCTCCTTGAATTTCTTTCTAATTTTGACCTGATACTGCTCCTACACTCTTCAACTTACCATATCCATTTTAAAATCTGTAAAATAATAAAGTGCTTTGTTTGTTTTATGCCAAGAAAGAAGAGAGAGGGGCAGTTTTGCCACAGAATAAGGAAGTAAAGCCTGCCTGGGTTGCACAAGAGGGAAGCATCACCCAAGGACGCTGAGCCCTTGATGTAGCAGGGCAGAAGGATAAACAGGTGTATCCAGTAAGGAAATCTCTAATGGCTGTTATGGGTCATATCTCCCAACGGTGGACTATGAAATTGCTTTCTTGACCCTGCTAAGCTAAGCATGAGTTCCCGTGGGGAGGTGAGACCTAACTGTCCTCTAAGAATACCATTGAGCTCAGTGAGATCTGACATGGGGATCCATACATGAGTCCTAAACCACTGACTGTCCCCTAGCAGGCTGTGAAAGTCATTTAAGGTCTTCAACTGATCTCTTCTAATCTGCAATTTTTTGTAATGTGACCTGGTTACATTAAATGTTATAGCCCAAATATTGATATGGTTCAGTCCTCTGAACTTTATCTTTGGCAATCTCAAGGCCAGTGGTGGCAAGGCATTTGAGAACATATGCCAGAGACTCCTCTAACTCAGGGGATAAAGAGGCAGCTTCTAAGATATCATCCAAAAAATGGATTATATATACCTGTGGGAATTTTTGCCAGACAGGCTGTAAGGCTTTATCTACAAACAGCTGGCACATTGTAGAACTATTCCTCATGTCTAGAGGCAAAACTTTCTATTGATAATGGTGATGTGGTCTTTGTAAATTCACTGAAGGTACAGAAAATGCAAAATGGTGTGGATCTTGGGAAGAAACTGGGATAGAAAAAAACAGTCCTTTATATCAATAACCCACATTTTCCAATCTCATCGGATCATATTGGGAGATGGTAGCCCAGGTTGAAGGGCTCCCATCAGTTCCATTTGATTATTAACTTGTCTTAAATTGGTGAGCGTTCTCCATTTGCATGGCTTTTTTTTCTGATTATGAAGATGGGGGAATTCCATGGGCTATCTGATTCTTCGATGTGGCTAATCTTAATTTGCTCCTGTACTATTTCTTTTAAGGCCTCAATTTATTCTTGATATAGGGGCCATTACTATACCCATATAGGTGTGTCATTTTTCCAATTAATGGGTATAGCTGAGGTCTTTTGAGGCCATTGAATGGTGACTCCAATCAAAAAACCCTGAGTAGATATGATAAATCACATTTGTCAGAGGAGATCGTGTCCCCACAAATTCATAGACAAATGGAGGAGCACATAGGGTTGTATGGTCCCAACTTTCCCCCTCACATTCCCATCTCAATGTGTTCACTCTTCAGGATTGGAAGCTGTCCCTACTCCCACCATATCAATATCTGTGCCCTGCAGTGGCCGATCTATAGGCTGCTGATCCTTGGAAATAACTGTTTTATCTGCCCTGGTGTCTATCAGCCCTGTGAAGGGCTGTCCCTTCAATGTTATCCTTAATAATGGGCGAGAACTCCTCACTACTTGATTCCGATAAATACTAGCCCTCTGTATATCTTCTTGGAGTTGCTCTTGCTTTTCTCTTTCTAACCTACATTCCAGTGACCCATACTGGTTGCATAAAATAAGGCTTAGGGCTATAGTGTCTCCTAAGGAAATATTTATATCCCTCTCTTTGGGGTTGATAATGGCCACTTTAAGGAGGGTTACTCCTGATTGCCAAACTTGGGAATGTCTTGTAAAACCTTGATAAGCAGCCTCAGTGAGTACTATGAGGAATCTCACAGTACCAGGTGATAAAGGTGATGTGGTCTGCATGGGGACAATGATATGACCAAATTGAGCTACCATGACTTCCTGATCAGCAAAAATAGGAACAGTTATCACATGAATGGAAGCTCACAATCCCCAGTGGTTTTGTCCTGTTGAATTTGCTATTGATTGTACTGTTGTTGTAAACTTAGATGGCCACTCAAGGCTGTGGCCACTCCCCATTGTTGTTGATGGGGTGGGCCCCAAGAGCAGTTTCCTGACCTACATTCTGATGACTAATGAAAAGCTTTTCAACCTTTTGGGCATGAGGTGTTGGGCCTGGAGGGTCTAGTTCTAACGGGCTCCTTTTTGTCTTTTCCTTTTTGCCTGCACTGGGCTTACAAATGACCTGGTTTCTTATAATTAAAGCACTTTTGATCTCCTTTCCTCCAAGCTTCCCCATGTCCTGAACTAAGGTTCATAGCCCCCGATTTTTCTCCAAGCAGATTTACATAGAAAGTCTGAGTGCCCACTGTGGCACACCTTTGGATTGTCTCTTCCACAATGGCATCCCTTTTGCAACCTGAAAGAGCTCTCTTACAGTCTTGCTTGTAATTTTCTTGTGCTAATTGCCTTATCAGAATGTCAGCTGCAGGTCCTTCTCCAGCTTTTCTAATGATAGTCTGAGTCCCTGAGTGTTTCTGTGAATGATTCTCCTTTGTCCCCTTTTCCAGGGATTGCTGCCCAAGCTCTAGTGGCACATGCAACTGTTCGATGGTATCCCCCTATATCATAATGTGGCTGCCGACCTACTGCCTGATACGGGCTGGTACCTGAGAACTGTTCATAATTGAAGGGCACCTGTTGTTGCTCATTACAGGTGGCCTGTTATCTGCCCTGGTCAAGAAACTCAGAGCTCCAAACCAAATATTCTCTGGCTTCCAGGCATATGGAAGCCACCTGTCTCCAATCATGAGGGGGCAGAATGGTATAGGCTCCTTGGTCCAAAAGTATTCTAACATATATAGAAGTTGAAGCAGATGTTAGAGGCCTTTTAAATTTCACTGAGCAGTCTGATATCAAGGGGTTCATAATCACGAAGGACTTGTCCGAGATTAATAGGGTCAGGTCTCTGTAATACTGGAAATGTTTGTAATCCTAGGTCTCAACAATCCTCTCCCTGCTTCTTAGCTTGTTGGAAAGCTTTTTCGAAGGGGAAGAGCATATTGCACTTTTTCTGCTTGACCACGTCCCCAGTAGGGATGTGCAATGCTCAGATAAGAGGGACATTGAGACAGCGGGTGAAGTGGGGGGGGGGGGGCAGATGGCTGTGTAGGGCTCTCCACCTCAATTGGGTACAGCCCTTCTCTCCCTCTGTATTCCCTTGCTCTCGTTCATCTTCCTCCTCTTCCTTTGCCTGAGTCTCTGCATGAAGCCTCCAAATCTCTCAGTGGAAATCTGGCTTGACTAAACACAATTTAAGGACATTATATAACTGAAAGCAATGTACTGGGAAATTCTCTGGCTCTACCATGGAGTAATATTCTGTTAATTGTTCACCAACTATTTTTCATTTTTCAAGGCTTAATGTGCCTTCTTTATGTAGACTTGGAGAAGTGATCTCTAGCAGATCCAAAAATTATTTTATCTGATTCTGCATGACAATGAGTTATCTTTCTTTCTTTGTATGTAGAAGGGCTTTCTCTTAGGTCTCTAGGCTAGGCTGCTTAATCTGCAATTGCCCCATAGCCGTTTGCTAGGGAGGAAAGTGAGAGTACCATAAATGGTTTGTCCATACTCTTCCCCTTACCTTGTCCTAGGATCCTGCGTTGCTCAAGGGGGTCCTCTGGATGGAACCAATGAGGGCTTGCAACACTCACTTGGCCTGCCATTTCTGTGCTTTGGCCTATCATTTCTGGGCCTCATATTTATCACCAGTAGTGGGGGGCCCTGCTGTCCTGCAGTAGGGCTGAGAAAGAATCACCTACCCAGAGGTTGGGAGAGGGTGCATAAAAAGAGACAAGGCTACCAGAGTGGTGTAAAATAGAGAGCTGGTTTTATTACCCTGTGTACCAGCTTTTATAAGACACTTTCTAATTGTTTTTCCTGAGAACATTGTTCTCTTCTTTGTTCCCAGGCCATGGGTGTATAGCACACTTATCTCAAGGACATAATACTCACACCTGTGTGTTTGTGCTCTTTCTGGGGAATGAGGAATCTATCCAGGCCCAATATCTGGCTCTTCAGCTGAGAGGGCTTATTCAGCCATCAGAGTCAGAGTACCAATGGCCTGTGGTCCTCTACACTTTCTTATAGTGTAAAATTGATTTCTATATCTAATTGAATGTGTTATTCCCTCTTTGAGCCAAATCTGATGAGTATAAGGTTTAACCAATGCTTGCCCCCCCATTTTCTTTCTCTGTACTGTAATAGGTCTTTTATGCCTCTTCATGTGATGCCATTTATCTTTTTTGCCTCCTCCTTTCCTGTTCTTCCAGTACAATACTTTTTTCACCCTGTAATTTCTTTTTTATATCATCATATATAAGTCAACTCATACCCATACCTTCTGTGTATGTATACCCCTTCTACCTGCCCTAATAAAGGATCATTTCTTAACTGGTTAGGAGGAAACTTGTTTTTCTTTTTATTCAGTCTCCAAAGTACAGAAGAAGCGAAGAACTGTATGTCTAATGATTCACGTTTGAGAATAGGTAGTGGGTGTTATGGATTGTGCTAATTCAATCTGCCTCACATCATTTTTGCTTTTTAAGTAACTATAGGAACTGTATTTTATAATTTCAGACTTTTGCTATATAAATTTCCCTTTGTTGTTTTAATCCCTTTGGAAAACGTAAAATTATTTTTAAAGTGCTGAGGTATTACTTAAATTGCTCTTTTGCTTTATGTGCTGTTACATTTACTTTAGAAAGCCTTTTCATCTTTTTACAGTGATCTATCAATGAAATTTTTAAGATAATCCCACTAAATTAGATTAAACAATTTAATTTATCCCTCTGCTGAATATAAGGAGGGTCTTTGCTTGTTAGGAATTGATTTCCTACATAGTCTAACAGTTTATGAAACTGGAAAGATGTATGGTAAATACAACATGTGGAAAAAATTTCATTATCTCTTTATATGACCATTTTCTACTTATTGCCAGTGGGCTAGAAGGATTAATGATCATATTAAAGGTCCTACCACAAACTTCTTCCAGAAAATGTAAGACTAACATTTATAAACAAAATTCATTGAATTTGAAAGCAAGGTATTAATCCAGAATGAGATCTACATAGTGATTAATCATCAAGGTCCCTGGGGCATATTTTAAAAATCAAATATCAAAACTGGGACAAAAATTTCTTTTGATTTTGAGATGCAGAGGTATAAGGGTCAGAGTAGGAAAGCTGGCAAGGCAAGACAAGGAAAGATCATGAGGTTTAAGCAATTGAATCCAATCATTCAATGTGTATTAATCACCCATTTGTGTTATTGAATTAGTCAGTCCACAAGCATTTATTAAACACATACAATGGGCTAGTCACTATGCTAACTTCAGGGCATACAAGATGTATACAGAGAAGATGGCAGGTAATTTGAAAAGCAAAGGCACTAACAACTATGAAGAATCAGAAAAGCCTCCTTGGAGATAGGAGAAACTAAGAGCTTGAGGTGAAGTGCTCCAATTCTGGAAGACAATTCATCCAAAGGCACTGAGACAATATAATATTTAGGGAATTGCAAGTGGCCGTTGTAGATGAATTATAGAATGTGTGAGGAGAGAAAAGCATATAACTGGAAAGGTAGGAAGGGGCCAAATTATAATTGAGTTTTAAATGACAAAGGAGTCTCTACTTGATCCAGAAGGCAATAGAGAATCATTGAAGCTTATTGAGAAGGGGGTGGCAATGTGATCAGACTAAAATGTTAGAAAAATCATCTGAGTAAATGATGGAGTTGAATGAAGAACAAAAGATACAAAGACATGTGGCAGCTAGGTGGTACAATGAATAAAGCACTGTCCCTAGAGTCAGTTGGACCTAAGTTCAAATCCAGCCTCAGTCACTTGACACACTGACTAGCTGTGTGACCTTGGGAAAGTCACTTAATGCCAATTGCCTTGCCCTCCTCCCTCAAAAAACCCCAAAACCACAAAAAAGGATAAAAAGAATGAAAACAATTCTTGAATGGATTAATAAATATGAATTAGTTAAGTAAATACAGAGTAATTTTTTGAGTCACCAACAACAGTGCAGGGGATGGGGGGAGTCATGGAGGGAGGATGAAGATATCCCTCATGAAGGAGGTATCACTTGAACTGAAAACATTAAAGACTCCAGTGATTCTAAATGAAGAGAGGGATGAAGAGGATAGAGGAGATAGATAGGTAAGAACTGAATGTCTTTTAAGGGGAAGGATAAGTAGACCACTTTACCTGAACTGTATACTATGAAGCAAGGAGTAATGTGAAATAAGTTTTCATAGAAAAATTGGAGCTGGATTGTGAAGGATTTTGTATCTAAAAAAGAAAATATTATCTTAGAGACAGTAGAGAGCTACAAAATTTTTGAGTAGGGAGTGACATGTTCAAACCAAGACTTTACAAATATCAGTTTGACAGCAATTCAAAGGATAGATTATATAGTGGAGAAATAGGATACAAGGAGACATTAGGAACACTAATGTAATAGATGAATTGAGAGGTAAAAATGTTTCAATTATAGTAGTTGTAGAATTAACAGAAAGAAGAGAACAGGGGCAGCTAGTTGATGCTGTGAATAGAGCACCAGTCTTGGAGTCAGAGGTACCTGAGTTCAAATCTGGCCTCAGACACTTAACATTTAGTAGCCATATGACCTTGGACAAGTCACTTAACCCTAATTGCCCTTCCAAAAAGCAAAAACAAAAAAACAAAAAAAAAAAAACGAAAGAAGAGAACAGAGCCAAGAGATGTTGTGGAATCTATGGATCTATAGAATTTAGCAACTGTTTTGATATGGACAATATGGCAGAGTGAATAATTGAGGATGGTTCTGAGGTAATGAACCTGAATGATTGGACAGGAATAGGGAATTCAATAAAAAGAGGTTTGTTTGTTTTCCTTTTGCTTTTGTTTCTTTTTTTGTGGGGGGTGAATCAGTTCTATTAGTAGAGACAATACATATAGAGAAGAAATATAGGATATGTCTTGGGAGAGTGGTAGAGTGAAGTTTAGAGGATTTTCTTTTTCCTTTGTCCTATTTTGTTTTAAGGTTGGGTAATGTTTGAACATGCTTGTATTCAACAGGGCTGAATATAGGAGAGAGACAGACAGACAGAGAGGGAGAGGGAGAGAGACAGAAAGAGACTCATGGAAGGAGACATCTAATGCCCAAGTAGGGTGTTGGGTCTTGGAAATGACAAGTATCACATTTCCTCTCATAGACTAGAGGACAAATAGGAAGTATAAACTTAAGAAGGAATGATCTAATATGTGTGACACTGAGGTAGTAAAGCATAATGTTTGATGTCCTAGTCAGCATTCAGTCTATCAATTGAGCAAACCACCAAAAAACAAGGGGGCTCTGAAGTAAGTGTTGCACTCTCCCTGACTCTCTGAAAACTGACTGCTTCTGTACCCTTAGCTACCATTTTGTAGATGACATTGCTTCTCTTCTATTTGTCTACTAATAATGGTGGATTAATAAATCAGATTGTGATTCGTAGACTCAACCAACTCTAGGAAAACTCTTCTTCATTATTGACACTGGTTGTGACATTGACTCACTTCTAACTTTTTTAACATTTTATTTTAAATTTCAATAAAATAAGAAAAGAAAAAGAAACACTTAAATTCTAAAACTAAAAATAACATAAAATGAAGAAAAAATATTGTCATGTATAGAATGTAAGGATGCAAAATATAAAGCAATAAATTCCCATTTGAAGAAAATCTATATAATAAATGCCATGCATTATATGGAGAACTGTTCATCTTTTCTTTGCTCCCTTGTAAGTTTTCTTTTATTATCTGCTACTCACTTTTCACTTTGATTTTTTCACTTCCCCCCACCCCCACTAAAGGCTACAGGTAAGCTTTGATTTACATACTTATATACAAACATACATAAATATACACACATATACATATATACATAATATAGACATACAAACATGAATATATAGACATATAATATAAAATATAATTTATGTATGTACTAGTACATACATAAATTTATACATACATAAATATCTATGATTATGCTCATATATAGGCATATACATTCATATGCATATATGTAAGACCATACTATAATTATTTGTCCTGTTTCTCTGAGGGTGGGTAACCTCTTCCTTCATAACTCCAAGACTTTGCATATTTTTCAAAGTCCAACAACATGTCACTTCCTACACCCCAACAGTATTCCAAACTTATAGTTGTATTAAATACTATAAAACAATGTTGATAAAAATAACTGACAAATAGTGTAGTTTCCCTATTTTTTCTCTTTTTTTATAAATTAATTAATTTATTTTTGGTTTCCAACATTCATTTCCACAAGATTTTGTGTTCCAAATTTTCCTCCCATTTCTCCCTTCCCCACAACCCCAAGATGGCATGCACTCTGATTACCTCTTCCCCCAATCTTCCCTCCCTTCTGTGATGCTCCTCTTCTTATCCCTTTCCCTCTTATTTTCTTATAGGGCAAGAGAGATTTCTATACCTCACTGCCTGTGTATTTTATTTTCCATTAGCAATTAAAATAATTCTTAATATTTGTTGTTAAAACTTTGTGTTACAAACTCTTGCCATTCTTCCCTCATCACCCACCCTCATTGAGAAGGCAAGCAATTCAATATAGGTTGTACATGTGCAGTTATGCAAAATACTTCCATAATAGTCATGTTATAAAAGATTAACTATATTTCCCTCCATTCTATCCTGTCCCATACTTATTCTACTTTTTCCTTTGACCCTGTCCCTTCTCAAAAGTACTTGCTTATGATTACCCCCTCCCAAAATCTGCCCACCATTCTAACATACCTCTCTTATCTCCTTCCCCCTTGCTTTCTTGTGGGGTAAGATACCCAATTTAATGTGGATGTTATTCCCTTCTTAAGTCAAATCTGATGAGAGAAAGGTTCACTCATTCTCTCTCACCTCCCCTCTCTTCCCCTCCATTGTGAAATTATTTTCTTGCCTCTTTTATGTGAAATAATTTACCCCACTCTATCTCTCCAATTTTCCTTCTCCCTATATATTCCTATATCATCTCCTAATTTTATTTTTTGGATATCACCCCTGCATATTCAACTCACCCTGTTCTTTTCATCTATGTATCTATGTATCTATCTACATATATTTCCTCCGACTAACTTAATACTGAAAAAGGTTTCATCATTTACAAATGTCATCTTTCCATGTAGGAATGTAAATAGTTAAACTTTAATAAATTCCTAATGCTTTCTCTGTCTTGTTTACCTTTTCATGCTTCTCTGGATTCTTTTATTTGAAAGTCAAATTTTCTACTCAGCTCTGGTCTTTTCAGCAAGAATACTTGAAAGTCCTCTTTTTAGTTGAATGTCCAGGTTTTCCCCTGAAGTATTGTACTCAGTTTCACTGGATAGGTGATTCTTGGTTTTAAAGCTAGCTCCTCTGACCTCCAGAATATCATATCCCAAGCCTTTCAGTTCCTTAAAGTAGCAGGTGCTAGATGTTATATTATACTGTTTGTCTTTCCACAGTACTTGAATTGTTTCTTCTTGGCTCCTTGTAATATTTTCTCCTTGACCAGGGAACCCTGTAATTTGGCTACACTATTCCTAATACTTTTCCTTTTGACATCTCTTTTAAGAAAAGATCAATGGATTTTTTCAATTTCTATTTTACCCTCCATTTCTACCATATCAGGGCAGTTTTCCTTGGTAATTTCTTAAAAAATTATGTCTAGGCTTTTTTTTTTTTGATTGTGGCTTTTAAGTAGTCCAATAATTTTTATATTATCACTCTTGGATCTATTCTCAAGATCAGTGGCTTTTCCAGTGAGACATTTCACATTGGTTTCTATTTTTTCATTCTTTTTGTTCTTTTTCATAATGTCTTAATTATCCTCCATTTGCTCCATTCTAATTTTGAAGGAATTATTTCTTCAGTTAACTTTCAGACTTCATTTTACATTTGGCCAATTCTTTTTAAGGCATTCTTCTCCTCATTGGCTTTTTTAACCTCTTTTTTCATCTGATTTAGTCTATTTTTTTAGGTGTTATTTTCTTCCACAATTTTTTTGGGGGGGATCTCCTTTAGCAAGCTATTGATGCATTTTTCATGATTTTCTTACATCACTCTCATTATGCTTTCCTGTTTTTCCTCTACTTCTCTTAGTTGATTTTCAGAATCTCTTTTGAGCTCTTCCATGACCTGAGACCAATTTGTATTTTTTTTTTGGAGGCTTTGGATGTAGGAGCTTTAGCTTTGTTGTCTTCTTTAGGTTTTATGTTTTGATCTTCTTTGTGACCAAAGTAAGATTCTAAAGTCTGAGGTGTTTTGTTTTTTTTTAAATGCTATTTGCTCTTCTTTAAAGCCAAATACTTGACTTTTTAACCCTTTGTCAAGGTAGGGCTCTGTTTCCAGTACGGGTGGCAGTGAGAGTGGGTATACTGTCCCAGGCATCAGGGGTTTTGTATCAGTAGCTGCATCCCCAATTGTCTGTGAACTCAGAGCTCCAGAAACAGCTGCTGCTGCCACTGCCACCACCACTGCAGCATCTGCCACTATCACCTCTGCCACCCCAGGGCCGGGTCTGGACTTAAGCTGCACTGAACTCTCTTTTCACCCAGGTCCCACAGCATTTTCCCCACTGACTTTCTATGCTGTCTTTTGCATTTGTGGATTGAGAAGCCTGGAAATTTCCATAGCTGCCAGTATTTCAGTCCCCTGAGGCTTGTTCTTGCCCTGTCTGTGTTGGAGCAGCCCACGCCAGACTGTACTCTGCTCCCAGCCCAGTCTTATATACCCTTCCTGTCATCCTTCCAGGCTCTCTTCAGCTAGAGTTTGTGGAACTGAATATTGCAAACTAAAGTAAATAAGTCAATTAAATTTTAAAAATGAAACAAAATAAATACATACTACTTTCTCTTATTTTCTTTCACAGGAATGAGAGCTAACCCTGATTGTTCATCTTTCAGTTGCCACTCCTTGGGAGATGAGTAAAATATTTCCTTCATTCATATAGTATGTGGCATCAAAACTTAAACTTCTCATTGATGCCAAATTGAACTTCATTATTGTCACTGCTGTCAGTCAATCAAGCATATTGGGAGTCTCTCCTAAGGACAGTATAGCTTTATTTAAAAAGGCAAAATTAGACACTGGGAAGGTAGGGTCTTAACTCTATCCATTGATGTCAAACTTCTCCTTATAGCTATATCTCTTTATTCTTTGAAAATCGTTTATTGGGCTTTCCCACAGGGAAACTCATTGGTGTCTGCTATGAGAGTCCCTTGAAAAACAAACAACACAAAGGGATGTCAGAAGTACTTCTGCTTGATTGCCCTCTCCCTCAATCTCCTTGAGAATACCTCCTGCTGACTATGTCTCCTTCATAGCTATCTGTCTAATGTATCTTCCCACTGGCTATGTGTCCAGGAACTACATATAAATAGAGAGAATTCAATTTACAATGCCTATGCTAATCAAAATCATGAAATAGAATGTTTATCTTCTGTGCTTTTCAGTATGTGTGTGACTGCATCTCTTTTATTTAAGTGCTCAAATTCAACCCTCACTTACCCCCACCCAGTTTTCCAGAGTGCCCACACACTTTCCCTTTCTTGCTATTGCTTAGAAATTTTCATTGTAGTACTCCATTAGGTCTAAGATACATTCTGTGCTCTTACTTTTTCTTAGTCTTCTTCTTTTTCTCATTTCATGCCCTTAGTATCCTCAGGTTCTGGTGCTCTATGTTGGTAAATTAATTTCAGTGGAAAGTGTTAATCAAGTACTGATAATATCTCAATATAATTGTCATTAGCTAACATTTTAATTTTAATAGCTACTTTAAATGTGCATGTCCCCAAAGTTGAGAATTTTAGATACCGTATTATGACCAATAAGGAGAAAAGAATATGTTTAAGCAATAGGGTCCTACTTTACTGGAACCCTTGAAATGACATCAGTAAGCAGTCATCTAATCCAGATAATAAAAATAGCTAACACTTTAAATGTTTGCATATGCTAAAAGCATTTGTAAAACACTTTAAAAATATTTTCTCATTTTAACCTCAAAGCAATCCTATGAAATAAGTACTATTTACAGATGAGGAAACTAATGCCAAATAAAATCGTGACTTGTCCATGTTCATACATCTATTGAGTTTCTGAATTTCTGAGACCAGATAAGGTTTTTCCTTAGTCTAGTTCCCAAACTCTATACACTGTGCTAACTAGCTGGCCTTACCTTCAGGTACTTTAGTTTAACTACAGGGAAAGTTCTTCAGAAACTTAAACCATGAAGCTGTTTCCATGATAGTCTACCACAGCTGAAAAAAAAAAAAAGAAAACAGCTTTTACTGTTTGTGAATTCCTTCGAAAAGACTGAATGGAGCTTAGTATCTCACTAATTTCAAATTTTATACTTCTTTTGAAAAGAGGCATGTAGTTTATCTGCTAGAACTTTGTGCTTTGAACAAGTGAAATTTGTTCAAAAGTAGTCAGACATCCCATTTAATGAGACTGAATATCTAGTCCTTTATTCTGGCATTTGTAAAAACAAAACCATTAGAAACCATTGTTGTAATTTGAAAATAATCTCTTTATTTAGATGCAGCTTATAACATGACAGAACATAGCATTGATAGGATCAGTGCACTTTGATAACCTTAAATACATAACAATAATTATCATGGAGGACTAGTAAAAACCGGCTATGTTTAGCGATAACTCCAGGGTAACTGAACCTCTTTTACTTCCTTAGAGGAAGAAAGATGACTGGAACACAAGCATAGATGAGGTTAGCACATTCCTCAACTCTTGCAATATTCCCTGTGCTTACTTCTTGAGAATCCAATGACCTCAGCCTGTCATTAACTACTGCTTGCATTTAAACTGCTTATCTATGGTCTCATTAGTATAAAGACCTAGCTAGTAAGGATATGCCCTCTACCAATGGAAACTGGCAGTTGTTCAATAACTTAGATAGTTAGATTTTTGAAGGGAGTGATAAGAGTTTAAGTGATTTACCTGTCAAGACAATCCAGCGTTTGTGTCAGAGGTAAGGCAAGAATCCAGTCTTAAAGCTATTCTGCCTCTGATTTAAAAAAAAAAATGAGTATGCTCAATCATGTAAAAATGTCTTCACTTCCTGTCCCACTTCATGTTTCATATTTATTCCCTATAACAACCATGTTTTTGCAGTTTAATACACAAACAGGTTTTTTTAATGCTGTTGGCTTAGAACATTTGGCATCTCTAACAGAGGAAAATTAAGTTGTCTTCTGTTTACTTCACATAATACTGAAAAGAAAAGGCAGCCAAGAAAAGGACCCATATTAAGAAATTCACATTAACCTTAAAGATATTTTTGAACAATATTGAAGACCAGTTACTTCTGTCAGACTTTTGAGTAAATCTATAGTGCTGAAGTCAGCAAAAGTGGAGCCAACTTGCAATTGAAGGACAGACCATGAAGTATCTATAAGCAGAGTCAGGATGCTGAGATTTCCAATTTGTTTCCCTACTAACATCTTTCCTACCTTGATAATGCTTCATTTTAATGATTAATGACCCAGAGTCTACCTTCCAAATAGCTTCTGTTGTGGGCACTTGTACCTATAACAATAAAATAAAGATGGCAGAGATATTGAAAACAAGCAAAAAAGAACCTTATGTTAAATGTTCCCATGAACTTTTTTCACCTTTTCCACCAGAGGAGGAAGAAAAAGAAAAACTAGATAATAAAGGGATGAGAAGAGAGGGGCCAGGAATTTACAGAGTGTGCTCTACACGTCAGATACAGTGCTAAGTGCTTTCCAAATATTATATCATTTATTCTCACAACCCTGTGAGGTAGGTACTGTTATTATTTCCATTTAACAGTTTTGGAAATTGAGTCAAACAGTGGAAACTGTTAAGTCCATGGTCATACCTATTATATGTGTCACACCTGTCTAGCTTTAGGCCCAGCACTCTATCTAGTATACCAAGTAACAGCCTCGTGAAGTCCAGGTCTGTAAAACCAAATTGAAGTATGAGTTTAAATTCTAATCTTGTAATTTGGGAGCATCTGTCAGAGGCCTTGACCTCTAAAGTAGGTGATTCACTGGGAAATGAACATGGCCTGCATTGTTTGCTTCAGACTGATCTCTCCATTATAATTCTTCCCCCAAAACACCCCATTTCCCAACAATTGGGGATAAGTAATAGTTTCCTGCAATATCATTTTCCTTACAACTCTTGGAGGTAGATAGGTTAAGGATTTTTTATTCTCATTCTGTAGATGTAAACGTAGAATTGAATCATGGAAAGGTTAGGTGAACTGCCTCTTGTACTGATATCTACTGGTCTTGATCTACAGGTAGTTGAAGACAAATGCAAGACTTGAAGCTGAGTTTGTGGCTTGTAACCCAGAAATCTTACCACTGAACTTTTAGGCTTCATGAATGATCTTTTCCTATAGCAAATCAATGGATGTCCCTTTTGGGGAAAATGATATCTAAGTTTTTTCTTCCTGATTTGGAGGAAGCACTGCATGTCCCTAAAAGTAGATCTCTTTGAACCTGAGGTCCCACTGGAAAGGCTTTTGTTGTTCTTTAGTCATTTTAGTCATGTCAGTTACCTAATGACCCATTTGTGGCTTTCCTCTCAAAAACACTAGAGTGATTTGCCATTTTCTTCTCTAGCCCATTTTACAGAAGAGAAACTGAGGCAAACAGGGTTAAGTGACTTGCCCAGGGTCACCCCGCTGGTGTCTCTGGCAGAATTTGAACTCAGGTCTTCCTGACTCCAGGCCTGACACTCCATCCATTTCATCACCCATAGAGAAAGCCTGTCTGCCTCTAAATTTCTTCAGAGTATCATTGATAAACACCTGAGTATTACCTACACAGACAAAGAAATAGACTAGTAGAAGAAAGGACATAAGAGATTCTGAAGGACAGGTTATATTATATGAGAGAGAATGTGACACTGTGAATAGAGTATGGGACTTGGATTCAGGAAAACCTGGGTTCCAATCCTGCCACAAATTCTCAGTAGCTGTGACAATGGACAAGTCGATTATTCTCTATAAGCCTGTTTCCTCATATATAAAATAAGGGGGATTGGAATCAATGAACTTCGAGCCCTCAGTGATCCTATGTCATCCCTGACCCTAAAGGCTGGGGTGACTAGTTTTTGTTCTATTTTTGAAATGACTGAGAATTAAACGATCTGGGTTTAAACTTTTCACTTAATTATACGACCCTAGACAAATTACTTAACTCTCTTCCTTGTCTGTAAAATAGATATGGGAAAGAATTAACCAAATGATTTACAGTGTCCATTCCAGCTCTGATATTCTATAAAATGTTCAGAAAAGGAAATCTTCTCTGGCACCCTGGTTTCTTTAAAATTGTTCCTGAATATAATCAGAAAGTCAGCAAGCATTTATTAATTTTCTGCTATGTGCCAGGCACTTTGTAGTGTTCTGAAGTGACAAAGAAAGAAAAACTAAAGACAAAAAAATTCTTACTCTCCAGAAGCTCAGAGAATGAGAAGGGCAACATCCAAACATCTAGTACAGTGATTCTTAACCTGTGGGTTATATTCAATTTGTAACAATGAAAATACATCCTGAATATCAGATATTTACATTACAGTTCATAACTGTAGCTAAATTAAAGTTACGAAGTAGCAACGAAAATAATTTTATGGTTGGGGGTCAGCACAACATGAGGAACTGTATTAAAGGGTCACAGCATTAGGAAGGTTGAGAACCACTGATAGTACAAATAAAGCATATTTAGGATAAATTGGGTCTAATTAACAGAGGGAACATCCATAATCAATAAAGAAAGGCTTGTTGTAGAAGGTAAGATTTTAGGTGAGAGTTGAAGGAAGTCAGAGAAGCCAGGGGATGAAAATTGTACATGATGGAAATCTTTAAAAATCTTAAGTAGCAAATAATTCTAGAATCTTTCATTTTATTTTATTTTCTCAAAAGCACCATATAGGTATAATTAGGAGCACATTATTTAGAGACCACAGAATAGAAGAAGGCCTTCTTTGAGGGCATTATCATTCAAAGAGTTAAAACATGAAGGCAAAATAAATCACTGAAGAAGAGGGTATATTCAGATGAATATTCATCTGAAATAATATTTAAGGAAATTCTACATAATGAAAAGAAGTTGTGCCAGTTTAATAATAATGAAGGGAAATAGCCAGGAATAATGAGATGCATGTTCATCTTTTGAGATGTGATATGAATTCTTTTTTTGCTATTGTTCTTGTTTTGTCTTCATATCACCAGTGCTTTGTATAAAGTAGGTGTTTAATAAATACCTGCTAAGTTAAAACAAGCAGGGGAAAAAATAACCAAAAAATTTAAGTTTTTTTTCAAAGATCCTTTTCTATTCTATATCATTGTTAATTAAACTACTCTACCAATCCCCAAATAGGGCTATTATATTTTAGTTTACAACTCATATTAATGCAAAGGAAAAATCCATTTCCCATTAAACATCTATTCCTCTGTTGTTTGAGTTGAATGCTATTTTGACATAAAGTTACAAGTAATCTGCTTTAAAAAACATGAAATAAAGGGTACTTTGTCCAGCCCTCTCCTTTTGCAGGTGAGGACACTGAAGACCAGAAGGGTTAAATTATTTGCCTGAGGTATCACTGTCAAATATCTAAGTCAAGTTGTTGAACTGCTTAGCTCGAATAGGACAAAAGTCTCTTTCCCCCCCTCACTTGTCTTAAATTCAGAAGGATAACATTATGGCAGCTGAAAGAAGGAAAAACTCCTAAATGCAAGCAGCATTCCCAAAATTGCTTATTTGACAAAGAATTCAACACATATTTGTTAACTGAGGGGACAGCTTTCTACAGAAAGAGTTGATACTGACCTTGAGAGTAGGGCTACCTTTCTCTCTAGATTAGAAGGGTAGAATAATAATACAGGGCTAGGTTACATTGAGCACTAATCCATGTTAGACCATTGAGCCAGATGTGTTTCCCTAGAATCAAAAACTCATTACCTGCATATGTGATTGCAATGATTTTGATATCTACCTAAGACTCAGGTAGCAGGGAATAGAATGCTGTCTTATCTGAATATCTAATTTTGAGTGTGTTTTGTGTAATATACAATTATTTCATGAATTTCTTTTTGAAACTATAAGCATTCATGTTGGGAAAATCACAAACTACTTTACAAAAAGGCAGCTATGTGTAATGTAACTATCAAGATACAAAGATACTGACAGTTTGGTATGCAATTGAACAAATATTTATCACGTATCTCAGTTGTGCCTAGCACTGTGCTAGTTAGGCATTCTAGGAAATATAAAAGAAGAAGGAAGAAGATCTAATTCCCAAACTCACAGAGTTTACTGCGGAGTCCAGGTGCATGTGTGTACTAATTTAAAAAACAAAACTGAAACAGGATATTGCTATTCATCAATAAAACAAATATCCCTCTGTGGTTTGTGGAATTAAAATCACTGATCCACTTTATAGTTACACTTCAAATGTTTTCTGCAATGCCAAAATAGATCATATATACTAATACCAATAGAGTAAAATATTCAGTTCAGTTGAAACAAATTCTTATGGTGTATCTCTTATTCAACAGTAGATGGTGAGGCATTATAGAATTTAGATTAGACAGTACTGGGACTCATGAAATCTGCAGTTTCTTAGAAAGCTGTAGAGAAGTACAGCATAGAATAGGGCCTACATAGTAGGAAGATCTGAGTTCAAGTCCTTTCTCTGACACATATTGGTTGTATGATTCTGAATAAGTCCCTTAACTTCTCAGTACTCTCTGAGAATATAGGAATCTGCAGATAAAATGTTGGCCAGCATGGGTAAGAGGAATTTCCTACCTAGAAGGTTACTGCCCTTCCCAGTAAACCATCCATTATAACACTTTTTTAAAAAGAAGAAAAATCACCCAAATTATCAATATATTGTTGAAATATGAAATTATTTAGTCTTCCTCACCAATGGAATGCCTTCACCTCTTTCAAGGGATGAGTAGTATCTTCACATATGTATTCTTTGGAGTCAAACACAAACTCCTTTTCTTGTAAGCTAGCATACTAAACAGTTTGATGTAATTGATCACCTTGAAGAAGTGAATCAGGTAAAACATCTTACATCAAATTTTCCAGAGGGGCATCTGTTATGGAAGATGTGTCACGACTGGAAATTTTTCTTCTTGGTCTATAGACATATATTCAGTCATTAACACTAAACAAAAGATTTCAACACTGCCTATGTGGTGACATATTTAGAACTATAAGAATATTCATATAATGTCAATAAGAACCTTGTAATGATTATAAATTTGAATAGTCAGTGAGATAATGAATTTGTGATGATACTTTGGGACTTTGCTGGATCTTCTATTGATAGCCTTGGGGGAAGGACCAAATTTTGGAGACATCTTTTCTTTAGCAAGATTGATAGGTGATTGATTGAATGCAGGTACTGAATTTGACTGCTACCTGAATGACTTAGTAATGTTTTATTCATAATTTCCACAAAGTCTCATCTTCCTAGAAAGTTTTAGTATGGGCACAATCAACCAATCAATCCCAAAATATTTATTAAGTGTATATTCTCTACCTAGTCCCTACCATCAGAGAGATTACATGAGGCTTTGGGAATTGTATAAGAGAAGAGGACAAAAATACCAACCCCCATAAATATAAATTAAGTAAAAATAGAGTAATTTAAGGGTACTAGGAGAGACACTAGCCACTAGAAGGATCAGAAAAGACCTATTTTAGCACATGGAACTTCTTAGGTGTTTTGAAGCTAGGGATTCTAAGAGGTAGAGGTGATGAGGGAATATATTTCAGTTACGTAGGACAAACTATGTAAAGAAAGATAGGCACAGGAATATCTTTCAGGAACAGAAAGGCTGTCCATTTGTCTAGAATGTAATGTGTAATCAGTCTAGAGCAGTAGTCTAGATCCAGGATAAAAAAGTCTTTAAATGCAAATGGGGTGGTTATTTTGTTTGCTTGTTTTGTTTTTAAAATATCCTAGGAACAATAGGGAACTATTGGATATGTTTCAGCAGGGGACTGAAATGTTCATACCTGTTTTATGAATATCACTTCGACACCTCTATGGTTATGGTTCCATTGAATATTTAATAAAAAAAAGAAACAGACTTAAGGCTTCTATTTGATTATATGCTTAACATCTTCATTTTTATCCATTAGGGAAAAAAGGTCCATTCTAGTTTCAAGGGAATTGGGGTAGTAATTAGATCCAAGTAAATCACTGACTCTTCGTAGTAAGTTGTCAGTTCCCCAGAGAAATACTGTTGCTCTATTTCTATTAATGCTTTGGATGGTAATTCCTAAGAATACAAACTATCTTGTTTTAAAGTAAAACCAAGTGTACTTAACTCCTCGAGATGATGAACTGAAGCTTATATCAATTGCAATATTGAAAAACCTACAGTAGCTAAAATAGGTCTAGTAATAGGTGTGACAAAACATATTATGGACACTATATTAACTAATTATTAAAATAAGATAAGCAGAATGGACATCCATCTTGCACTCTGGCCATTTAAGAGTTCTGTTGCAAATGCTGCAATATTATGAGACATCCTGCTGTCCATTTTCTGTTTATGATACAACTGCAGGATTTTACCAACATATGAATAATTAAAATCATCCAATGTCAGATAAGATAAACTATTCTGATAGATACTGGGCTTTCTTCTGCAACTAAAGGTGGGGAGGAAAGAGGAAATGCTCTTAACCTCTTCTGTGCCATGAATCCCTTTGGCACTTTGATGAAAGCTTTGGCCCCCTTCTCAGAATAATACATTTTACATGAATAAAATGAAATTCATAAGATGAAAAGGAAACCAAATACACTGAAATATAGCTATCACAGTATGGGAATAAGTCAATAGATCCTAGGTTAAGAATCACTGATAGACTCTAGATTTAACCTTTTATTAACATAGGGAATTTTAATCTATAACTTAAAGTGAGAGGATTAATGATTGAAAGAATTTAGGAGCAGCTAGTATGTTTCAGAGGCAGGATTTAAGCCTAAGTCTTCCTGACAGTCCGCCATCCAATATGTTACCACACTGTATAATAGCACCATATAGCAGAGATTCATAAACCATCTATTGCAAACAGATACTCCCTACCCTTCCCTATGAGTTAACCAGGGAATGAAATACTTTCTGGGGATGAGGTGGTTTTTTTTTTTGTTGTTTTTTTTTCTGTAGTGTCCATAATACCTTCATATTTGCAAGTTGTTCTGTTTCCATGTGAGAATTATTTAAGAAAACAGAAGCCATTATCAATGATATACAAGTTTGTGAATTTAAGGTCCTCAAGTGCAGCCCTTTGACTAAATCCAAACTTCATAGAACAAATCCCCTTAATAAGATTTATTTTATGAAACTTGGACTCAGTCAGAAGGCCATACCCAAGTACCTAGAAGGCTGTATGTAACCTCGGGGCTGCAGGTTCCCCACTCCTTATTTACACTGTTGATTTTTTTTTTTTGTAGTCAGTTATTGAACTCTTGTTATTGCCCTATTTAATATTCAAAGCAAACATGGCCTAAAAGTTTTCTGTGATGACCTTGCAGATAAAAGTTATCTTTCTTTGTTTATGTGTGGGCATAGAATGTCAGAGTCAAAAGGGACTGAGATTATAGATAATCTAGTTTAGTTCCTTCATATTACAGATGAGGAAATTGTGGTCCTGATTTTGAATAGCTGACCTATAGGCATATGCTAAAATCATGGCAGTTTCTTCTCCTTCAATCACTAGGTTCTTTATTCAGATGAATATTAATGTTCTAGTTCTTAAGACAACTAGAGAATACATTCTTGTAATGGCTTTGCCCAGAACTTCAGATAATTACCTTTTAAGTTTTTAGTATCTGAAAACTTACTCCTGGAATTTGCGTTCTCTTCCATGGTTATGGTGCTGTGTCTTGTCTTCTCTCTCCTTCCCTTCCTATTTCTTCTTTCCTCTCTTCTCTTGTCTCTTCTTCCCTATTCTCCCCATTTTTCCTCTCTTCTTCCTAGTGATTTTACTGATGGGAAACTTCTGCTGAGGAAATCCTCTTCATCACTGCAGATCAACAACTATTCTATAGCTTAGGTACCATATCATCACAGAAGGACTATTAAGAACCTGAAGAGCTGTCAGAAACACTGAGAGCCTGATATACTTTCCCAGAGTCACAAGCCGTTATGTGTCAGAAGACGGTTGTTATCCAGCATTTTTCTCACTATGGAAGAAGCTCTTTAGCCACTATACTGGGTTGCCTCTTGGTCATGCTAGATTTAAAAAATAATAAGATAAAAAGGCCAGGAGAGGATGATAGCCTTTGCACTCATAGTTCCTTAAAATATTCTAGCCCCAGACTCTTACTTTTAACAACTGAGTGACCTTGGACAAATCACTTTATTCCATGAAGCTCTATTTCTTTATCCATAAAAGGAAGGTGTTGGACATGAAAATCCTAGGTAGTAACCTTCCCATGACTGAAAATCTGTTGTGACAGATTTAGAACAATAGAAATTTGGAGCAATTTTAAAAATATGCTTCCCTTAAAGTGATAAACCTGATTATATAGAAATTCAAATTAAAAACCGAAAAAATTGGTGTGGGAAGCATATAGCTTTCTGTTTGACAATGCAGTTTGCAAGAGGATCCTTTTGATTTCTTGTGTAAGAATTCTGGACTAGCTTTCCAGAATAATGCATAATCTTCCAGTGGGATAAATTCATGCACACTCTTCCTCCTTCTGTACATTTTCTGCTACTTACCCCATTCTTCAGGGTGATAGGGTAGCTACTTTTTTGTTGTCTACCCTCCACTTTATCCTGTTTGTGGAATTTATACTTCTCAGAATTACTTCTCACACTCATTGCTTTTTGTGTGAGTGTATGTGTGTGTGTGTGTGTGTGTGTGTGTGTTTGTGTTGATGTGTATGATTATTAAAATCAGCCTGGGACAAACATTTAAGAAATTGTTTCAGTCAGGAAAGTGAAGGTCTATACATGTTTCAAAGGTGATAACATATATAGGCCATCGAAGCCCTTTTAGTTGTGCTTTTAATAAAAATTATTCCCTTCTTTGATAAACAGTGAGTCATTTTCTGATTTCAGTAAAGAAAAAAGTCTTCCATTTTGATGGCAGACAGTTTTAATAGAACTGAAGGTAACAACAAAGTGGTAGAAATGAGATTTACAGCTGAGTTTGAATCACAGTCTGCTGGAAGGAAACAAGCTTTTCATCAAAGCAGATTTGCAGTTGTTCTTATGCATAGAACTCATATATTTTATAAAACAGTAGTAGGCAAATGGAAGACCTCTGAAGTCTAGTACTTTTGCATTCACAGGAATGTGGTAAACACTATTTCAATAAGCTTAGAGAAGGAATTTCTTTTTTGTTTTTTCTTTCTTTCTTCATTTTGTATGATATTATGTATGTCCAATTGGATCCTTTCCCAAAATTGGAACTTTGTGTGCAAATCCTTAATATAAAAATAATCATCTATTTTTTCTCTATTAAAGAGCACAGATTTTGGAGCCAGAAAATCTGGGTTCAGATTCTGAGATTGCGTTTCTTACTACTATGTACTTACTATGTGACTTTAGATAATCTTGCAAGGCTCATTTTCTTCATCTGTAAAATAAGGAGGACTTCCAGGTTCCTTCCAACCCTAAATCGTATGATCTTGCAAATGCATTTGGGGAAAAAACAATTGTAAACTGGTGAATACGAGCAGGAGCTAAATCCATCAATTAATAAATTAGGAAATCATGAGACAAGGAGATGAAATGAATTGCACAAGGCTACATAACTATCTGAAGATTCTATAGCTGTGAATGTAGATAAAAAGCTTCCTTCCATCTGCTTGATACTACCTAAAAGTAGGGTGTGTGTGCACATGTGCATGTGTGTACGTGTGTGTTAGCGTATATTTGCCAAATAAAACATTTCACCCCTTTGTAACTCTACACAGCATCAGAGATGCTGTATTCATTTATAATGACCTATTTCTTACTTTGAGTTTTGGAATCCTTTCACTTCCCTTTAGAACAGTGGTTCTCAACCTTCCTAATGCCACAACCCTTTAATATAATTCCTCATGTTGTGGTGACCCCCAACCACAAAATTATTTTTGTTGCTACTTCATAACTGTAATTTTGCTACTGTGAGGAATCTATCTGATATGCAGGATGTATTTCATTGTTACAAATTGAACATAACCCACAGGTCAAGAACTGCTGTTTTGGAACAATACAGTAATGCTTCTTTCCCCAGGGTTTCAAACTCAAACTGTTCAGAAGCTAACAGGCTACCTTAATTGTAGCTCTGGCTATTATCTTAAGGCAATAGAAGTATTTTATATGTATGTTAAGAAAAGAAAAATAAAAACTAGAAAATTTTAAGAGGATGACAAATATTTGTGTGCATGTGTGTGTGTGTGCACACATGCATATATACATACATATGTGTATAGGTATATATAAGATAGCTATATTTATACTTGATATTACATGTGCACACACATGCACACTCACACACACATACACGTATTTGTTTGAGGTTTTGAAGTAATCTTTCATTTCTTCCTAAAACCTGGCTTTAGAAATTCTTATCTTTCCTGAAAAGATTTATATGCACCAGAAACTGGGAAGCTCTGTGATCTTTAACATATGTTAGTCATCTCAGATTTACCTTGATCACTTAAGTGTAAATAGATACAGTCTTAAGTTTCATCCTCCATTAAACAGTGCATGATCATATTCCAAACTACATATTAAGTGCATATTATACCTGATTACACTCTCTTACTTATTCTATGTTATTTAATAGGTTATATGTAGAGTAAATTTACATGATGCAATAAAAATCATATGCAATAATGGGCCATGGAAAGATAGACTTAAAAATAATTGGAAAGTAAATAATTTAATCCTAAAGAAGGAGTGAGTCAAACAAGAAATTATAGGGAAAAAACAGTAAATTCATTCAAGAGAATGACAATAATGAGACAACATACCCAAACTTACATTAGGGAAAACATCAGGAAACAGTGTCCTTTGCATGGGATTTCCCACCATTACAGCACTGATGTAGTCCACCCCCAAAAACAATCTATGTTGATGGGAATTTTCAAGAGAAGACCTCCACAGAGTTAACTATTGCTAAAAATCAAACACATCAAAAATAAATAAATAGGCCTGGAGTCAGAAAGAAGTCAGTTAAAGTATAGTCTTAAACATTCATTAGCTGTGTGATTCTGGGCAAGTCAGTTAACCTCCGTTTACCTTAATTCTCTGGAAATGGAAATTGCAACCATTACAGTATTTTTGCCAAGAAATTCCCAAATGGAATTTTTAAGAGACAGACACGACTAAACAAAAGCAAATCTATAGCAAATATATCACCTAGAAAAATGATAAAATTTACATTTTGTTTTCACCATTATACTTAAAGTCATGAAACTATGCATATTAGTAATATAAAGCATAACATATTTATAAGCACAAATATAATAATTTTTGTTTGTTTTTTGCTTTTTGGAGGTAGAAAGACAGGGCAATTGGGACTAAGTGACTTGCCCAAGGTCACATGGGTAGAAAGTGTTAAGTGTCTGAGGAAGGATTTGAACTCAGGTTCTTCTGACTCCAGAGACAGTGCTCTATATATTATACCATCTAGCTACCCCAAATATGGCATTTTAAAAATGTTTCATGTTTATTTGAAAAGCATTCTTGTGAAATATAGTTTTTTTCATTCCATTTTTTAGTGTAAAAATAACCATAAAGCTCCTCTTATCACTTATTTTATCATGCACAATTAGTTGTATAGGTTAAGGAAATTTCACTTGATTGTACAAAAAGAAGAATGCATGATATTTGCAATGAAAAACCTAAAAACCTAATATGTCATTTCACATTGTTCTTTGCTTGTATTTTTTTTTTTAATCTTATTGCTAAGCATCTTTGTAAAGCCCATCATGAGCAGCTCTCCTGAGGACTGCTGCTGTGAATATCTTTAAGGTTCTGATTGCATAGTATAGTGAATTCTTCATTAGTTTGGTTACTATTTTGGTTATTATTTGGTTATTATATTTGGTTTTTATTAGGTCTTTATTGGTTTGATTGTTTACTTTTGGTTACGAGATTCAGTTCCACAATCCCTTGAGTTTCAAATTTTCTCCCTCTTCCTCTGCTCCTCCCCCCCCCCAATTGGCAGCTTACAATCAAGTATAGGATCTGCAAATACTTTCACATTAGACATTAGTCAGGTTATAAAGAAGGATTGTAATGGATGGAATGAACAATGGGAAAGAGGAAACAAAACCAAACAAGAAAAAGAAAGAGATCAGGTAGTTTGCTTCAATTCGCATTCAAATTGAGTTCTTTCTAGGTTTTTCTCTGAATGTAGACATCAATCTCCATCATGAGTCTTTATGAGTTGTCTTATAACCCCGCATTGCTGAGAAGAGTGCAGTCTATCAAAGCTGGTCATCACACATATGTTGTATCTGTAACTGTATACAGATTTTTCCTGGTTCTGCTCTTCTCACACAGCATTAGTTTGTAGAAGCCTCTCCAGGAATATATGAAGTCCATATGTTCCTCATTTCTTATGGCACAATAGTATTCCATTACATTCATATACTACAACTTATTTAGCCATTCCCCAAATCATGGGGATCCTCTTAATTTCCAATTCTTTGCCACATCAAAAAAGAGCTGCTATAAATATTTTTGTACATCTGCGTCTTCCTCCCACTTCTATGATCTTTTTGGGATACAAGCCAAGAAGTGGTATTGCCAGGTCAAAGGGTATGCAATTATTTATAGCCCTTTGGGCATAGTTCCAGATTGTTCTCCAGAATGGTTGAATCAGTTCACAACTCCAACAACAATGCATTAACATTCCAATTTTTCCACATCCTCTCCAGCATTCTTCATTTTCCTGTTTTAATATCTTAGCTAATCTGACCAGTGAGATGTGGTACCTCAGAGTTGTTTTGATTTGCATTTTTCTAATCACTAGTGATTTAGACCATTTTTTCATATACTTATAGATATCTTTAGTTTCTTCCTCTGAAAACTGCCTCTTCATATCATTTGACCATTTATCAATTGGGGAATGACTTGTATTCTTATACATTTGACTCAGTTCTCTGTATATTTTTAAAATGAGGCCTTTGCCAGAGACATTGGTTATAAAAATTCTTTCCCAATTTTCCCCTTCCCTTTTAATCTTGGTTAAATTGGCTTTGTTTGTAGAAAAACTTTTCAATTTAATGTTATCAAAATTATCCATTTTGCATTTTATAATGCTCTCTAACTCTTGTTTCATCATGAAGTCTTCCCCTCTCCATAGATCTCACATGTAAACTATCCTTTGCTCTCCCAGATTGCTTACAGTATCAGCCTTTATACCTAGATCATGCACCCATTTTGACTTTATTTTGGTGTACAGTGTTAGATACTGGCTTATTCCCGATTTCTACTGTGCTAAGTTCCAGTTTTCCCTGCAGATTTTGTTAAATAGTTTATTCTTATCCCAAAAACTGGAGTCTGTGGGTTTATCGAACAGTAGATTACTGTGGTCTTTGGCTTCTGAGTCTCATGTACCCAATCTATTCCACTGATCAACTACTCTATTTCTCAGGCAGTACCAAGTAGTTTTGATGACTGCTGCTTTACAATACAGATTAAAATATTGTATGTCTAGGACCCCTTCCCTAGAATTTCTTTTCATTAATTGCTTTGATACTGTGGGCTTTTTGTTCTTCCAAATGAATTTTGTCACTATTTTTTCTAACTCTATAATGTAATTTTTTTGGTAAATTGATTGGTATGGCACTAAATATGTAATATAATTTATGCAAAATTATCATTTTTATTATATTAGTTTGACCCAGCCAAGAGCAATTGATGTTTTTCCAATTAGTTGGATTTGATTTTATTTGTGTGAAAAGTGTTTTGCGGTTGTGTTCATATAGGTACTAGGTTTATTTTGGAGGGAGATTTCCAGGTGTTTTATAATGTCTACAGTAACTTTAAGTGGTGGTTTCTCTTACTATCTCTTGCTATTGGACTTTGTTAGAACTGTTTAGGAAGGCTGAGGATTCATGTGGGTGTATTTTATAACCTGCAACTTGGCTAAAGTTTTTTTTTAATTGATTCTCTAGGATTCTCCAAGTATATCATCATATCATCTGCAAAGAGAGATAGCTTAGCCTCTTCTTTGCCTGAGGTGATTCCTTTCATTTCTTTTTCTTCTCTAATTGCTACTGCTAAAATATCTAGTACCAGATTGAATTGGGGGTAATAATGGACATCCTTGTTTCACCCCTGATCTTATGGGAAATGCTTCTAGTTTATCCCCATTACATATAAAGCTTGCTAATGGCTTTAAATAGAGGTTATCTATTATTCTAAGGAAAATTCCATTTATTCCTATACTTTCTAGTGTTTTTAAAAGGAATGGATGTTTTATTTTGTCTAAAGCTTTTTCTGCATTTATTGCGATAATCATATGATTTCTGCTAGTTTTATTGTTGGTATGATCAATGATACTGATGGTTTTCCTAATATTGAACCATCCTTGCATTTCTGGAATAAATCCAAACTGATCAAAATGTATTATTCTCACAAAAAAGTTGCTGTAGTCTTTTTGCTAATATTTTATTAAAAATTTTTGCATCTATATTCCTGAGTGAGATTGGTCTGTAATTTTCTTTCTCCAGCATTTCTCTCCCCGATTTAGTTATCAATACCTCATTTTTGTAATAAAAAGAATTTGGGAGGACTCCTTCCTCACCAAATTTCCCAAATAGTTTATAGAGTATTGGGATCAATTGATATTTAAATGTTTGAAAGAATTCACTAGTAAATCCATCTGCCCCTGGAGATGTTTTTTCCTAGGGAGTTATCTGATAGCTTGTTCAATTTCTTTTTCTGAAGTGGGGTTATTTACGTAATTTACTTCCTCTTCAGTTGATCTGGACAACTTATATTTTTGTAAGTATTCATCCATTTAATTAAGATTGTCAAATTTATGTGAAGACAATTGGGCAAAATATTCCCTAATTATTGTTTTAATTTCCTCTTCATTGCAGGTACATTCACCCTTTTCATTTTTGATGCTTGAAGTTTGGTTTTCTTCCTCCTTTTTTATCATGTTGACTAATGGTCTATCAATTTTATTGCTTTTTTCATAAAACTACCTCTTTGGTTTATTTATAAGTGCCATGGCTTTCTTAATTTCAGTTTTATTGATCTCTCCTTTGGTTTTCATTATTAATAATTTAGTATTTAATTGGGGATTACCAATTTGTTCTTTTTCTAGCTTTTTCAATTGCATGCCCAATTCATTGACCTCTATATTCTCTAATTTATTTATATATGCATTCATAGATATCAAACTTCCCCTAAGAACTGCCTTTGCTGCATCCCACAAGTTTTGGTATGATATCTCATTATTGTCATTGTCTTTAATGATGTTACTGATTGTTTTTATACTTTCTTGTTAGACCCACTAATTCTTTAGGGTTAAATTATTTAGTTCCCAATTACTTTTTTGTGTATCTTTTCATGGCCAATTATTGCATATGATTTTTATTGTATCATGATCTGAGAAGGATGCATTTAATATTTCTGCCTTTCTGCATTGAATTGAGGTTTTTATGCCCTAGTACATGATTGATTTTTGTGTATGTGCCATGTACCACTCAGAAGAAGATATATTGTTTTTTTTATCCCCATTCAGTTTTCTCCAGAGATCTATCATATGTAGCCTCTCTAAAATTCTATTCCCTTCCATAACTTCTTTCTTGTTGATTTTGAGGATATATTTATCAAGTTCAGAGAGGAGGAGATTGAGGTCCCCCACTAGTACCATTTTGCTTTCTATTTCTTCCACTAATTCCCTTAATTTATCCTCTAGGAATTTGGATGCTATACTACTTGGTGCATGTATCTTAAGTAAGCTTCATTCTTTTTTTTTAAATTTTATTTAAGTTTGCATCATTCATTTCCACAAGATTTTGAGTTACATATTTTCTCCCCATCTTTCCCCTACCCATCACCCCAAAATAGCCATCCCAGTGTACTCCTCCTACCCCAATCTATTCTCTCCTATGTCTTCCACCCTCACCCCTCTGACTTTTCGGTAGGGCAGGATGGATCTCCCAACCACAGGGCCTGTGTATCTCAAGTTCCAGTTGGATATAGTTAATAATAATAATAATA
>CM053583.1:263520395-263538171 GCA_028627135.1 Pseudochirops cupreus
ATTGGCTTTTTGGGCCTTTTTTGCCATTTGAGTTAATCTATTTTTTTAAGGTGTTAATTTCTTCAGTCAGGTTGTTTACTCTCTTTTCATGATTTTCTTGCATCATTCTCATTTCTCTTCCCAAATTTTCCTCCACTTTTCTTATTTGGATTTCAAAATCTTTCTTAAGCTGCTCTATGGCTTGTAAGCAGTCTTCGTGTTTCTTGAAAACTTTTGGTGTGTTGCCGTGTTGCCTTCCTCCCATTCCATGCTTTGATACTTTTTGTCCCCAAAGAAGGAATTTAAAGTTCGGTTGCTGTTCATACTTTGCTTCCTTTGCCTGCTTATATTGCCAGTGAATTACTTGATTTTTTAGCTCTGTGTAACTCTGCTTCCAGGAGGGGAAAGCTCTGTCCCAAATTGCTGGGGGTTTTGCAGGTGCTGGAGCTATTAGGAGGCTGCTGCAGCCCCCACTACCTTTGGCTCACTGAAAATGCACCTCAGGACCACCACCCAATACTACTATCCTGACCCAGGGAGCTTAAGGCAAGAGCACTTAACCTCTGAGTGATTACTTGTCCCCCCTGCAATTTGCAGGCCAGGAACTTCTGAAGCAGATACGTGGAAGCAGCTGCAGAGCCGCCACTTCTGCTGCTTTCTTGCCCTGGGGGTAGATGGCTGGACCTGCTTTTCTCCCCCAGATTTAGCTGAGTTCCACTAATCTTTCACTTAGTCCTTGTTTCATATGGGTTGCTAATTCTGGAAATCACCACAGCTGCCAGTGATCTAGTCTCCTGAAAGCTCCAGCTTCAGCTTGTCCTGACAGCCCTGGGGCCAAGCCACAATTTCAGGCTAGGCTGGTTATGGCTCCCAGCATGCTGAGATTAGCCATTCCTGTCCAACCTGGCTGCCTTTAGTGCAAGCTTTTTTTCTCTGTACTTTTGTGAATTCTGGAGCTCTAATATTTGTTTAGTCATGTTTTATAGGTATTTGAGGTGGTTATGGTGGGAGGTGTGGACCGTTCCTGCTTCTACGCCACCATCTTGGCTCTACGCCCCAACCTGATGCCTTATCAAATGCATATGGGCAATGTTTCTCCTTCCCTCCATTTTTGGTTTAAACTATTCTCAATGTATCATTCAAACTACCTTCTGAATAAGCCACTCATATTCCATATCTATTTCTTTCTTCCAAAACCCCAACCTTCATTTACCATTACTAATAACAAGATATGTGTGCCACTAAGTCCTTAGTATCTTACTAGTGGCTAGATATGATTTCACAGTTCTTCTCTATGACTTAGATGTCTCATTTTTAAAATGGGGATAATAGGCACACCTAACTCCAAAGGTTATTATAAGGATAAAATGAGATAATTTCTTACAGTGTTTTCTGACCTTAAAGTATTATATAAAAGCTATCTGTCATTATTACTATTAAACTTTGAGCAGGTCAGCCTCTCCAAATCTCATCTCCCTCATCCCTAAAAGTGATTGTAATACTCTCACAACTTATCTCACAGGATTGTTTTGATGCAAGCATGGTTTGTAAACCTTAAGATGGTATATATACATGGAAGGAAGTATTTGAGGGGTTTTTAGATGTGAAGAGTTGATAACAGCTGCATATACACACACATATATGATTATGTATATGAATACACAGACACACACATAGATATTATGATAGCAAAATGACATTTAGTTTACATCAAAGAGCGCTGGAAGGAACCTCTCATATATATATATACATATATATATATATATGTATATATATGTATATATATATATATACATTTGTAAAATATGACTTAACTATAGTAAATATCATTATTCTGCAGGAAATACTTTTATTTTAAATTGTACTATGTATATGCTTGTGATAATAAATTCCTGTTGAACTGTTACTGATATTTTATGAGTCTCTTGCCTTTTCTGGAAAAAAGAGTAATTTTTTTTTATCAGTGTATTCCTTCTAATACATAAATTACTCCATGAGAAGGAGGTTTATACACTTCCCAAAGTAATTTATTTTTTTCAAAAAGACTGTTTGAATATAAGCTATACTTGAATGCACCTATATTAAAATGTGAACTCAAAATGAGTACTTTAATAGTGAGTTAATGGAACTGTAAATCGGTCCATTAATTCTCTGAAGCAATTTGAAATAATGATAAGAAAATATTTTAAACATCCACATTCTTTGATCTAAAGACCCATCTAGTAGGAAGAAAGTCTAAGGAGGTCAAAAGTTAAAAAAATGATACTTTAAACACAAGCAAAAGTATTCAGGGAAGTATTCTTTCTGGTAGCAATCTAAACAGGTAGCATCCTGATAATTAGAGAATACCTAAAACCAATTGTGACAGATAAATGTAATGGGATATTATTATGCCATAAGAAACAATGAAATAAATACTCAGAGGGGCATGGGAAAATTTAAAAGAATCATTTTAAAGTAAGCTAAACAGAATCAGGAAAAATATATGCAGAAACTGTATCAACATACAGATGCAAAGAGCAACAGTAATCTCTGAAACTAAGTGCTATGTAATTAAAAAGAAAACTCTTGACCCTGAGAATGAGAGAAGAAAGTTTCCCTTCCTTTTATTAAAGAAATAGAGAACTATAGATGTCAAATGATCAGACTCATTGTTTGTGGGGATTGGTTTTGGTGATTTGCCTTTTTTTTCAAAAATGCTTTCCTTTTCTTCTTTTTTTTAACAAAGGATAGCTTAATTCATGGATGGAATGACATTTGAACATGAAGATGATATAAATAGAAAAATGTGAATATAATTAATTAAAACCAGTGGTGATCAGTAGTAGAATAATTAATATATAATGTTCATTACAAACTCAAACACTGCTATTATGACTTTAATCTGGTTATCCCATATTTATTCTATGACTTAGTAAATTAGTTTATTCAAACTTAAAGTTCTGCATGTGATTAAATTATATATAGCAAAAGTGACAGTATGTTATAGTGGATAAAGGATCAAATTTGGATTTTGGAAACTAGACATAAATTCACATTCTGCCTCTGGTACACATTGTGTGACTATGGACAAATCATTTAATTTATAAACACCCCACACAACAATATGAAGCTAAGGTTTCATTAAAATGAGCATATTTTGATTGGGGAGTTTCTATACTGAAAGTATCTGGTACCACTGAAGTCAGAAATAAACAAAGAATAAACAGTAAGTTTATTAATTCAATCTTAATGAAAACACAGGTCACTTTGATAATGTAAATATTTGCTGTAATATTGAAACAACAAGCCTCCTATCCACAAGAAAAAAAATGAACAAGTATTTCTTTAATAAGATATTTTAAACATATTTCAAATAGTATTTTTTCTCTGATTCTATTGAAAGCATTTTAAAGGATGTCTTTTTATTTGTGATGCTATAATCATTTCCTAAGAAACCCCACACCAATAACATGTAACTGTTCCTTGTGACAAAGAAAATCTATTTAGCTTAGCCAAAAATGCGCTCTGTCTCATCATCTCTCTCCTGTCCCTCCTCATATCTTTTTCTCTGTCTCTTGCTTTATATACACATACACATACATACACACACATACATATATATATGTATATATATATATATATATATATATAATTTATTAACTATATAATATAGTATATTATCAGTTTATATATAGTATGTATGTGGAGAGGGAGGTGGAGGAAGCAAATCTGTCAGAATCAGTAACATTTGTTTTCCACGGTTTTTGTCACCCTCGACCACGAGTAAGGATCATAGATTTAGAGCTGGGAGGGATGTTAAAGGTTATCTAGGCTACACCTTCATATTATAGATGAGAAAACTGAGGCCTAGAGATGGTAAGTGATTTGTCTGAGTTCACATAGTTGGTAAGTAATAGAGGCAGGAAATGAACCCAGGCCCTTTGATTCTAAATGCCATGATCTTTCCATGATGTTTAATTCATATTATTTAGGTTCAATTTACAACGATTGATAATTAAAACCTAACTACTGCCAATTATGGCTCCAAAAAGATAACTGCCAATCAATCATTCATTTTTAATCAACTTTTATATACCATTTACTATGCTAGGAACAAGGAAAACAAAGTCAGAAAATGAAATAGTCTCTGATCTCCAGAAGCTTCCATTCTTTTCTTTCTCAGATACTGAGATTACCAGAGTTACATTCATAAAGCCTGGGCAGAGCAGGACTTTAGTTTGTAATTATAGCCAAGTCATTCTTCATGTTATTTCAGAGCAAAAGAATGAGGGAGAAGAAGCCATTAGCAGTATGACTGTGGAAGAATTTGTGGCTTGGACATCAGTGGTCAATGCTGTTGAGTTGTCCATAGTCTTGAACATAGAGAAGAGTTTAGAAATGCATCATGAAGTCAGCACATAAAAAGTCTTGATAGTGCCCCTTGAATTCATCCTTATTACATTGAGGGTGGCCATGACTAAGACTGTGGGATCCAGGAAGCTGACAGCTGAAGACCCTGACATTTGCATTCATTTTCTGACTTTTTTTCTGTTCTTCTTCCATCTTTTTTCACAGCATAATAGCCTGGTTGAATTTAATTTCAGGTCTCCCTTGTTCATAAACTCAGACAACTTTAAATGTGTGAGTTATGCCTTTGAATTTCCTTCATTCTTCTCTGAACCATTATCATTTGGACTGATAAGGCAACATGAACATCACCATGTTGGATTTATGCCCTTCAGGCCTCTATACTTAATTTTTAGGATGGTTTTATTACTCTTTGTTTTGGTTTATTAGTGAATTGTTAATATGTCTTATTTAAATTGTTAAACTATATCTAATTCTATGCCTGTCCATTTTATTATTGTTCAGTAGATGCTTAAGTATTCATGAATATCATTTTTTGAGAAACCACATTGGAAATCCATATTTATAATAGACACCCTAAAACTTTGAAGTTAAGGACTGAGTTATACTGCTGCATATCCTTAGCTGAATGTTTATTTTCAGCAAAAATGCCATAATAATAAAAAGCCTATGTTTAAAATAAAAGATCTCTGCTAAAGGAGAAGATTTCTATTGTCCAGGTCACTTTCAGGTATAGCATAAGAGGAGAGGGAGAATTTGAAGTTTTAAATAGTAAAATTGTTGGCTTCTATGTTTTACATATTAATGAATGAAATAAAAAGTTGCTTGCTGTATGTAAAACACTGTACTAAATGCTGAGTATGCTAATACACAAACTGTTAATACCTGCCATCAGAGAGCTCAATTCTCAAAGAAGGGGATTCAGTGTTAACTAGCTTAAGTGTATTATAGTGTGGGAAGTTACAGTGAAAACAAGAGGAATAGTTTAACATATCTCCAGTAACAATGTCAATATTAGTTAGGATATAATTCTAGAATTAGCATCTTTAATAAGAGACAGTTTGTCTTTATGTATAGAGACACCAACTTAGTACCAGAAAAACTGGCTGTTTCTGTCATATATTTACTATGTAATCATAGGCACAAGACTTAAGCCCTCAATCTCTTAGACACCTCCCCAAGAGTTGCAGAAAAAGAGCAGAACTGCATTGCCAGACAAGCATTGGTTCCTTGTGCAGGAGATCCTTAAACCAATGAAATAAAAGCTTAAGTCTCTATGTCTGTCTAGAAGTAGATAGCATGGTGGCACTGTGGAAGACGAAAAGATGTTCTGTGTGTGAAATGAAGTGTGGCTAGCTCCTGCTTCCACACAGTGGGCTGTATGAGTCTTCAACCAGAAAAGCAAAGCCACAGAAAATAATTCCTAGACAACAAAGGGTTATGTTCCTTAAGGCATCATATCGAGTTCCTAAATCTCAGAGTAGCAAATGAGAAAATCATGGGGAATGAAAAAGCTTATTATTACTATCATTATTACATTAAGAACTTTAATTAACTTATTTGCCTTGTCAGTGTATTGTAACTAAGACTTTATAATCTCCTTTTGCTGGGTTCTGGTAGCAAATATAAATTCATTTTCTTGCTATTAATTTGGCCAAGCAACCTTGGCTAAGTTACCTGGCCGTGAGAGTGCCAGACTTGTCCTGTTTTAAAGCTTGCTTAGCTCTTATTTTACATACAATAAATTATTCACATTTTGCAATTTGTTTTTGTTGTAGTGAAATGTGGGGTCTTGTCATTTTATTTGTGTCTTTATTTAGAATCACTGTGTGGTTTGGATGTTTAATGTGTAATAATAGCTGACAGAACAAATTGGTTAGATGAAACATGTTTTAAAGTACAAAATGGGATGTATTTAACCACAAAAAGAAAATGTAAAATACTGCTATATCACGTTGAAAACTGAGATGTGGCATCTACCTTGATCCCATACCATAATACACCAGTGGGTGATCCTGTAAATGCCTTTTCTCTCTATTAAATTGTTAAGTACCTTGAGCATGGGTGCTGGTGATATGAGTAACTATATATTTCCCACAGTACCTCAGTCTGTGGCATGTAGTTTTTCCTCAATAAATGAGGGTGGAAGAAAGAAAAGAGCAGAGAAGAAAGAGAAAAAGGAGGAAGGAAAAGAAGGAGAGGCCTTCTTAGTTGAAGCCTCAAAATAAAAAATAGCATAAAAGAGGAAATGGGACTTTAAAAAAATCAAGTTTGGAGCTTCTTAGCTGATGTGATAATAAGAATTTATCATGGTGATTAATAATAATAATAAATAATAATAAAATATAGCAATCTATTTTAGTGATGATATAAGTGTGATAGAAAAACTTGAAAAGTGTGGTACATGCATATTCAATTGTTCGAATGTTGTTTTTTTAGGAAAATGCATTCCAGTAGGATCATATTTTTTTGAGGGGAGAAGAGATTTGGAGAATCATTTTATATACATTCTAGTGGTACTTAAAATTAAATATGTAGTGAGTTCCTAACTGCTGAGTCATTGCATTTTTTTTTATTCTTACCACATTCATGGCAAACCTAATTGTTTGACCACAGTATTACCCATAAATTGAATTGGCCTTAATCATAGCCAGAATAGGATGATAATCTATGAGGAGAACACAATAAGGAAAATCTACCCCCTCATGCCAAATCTACCCCCCAAGCTGCCTTAACTTTTTCACTTAAATTTATCTTGTTACCTAAAGTTATACCTATTAGAGATGAACGTGAGTCAATAGAGATCCCTTTCTAAAATGCTAGTGTCCCTGGATGGCCATGCCTCTATGTATGCCTCAGTGGGATTTCATTTGATCATATTTCATCCTTCCTTTGGGTTCAGACTAACTGCCATGAAGAAAGGATATCTTGTGTGTGTGAATGATAAAGATAGATAGATAGATAGATAGATACATCGGTATAGGTGATATAGATATGAAAGTGGAGAGGCGTGGGTAATTAGGGAGCATGGATCATTTTAGAGACTATTGCAAAGGATAGGGAAGGATAAGTCTGAATGGGGGAATTGTGGCAGTCAATAAGAAAGATGAAAATACTTTTCTTCTGGAGTTTACTAGAAAATTAAATATCAGATGAAAATTTCAGAAAGGGAGATGGAAAGGTGCCAAAAACAAAATTTGTCCACTTTAACATTCTGTCTCAGTCTGCTCCTACAGAATATTATGCTACTCTGTTTTTGAAAAATAAATTTAAAAATATGGTGGAATTGCTACTAAAGTGTCCATAGCTACCATCAAAATGTTATTTATGTATTTGGATTAAAATATCAACTAGTACTTCTCTATTACTTTACCAATATTTTTACTACAATATCTTTATTTGTGTTTGCATTTTTTAAAAAATATATTCAGTCTAGAAAAAAAAGGAAATTCAGACCAATATGGATTGAATCAATGGTATACAGAAATTGTGAATACTAAGTTTATAATTCTTAAGCTACCATTTTCTAGCTATATTATCTCATGTAAGCCACTTTATTTGGGGTTTCAGTTTCATTATCTATAAAACCAAGGGATTAGAAGAGATCTCAGGTCTCTTTTTATGTTCAATATACTATTAAAGTTGTAAAAATTTCTTTTATGAAATATTTGTCACTACTGTTTTTAGCCACTGCTATAGTGAAAACCAAGAGGTCACTTAAAATATATTCCAAAGAAAACATTGCACTATATGTTTTCAAAGGAATATCTGATATTGCTTGGAAAAATACATTCTTCTGTACTTCTTTGTCTCAATGTATCTGTGATCTCATTGCTAGAAAAACTCCACCTGTCAGTTCAGATTGCAACTACTCCATGCCTTTTCCTCCTGTGCTACTGCTGTACCTGTCTTACACAAATTCTCCTCGCGTTCTAACCAATGTGTGATGATATACCTCACAAATTTTGCCCAATGTGCTAAAAGCTTTCCATGAGGCTTTTTAAAACATGATTTCTGAGATACTAGTTAATTATTTTAGTGTCATTCTGTTTTATTTTATTCTGAAATCTCCTTTCTCCTTTCTCAGACTTAGATACTCTTGAAAATATGGTAAAATATTTCAATGTACTTGAATTCCCCCTGTGTCTCTCCAGTGCCCTAAAATCAGTCAATCAATCTTTCTCTCTCTCTCTCTTTCTCTGTCTCTCTGTCTCTGTCTCTCTCTCTCTGTCTCTGTCTCTCTCTCTCTTACACGCACATGCACAAACACACACACACACACACACACACACACACACACACACACACACACACCCCTGCATAGAATCAGGAAAATACAGAAACTATGATTATGATGAAGGAACTTTGGTGTCAAAATGAAGGTTGAGTTCATGAAACACTGCAAATTTTCCCAAACATGAGACAGTCTATTTTCTCTATCCTATTCATTCCATCATTTTATGTATACAAAATGTTCATTATATATGCCATCCAATCACCTGCCAAAATCTGGGCATATCCATTCTTTATCTGCTTCATGTTCTTTGGTTTGCTAAACTTTCCTGATTGTGGTTATTTTCTTTTATTACCAATCACTTTGTATTTAACTGTTTTATTTATTTTGTATTGATTTTTCCTTTATTATATATGTGTATGTGTCTCTGTATATGTATACATGTGTTTATATGTAATTGTACCTCTTGTCTCTTCTGATAGAACATAAATTCCTTGAGAGCAAAAATGTATCTTTTTTTTTAATATTTGTGTCATCAATACATCCTTTCTTTTCTTCTGCCTTTATACTACTTCACTTGATCATCTTATGACTCCCATGGAATTAAATATTATCTCTATGTTGTATGATTCTCAAATCTACCTGTCTCATCCCAGTCCTCTTCTGACCCTCAATTTCTCATCCCAAACTGCCTTCCCTTCCTCTGCTACCTTCCCTGTTATCATAGAGGGAAACACCATTGTCTCAGTCCCTTAGACTCACAACCTAGTAGTCATCCGCAGCTCCTCATTTTCACACACACACACACACGCACACACACACACGCACACTCTTGTGCATGCACAGAATCTGTTGCCAAAGACTGTCAATTTCACCTTTGTAGAGTCTTTTGACCATACTTCTTTCTCTCCTCTGACACTGCCACCATTACAGTACAGAAAAACATCACTACATTATATTACATTATATACATTATGTTACAACTGCATTATTAAAATAGCCTGCTGGTAGGTCTGTCTATCTAAAGCATTTCTTCACTCTGGTTCATCCTCCATTCACCCATCAAGTGATTTTCCTAAAGTACAGGTTCTTTCATGTCACACACACACCCTACTCAATAAACTCTAGTGACTCTCTGTTGCCTCCAGGATCAAATATAAAATGTTCTCTTTGGCATACAAAGACCTTAGGTAGCCCCCTGTAATGGCAAGCAAAGAAGTAAACACCTTGTTTCAGCTGTTTAGCAGATACCTTGTTTTAGTTCTTGTTCATTATTGAATCAAGTCTTTGTTGAGAAGCAGAACTCGTGAACCCAACTTGTGAACTCTAGAACTTATGAACTGTTGCTGATGCAGCAGGAGGGGGAGGAGTTAGTGGCCATATGTAAGGAGAGGCCTAGGCAAGAGAGAGCAGAACTGAGAAGAGAGAATAACTGAGAAGAGAGCAGAATTAAGAAGAGAATTCTTGTGGTGGAAGAGTTAAGAAGGAGAAAACCGGTGGTATCCTGGCATTCTAGGTTTGTTCTGTATGTGTTGGTGTTTGTTTGTGATACTTTTTATAAAAGCCCTGGGACCTTACTAGAAGCCCTGAAATAGTGTTTTCTGGTTCTCTATTTACAGAAGTCCTTGAGGAGGGATTCAGAAGTCCTGCAATTGTACTGACGATTTGTGTTGAGTTCTCAGACTTTGTTAGTGGGTCTGTATTGATTTCCATGTTGATGATGTGTGTTGACCTCTTGAACCTTTTTTCTGGGTCTCTGTTGATTTCACAGGCAGATAGTTAGTCGATGATGGTCCCAACAACGTGAATGAATATTGCTTTGGCTCTGTTAAGCTTTGTCTTCCCAGAATCAGGAACAGTGAAGCACTTAAAGTGAACTGGACACTGTGAGCTTCAATACAGAACTGAAGCTGGACCAGGAACTGGACAAGGATCTGAGAGGTGCTCAAGAGGAACCATGGAAGCTGAAAGACAACCATGAGTCAAGATGAAAGAAGACTTTACTTGGATACTGTTTATTGATTGAGAAGATCATGATTTACTGTGACCTAGGGGTAGAAAACTTTGACCTTTTTAATTTGTATCCCTTAAGGAGACCTGTTTCTGAAGGATGATTGTGTTAAGGACTTACTGAATGGTATCTTTTGTCTGAAACTAAGTGACCACTTTGTTGAAAACTATGTGGCCACTTTAGTGATAACTTGTTATGGTATAACAGTGGTTCTCAACCTGTGGGTCGCAACCCCTTTGGGGGTCAAACAGCCCTTTCACAGGAGTCACAGGGGTCAGCTAAGAGCATCAGAAAACACATATTTCTGATGGTCTTAGGAACCAAGACACTGCTTCTCTATCCATCTCCAGGCAGGTCCGCCCACATGCAGATACGCCTACATATGAGTATTAAAGGATCATGGCATTAGGAAGGTTGAGAACCGCTGTGCTATAACATTGTGAATACTGTACTTTGGTTTCTGTCAATGTTTTAACTTAGTTTATTACTGAATATATAGAGAGTTCACTGTACTATGTAATCAGGACCTTGAAGCTGTTCACAGCAGGAGTCCTCTGGAAAGCTGCTCATGCTTGGCTTTATACCCCTTCCTGCCTTACCAGTTTTTTTACACATTATTCCTCACCAGGGACTCCCATCGAATGGACACTGGCCTTTTTGATTTTCTACATATAAGACCTCTTGGCTCTGGGAATTTTCTCTAGTTATCTTCCATGATTTACATACTCTCCATTCCCCCTCCCCATTAGCTCTATTTATTGACTTCCTTAGCTTTCTCGAATAAAATCTTGTCTTTTACAGAAAGTCTTTCCCAAACCCTATTAATTCTAGTACTTTCCCTCTTTTATGACTTCCCATTTGCCCAGTATATAGCCTGTTGCATGTATGTGTAGATGTATGTGCTTGTTTTCTTTACGCTAAGGATTCCCTCAATGTTCACATTGACATGTCTAGTTAAGGTGTTATAGAGATGAGGAAATAGGCATAGGAGTGAGTAATTAATGACGTATTATCATCAGGCTTTTGGGGTCAGTGGAGGTCAGATCATCTATAATTTTTCTCGGTGGAGGCACATATTTTGCCTGTTGGAGATATTTTCAAATCTGATTGCTATATGCCTTTCAAATTATGTTACTTCTGTCATGTATCTGTGTGAATTTGTTCAGGATCAGGCATTCCAGCTTCATCTTCAGGTTCCTATGTCGATAATGATAATTCATTGGTATAGGAATGCTAAGAAGTAACATTCATTTAGCACTGATTATTCTCACAATAGCTGAAATAATTCAAGGGTGAATTAACATATTTCTGTTAGCTTACCTTATAAAATTTGTTTATTTTTTTAAAAAAGATGTTTTTTTTTCTGTCTTTTTCACCTTGTTTTCAGAAGAAAGAACACAGAACATTATATAGCTTAGGTGAATAAATTAGATGTGAACCCAGAAATTCACAAATCTATTGTTCTGTCACGAACTAATTACTAGAAAAGTCATCCTACTTTGAAAAGAAATGGAAAACGGAATTTTCAGTCAATAATAAATATCTCAGCCTATAGTTTTGAGCAAGACAATCTGTCATCCTGCATGCCCTGTTCCACCTATCTGGCATCCATTCATCCTTGCAACCACATTTCAAGATTGCATTCATTTGCTTTTTACTCTCACTATTTTCTTCATCATAGTTGATATTTCTTTTTTCCCCCCAATTTATTTATTTATTTTAAGTTTTCAACATTCATTTCCACAAAATTTTGAGTTACAAATTTTTCTCCCCATCTTTCCCCTAGCCCACTCCAAAATAACAAGCCTACTAAATACCTCTTCCCCCAATCTGTCCTCTCTTTAATCCTTCCCCTTACCTCTCCCCCAACTTTTTAATAGGACAAAATGAATTTCTATACTCCAGTGCCTGTATATCTTGTTTCCCAGTGGCATGTAAAAACCATTTTTAAAAATTTATTTCTGAAATTTGAGTTCCAGAGTCTTTCCCTTGTTCTCTTCTCACCAACCCCCACTGGGAAGACAAGCAGTTTAACATAAGTTGTACATGTATAGTTACACAAAATATTTCCATAGTATTACATTGTGAAAGACTAACTATATTTCCCTCTATCCTATCCTGCCCTCCCACTTATTCTATTTTCTACTTTGATCCTGTCCTTTTTCAAATGTGTTAGCTTCTAACTACCCAGATCCCCAAATCACCCACCCTCTATCATCCCTCCTCTTATCCCCTTTCCCCTTGCTTTCCTGTAGGGTGAGATACCCAATTGAATATGTATATTATTCCCTCCTTAAGCCAAATTCAATGAGAGTAAGATTGACACTTTCTCTTTCACCTTCCTGCTCTTCACCTCCATTGTAACAATGTTCTCTTGCCTCTTTTATACGAGATAATTTACCCTAATGTACCTCTCACTTTTTCCTTGTCCCAGTATGTTCCTGTCTTACCTCTTAATTTTATTTTTAGATATCATCCCTTCATGTTAAAGTCATCCTGTTCTCTGTATCTATGTATACATGTATACACATATGCACACACTCACATATATATTTATATACATGTACATCCTCCTATACATACATATATGTATATTTGTGTGTGTGTGTATATATATATGTATATATATATATATATACATATATACACATACACACACACACACACACACATATATGCACACACACACACACACACACACACATATATGTTCCCTTCAACTACCATCTTAAGAAAAATCTCATGAGTTACAATTATTGTTTTTCCATGTAGCATTGTAACTAGTTCAACTTCAATAAGTACCTTATGATTTCTTTTTCCTATTTACCTTCTCATGCTTCTCTTGCTTCTTGTGTTTGAAAGTCAGATTTTCTGTTCAGCTCTTGTCTTTTCATCAAGAATGCTTGAAGATCCTCTGTTTCATTGAAGGACCCTATTTTTCGATGAAACATTATGCTCAGTGGTGCCGGGTAGGTGATTCTTGGTTTTAATTCTAGCTCCTATGACCTCCAAAATAGCATATTTCAAGTCTTTTGATCCCTTAATGTGGAAGCTGCTAGGTCTTGTGTTATCCTGATTGTTTTCCCACAATACTCAAATTGTTTCTTCCTGACTGCTTGCAGAATTTTCTTATTGACCTGTGAACTCTGGAATTTGTCTATAATATTCCTAGGAGTTTTCTTTTTGGAATCTTTTTTTAAGAGGCAATTATTTAATTCTTTCCATTTCTATTTTTCCACTGGTTCTAGAATATCAGGGCAATTTTTCTTAATAATTTCTTGAAAGATGGTATCTAGGCTCTTTTTCATCATGGTTTTTAGGTAGTCCAATAATTTTTAAATGATCTCTCCTGGATCCATTTTCCAGGTCAGTGGTTTTCATTTGTTTGGATCTCTTATAATATTTTGATTTCTCATAAAGTCATTAGCTTCCTGAAGCTCCAATCTAATTTTGAAGGAATCATTCTCTTCAGTGAGTTTTTGAAATTTCTTTTCCATCTGGTCAGTTTAGCTTTTTAAGGTGTTCTTCTCCTCATTGGCTTTTTGGGCCTCTTTTGCCATTTTAGTTAATCTACTTTTTATGGTATTATTTTCTTCAGTATGTTTTGGGGGTCTCCTTTAGCAGGCTGTTGACTTGATTTTCATGATTTTCTTACATCTTTCTCATTTCTCTTCCTATTTTTTCTGTCACTTCTCTTACTTCATTTTTAAAATCCTTCTTGAGCTCCTCCATGGCGTGTGACCAATTCATGTTTTTCTTGGGAGCTTTTGATGCTGGAGTATTGAATGTGTTGTCCTACTCCAGCTCCATGCTTTGATCCTTTTTTTCCCCCAAAAAAGGATTTCATGGTCTGATTGTGCTTCCTCTGCATGCTCATCTTGCCAGTTCCTTGACTATTGAGCTCTTTGCCACAGTAGAACTCCACTTACAGAACTGAGAGAGTTTTGTCCCAAATTACTGGAGTTTTCACAGCAGCTGGAACTATTAGTTGGGCACCCTCTCTACAGCCCCCATAAGTTCTGGCATACTGGCCACACACCCCAGGACCACCACCCATGACCATGATCCAGATCCAAGCAGGTGAAAGCAAAAGTGATTACCCTCTGAATGGCCACTTGGTCCCCCTACAATCTACAGAACAGCAGCTCTGGAAGCAGCCACATGACTGCAGCTGCTGCCACTTCTTGCCCCAGGTGCAGGGCACAACTGTGCTCTTTTCTCCTTCCAACAGAGTTCCCCACTGACCTTTTTTCCCCCCTCTCTTCGGCATTTATGGGTTAAGAAGTCTGGAAACAGCTTCAGCTGCTGATGATTTACACTCCTGACATCTTCTCTGACTGGTCTGGGCCACCCTGGGGCCAGAACCAGTCTATGCTCAGCTCCTAGTACACTGTGATAGAGCTTTCCTTTTGGCCTGCCATGCTGCCTTCAGTGAGAGATTTGTTTCTCTCTGTCATTTTCTGGGTTATGTAGCTCTAAAATTTGTTTGGAGCCATTTCTTTACATGTATTGGAAGTGATTGGACCCTGAGGCCCACACCAAGTTTGTGCTTTTACTCCACCATCTTGGCCCCACCCCCCTCAACATCCATTGTTGATATTTCAAATTTGCATAAAACTTTATGATTTTTTCAGAATTTTCCTACCAATGGTGTTGTGAAGTTGGTATTATAAGTCTTGATGAAGAAACTAAAGCTCACAGAATTTAAGTGACTTCTTTTGCAATGTCCCCAACCAGTAAATAGCTTGGCCAATATTTGATTCATGGTCTTCAAATTCTAAATTCACTATTTTTTCTTCCATTCTAGGCTCTCCATTTGTTGGTCAAATAATGCCATACAGAATGTACAAGCCTACACTATATCAAGTACCAAAATATCCATATAAATTGGTCGTATAGATAATGGACATAGTGCTTTATTCCATGAAACAAAGTAAGTTTCTATAATACCCTTTACCAATTTTTTTTTCAGAAGGATTGCCTTTTTGCAGTCCTTAACTTTTTTGACTTCTTTGTAGCCTGTGACCCTCTTGATCAAACTCTTCTCCTGGATTCTCTTTCCTATTTGCTGTTTTAAATCGATGCTCTCTCTTGTCTTTCCTCTTGCTTTTTTGCTCCTTTTCATTCTCCTTTCTTTATTCTTAATCTAATTCATGCCCCAAATCAGGCATGTTCCCAAGGATCTGTCCTGATACCTCTTCTCTTCTCTCCCTCTATACTCTCTGCCATGGTGATCTCACCAGTTCTGATTGATTCAATGATCATTTTGAGGCAGATGATTCCCAGATCTCTATATTAAGCCTTAAATTATCTCATGAGCTCTAGTCTCCCATCACCAACTACATGTTAGACATCCTCAAAGAGATGCCCCATCTCAAAATCTACATTTAGAAAATAGAAGTTTTCTAAAAACATCCTTTTCACCTTGGGCAAGTCACTTAACCCCTATTTTCTCCCCTTAAAACACAAAAACAATAAAAACACCATCGTTTTAAAATCTGAGTATTACTATGGGGCAGCTAGGTGTTATAGTACATAGAATGCCCAGGATGGAGTCAGGAGTTCACATCTGACCTCAAATATTTACTAGCTATTTACTTAATAGTTAAGTTACTTAATCTTGTTTGCCTTACTTCCTCATCTGTAAAATGAGTTGGAGAAAGAAATCTAAGCCATTCTAATATCTCTTCCAAGAAAACCCCAAATGGGGTCATGAAGAAGTGGACATTATTCCACATCAGCGACAACACTACTGAATGAGTCCCATGTGTTAAAATTGTTCACTCTTTAACTTTCATTGAGGAAAAGTTCCAGTATCTGTCAAGAAAACTTCAAATAGGGTCGCAAAGAGTCAAACATAACTGAAAAATGACTGAACAACACTAGCAACAACAATAACAAATTACTGTTAAGAGTACCACTATCTTGCCATTCATCCAAGTTCACAACTTCAGTGCCACCCTTGATTCCCCTCACACTGAATTCACATATACAATTGTTGCCAAGTCTTGAGTTGTTTCCCCCCATATTTATACCACTACATGAGGTATAATCCCTTTACTTTACAGTCACATGTTACCACCTCTGGTACAGACTCCCATCTTCCCTTGCCTGTACTATTATAATAACTTATTGATTGGTTTCTTACCTCAAGTTTCTCCTCATTACAGTCCATCATCTACTTTACTGCCAAAATGATTTCCCTAAAGATAAGTCTGACCATGTTCTCTACTTAAATTCCAGTGACTCCCTCCTGAAGCAAAAATAAAATCCTCAGATTGACATTTAAAGGCTATCACAGCCTTTTTCCTTTCTATTTTTCCATTCTTCATACATTTCTCCCCCTTCCAGGTAGTTTACAATCCATTTTCACTGGATTTTTTTGCTGTTCCTCACCTCAAATACCCCATCTTATGACTCAACAGCTTTCATGGCTTTCTCTGACACCTAGAATGCTTGCCATCTTCATCTCTGCCTCCTGGATTCCTGATAACAGCTCAAATTCAACCTTCTTCAAGAAGTGGACCTTACTAATGGTGCCTTCCTTTTTAGATTGCTTTCAATTTGCATTGAATATATCTTGTATATACATAGCTGTTTGCATGTTGTCACTCATTAGAATGAGAATTCTTTGAGCTCAAGTGTCTTATTTTTTGCATTCCTTTTTCTCCCTTGGAATTAGCACATAGCAAGCACATAATAAATACTTTTTGATTGAGGATGGCCTTGCTGACATCCACAATGAAGATATGAGGGCAGGTTAAACACATATATCTAAAAGTTTTCATGCATATAAGTTGGCCTTGGTGCACAGGAACAGGAGGAATGACTGATGGTTAGACAAGATAGTGGAGAGAAAGGAAAAGTTTTTTTTAAGAAATCCTTTAATTTTTCTGTGATTTATCCATCAATGCCTGAATTATCTCTCTTCTGACATAGTTTAAAACCTCTTGATATCCTTTCAGGTGGTGTAAAAAGTTGATTTGACTAAAAAACTTCACCATGGCATCAATATAACAATCACTCTCTTATCACGACAGTTTTCTAGTGCTTACCAAAATAATATAATATCCACACCCAAGTCCATACTTGAAATCTTTCTAGTTTCAATTATGCTCTTTATAAATAAACATTCCATACTCATTCCACATTGATTGGTTAACTTGCTGATATTTTATTGACAATAACACATCTTGGGAAAC